>VXAL01016472.1:39863-91311 GCA_013399475.1 Chauna torquata | reverse complement strand
CGTCTCCTCCCCACTCTCTGGCCTTCCCTCTGTCCTTACCCCTCTTCCCCCTCCCCATTCTCTGTCATCCCTGGCTACTCTCTCTTCCCCATCATCCCGCCCCCCCCCCTCCCTCTTTCTCTGTCCTCTTTGTGTCTCTCCTCCACCTGCCTCCTTTTACAATCTCTCTCCATTTCTTTGTCATGCTCTCTTCCCCCACTGCCTCTGTCCTCCTCTCCCGACTGTCTCCATCTCCCCCCACTTACGTCTTTCTCCACTACACTCCTTCCTCCTTCTCTCTTTCTCCTTTTCCGCACTGTTCCCCAGTTCTTGCCAATCTGTCTTCATCTCTTTCTCTCTGTTCCCTTCTAAGGGCTTTTGAGTCTCTCTGCCCCATGTTTCCCAGCCCCTTCTCTTCTTTCTTTCTCCCTCTGCCACTTTCTTGGCCCTTTACTCTGTCTTTCACCTCTTCTCCCCCCTAGTATTAATTCCCCTCCCTCCCGTTTCACTTCCACTCTCACACCCACCACGAAGCCCCCTCTCCCCATATCTCTTCCCCTACCTCCCTGTCTTCTTCCTACCCATTCCCTCTTTCTCCCTGGTGATCCCTGCTCACTCTCACATTCCCTCCTGACCCTAGCACATCTCACTGCGCCTCTCATTTGCTCTCTCTTCTTCCATTTCTGTCCTTTGCACCATCTTTGCCCCCCTCCCCTCGCCTCCCCTCTCTGCTCCTCTACTCCTCTCCATGCCTCTCCCTCTTCCTTCCTCTTTCCCTCTCTCCTAGTCTCTGCTTCCTTCCCTCCCCCCTTCCCTTTCCTGTGTCCTGCCTGCTCCCTGCATCTCACTCTATCGCAAGCAGCACTTGCCCCCTCTCTCACTCTCCTTTCTTCTTGGCCTCTCACTCCTGCTCCCTGCCTCCTGCACTCTCACCTCTGTCTTGGTCTCACTCTCTCCATTTCCCCCACTACCACTCTCATTCTTTCTGTCCCTATTTCTCTTCCTCCCTTTCTCTGTCCGTCAAGTGATGTTCAGATATTCCTCAGACCTGTCTTTTCAGGTTCCTTGGCCATGGAACAAACTCAAGCTTCAGAGTAACATCAGTGTCCTGTTTACTTCACATTTTCTGTGAGCTTTGCAGCATCACCAAAGCTATGGCATGAGAAATCCTGCGCTATTTTCTGCATTCTCCTCATCTTGAGTCTGCTGAGGAGGAGGGTCTGTAACTAGCATACCACTGCATCTTCCTCAAAAATCAAAGTGCTCTGGCACCTAATTTCTTACCTAGGTGAATCCATTTCTGTTTACTGTTCCTTTTGCTCTCCATGGTATTAGAGTAGTCTCATCCTTTTCAGAGATAGTAGGGCATGGTTTTACAGATCCTGCTGTAATCCATTTTGCTTGGAAGAGAAAGTGTGGGGAGCTCTACAATCTTTATGCTAATGTTGAGTATTGTTATTAATTATTCAACTTCATGCAAATTATTCATAGCTCCAACACATGTAAACTTGGCAAAGGAAAAAGTATGTGATACTTGGACTTAATAATGGTATCCTTGCATAATCCCAGAAGTTTATCTCATTGTTCCACATGGAATGATGAATCTCTGAAGAGGAATCCACTGCACGTTGTACCAAAGACAAAACAGTGAAGTTGGGAGCGATATTCAGTATACACATTGCACTCAAGGAATCATCTCCCCTTTCTTTTCAGCAGTTTGGAGATTTCTTCCTCTTAATTCAGAAATAGAAACATTCAGGTTGAAGCGTAGTATCAACTTCATTTCTTCTCTACAATTAGCAAGGGCTGCATGATGATGCTGGATTCTCAGTGGTTTATATTACTGCTGAAGCAGGAACAGGGTCATTCAGACAGAAGCTTCTGGAAATAAATAGAGGGCCATATTTGTATACTTTTGCTTATATTTTTATTGTAGAAATGTTTCTAAATGTAACCTGTACTTTTGCTCTTAATGGCAATGTCTTGCTGTTTTCCTGAATCGTTAAGTATATTGCTGGGAATTTTGCTGAAATTTGAAACCACATTGCAAAAATTCAGACCTCAGCTTATGCTTTCAGTCAGGTAGAGGTCTTAAACTATTTATGTGTCAGACTATTGTTTTTAAGTATTATGAAAGGTGATACCATCCTACTGGAAAGCACTGTCAAGTCTTGTGCAAGTATTCAAATAGTCTGGTGAGGTTCTTTAAGAAAATATCTATTTAAGCTTGCTGCCTAGGTACATGAAATCATATGGCAGAAAGACTTTGAGTTCTTGTCTCCTTTCCTCACCAGTTTTACTGGCACATATGCATAACAGGTCAATATAGTTGGCACTGTTTCCTTCTGGTCCAGTGTCCTTGCAGCTGGTGTGATTTTGCTTGTCCAATGCATGGGTTATGAGCAGCCAAAATTCTCTACGATGTCACAGTACTTTTTGAGACTTTGGGATCTGAGCTCAGAAGATGTTTGTTGAAATTACAGTCTTTTCAAGGCTTAATATTGTCAAGCATGGTTAGTCTAGTAAGATCCAAGAACTTCAGAGTGGACTATATGTACCATCTTATTGAATTTCCCTCATTTTTCTTGCACTGAGTTTCTCCCATAATATGATCTCAAGTTGTTACTGGGTCTGATGATTGTTCTGAAGAATTATGTGGTTTCCTAAAGAACAAGTTTTAAAATTTTGTTCTTATTAATTCTTAGATATATAGGACAAATGAAACTGTTCATAACAAAGCAAAAACCAGAGGAGGAGAGAACATTTCACACATCTCTCTTTAAGTAGTTCATGTTCAGAAAGAACCTTGAAATCTAAGTTGAAAACAGATTTCAGCTCTTATATTGAAATATTAGAATTAACTGTGGCAGACCCAAGATAAAACCAAAAGCAGATAAACTTTCTTTGTAGTCATGGGAGAACAAGGGTGTGTACTGCTCATACGTGGGTGGAGTTATAAGGAAATATATTAGAAATTCTTATGCTTTTGTCTCCAGTGTACTAGTTACTTATCCAGATCATGTATAATGAGTTAGTCATACATGCTATATGCAGTATATGAAACAGTATAGAAAATGAAAATGGTTTGATTTGGAACTTAGAAAATCCTTGTGCCTGTTATTGCCTGTTTGGCTAGCTGCAGACAGTTTGACACTTAGGACTCTACTTAATTAGTGTTTTGGAGGCTTTCAGGTGTGTCTAATCAATATCACGCAGTAGGCATAGGAATGTAGTTAGAATTGGGCAGCTTTAGCATCTCATGCTGGATATTGACAGGGGTATGCAAGGTCGGCTAATTGCAGTTTCTGCTCGTGGGTCACGTCTGTGGATGTAGTCATATCCTCAGTGGTCCACACTGTTCCATGTTGTTGAAGGTTTTTGTCTTTGTTGTGATGGCTGATGGTTAGAGGTCTGGGTTGAATTTCCTTTCACTGAAAACACAAATTCTAGAGCATGGTGACCACCTGTAAAGAGGTACTAGCATGCCTATCTGCATAACACTAGCTGAGCACTGCTTGCTAATACAATCTTTGCTCTTGTAGAGCTGGTCAGATTGACATTTTCTTCTGGTTTGATCTGCAGCTTTTGGGCAGCGGGAAATGTGAACTATAAAAGGGAGGAGAATTTTTGCCTGTATTTGAGCAGAATTGTTTAAGTAAGTTCTGACTTAGAGTTTTTTTTCTTTTTTGCCGTTAGTTTTCAGTCCTTCTCTGTGCCGTAGTCAACATAAATGGACTTCTTGGTTCAGGCAGCTGTCCTTCTGCTTCTATCCAGGATTTTTCTGTCTGCTTTTTTGACATCATTTCTTAAAGTGCACGAGTTCTTCTCAAATGTGTATGTTGTTATTGGGGTGGCAGGAGTAAGTTGAGGAGAGAGCTGTTATATTAGTTAAGTCACAAGATTAAAAATAGCTACTGTAATGGAAAAATACAAGAAAGAACTGAGTCTGCTCTCAGCTCTGAAGAACGAGTATTTCTTAAATAATTTGTGCCTCCCCTCTCTAGAAATGCCTTGTGACACTGTTCATTTGCCCTGTTAGACTGGTATATTCTAAACTGGTCAGTTTGAATTTGATTAAATAACACGGTAACAATCTATTTTAAGTCTCTGCATAGCCTGCCTGTCTGGAACAATCTTTGGATGGAATGCTTCTTTACAGTTTTAGCTGGGATGATGAAGAGCAGTTGGTTTACAAAGGGGGCAGGAAAGCCTGTAGGTTCACCTTAAAAGAAAATCAAGCTAGAAGTTTCCTTGTTATTCCTTGCATGTATGACGCAGATGTAAAATGCTTCAGGCCTTTTTCTACTGGAAGTCTTTAGAAGTGCTAAGTGGGTTTTGGGAGAATACTTGCAGAAAATTGACTAATGCTGGGCTTTGAAATAATTATGATTTGTGTTTTGCTTGTTAGGAATTTTAGTGATTTGGTTATACCTTATTGCTTTAAAGTCTGTACCAGTGTCAACAGGAGTAGACTGATTTAGCTTTGTTGGTTTTCATGGGGCTGAAAGGGTAGCACTTGCTAAGGATTAGCCTTTGTAGACCTGATGGGAAAGCTTGAGGCACTGATAGCAGGCAGGTCCAGTCACTGTGTACATACCACAGTGTTCCTCCACAGAAGTGGTGTGTGAGGAAAAACATATCAAGCAGAGCACTCAGGGTTTCATGGAAATCCTGTCTTTAAAGGAGGGATGGATGGAACTCATCATTAGCCATTGTAGCTTAGATGGAGAAAGGTGGATCAGAGAGTCAAAGGTACCTACTGGAAAGGAGAGGCTTCTTTGTAGTGAAGAAATCTAGAGATTATATTGCAGTGTTGGCTAGACTGCAGTTTAGCTATCTCTTCTTGCAATCCTGAAATACCTATGGATAATTGAGCTAGTAAAGTGCCTTTTCTTTTCTCTAAGGGAAGGTGGGGATCGATCCACTGAAGTTGAAAAACAGTCCAGCCTTTGTAAGTTGATTGCCACAGGATCAGTACATGGGGAAATTAGCACATGCAGGGGATGAATTGGGTCTAGTGGGCATCTCTCCAGCAAGATTGCTAAGTTTTTAGAAGGGATTTATGGCCTCTATTAAAGGTACAGTTTGTCTCTTGCCCTAACAGTTAAATGATGATAATAGCCATTCAGAGCTGCTGTTCAGACCTTGTCCAATGCCAGCATAACTGGATTCCTACTTGCAATCTGATATAAATCTTTGTTGGTTATCCTATTTAGGGAGTTCCTCTGCAACTATATTTAGGGCCAAGCCTGACTGAAGAAGGGAAAAAGGAACCTGCAACTTAATTGAAACATGCCCCATTTTTTAGACAGTGCTTTGTTCTAAGCAGGTTACCTAGTGGTGGATGCCAGTGAGAAGTTCTCTCTGCTGGCTGACTGAGACTTCTCTCTGACAGGACACTCCTAGAGCAACTGATATTGCCAGCAGTGAAAGCAGGCAAAACCATTGATATCTGTTTTTCTTGCTCTTGATGCTGAAATGAAGACAATTGAAGTTTCAGGGCTTAATAGCCTTTTGTAGCTAAGTCTTTGTGAGAACCTGCTGAACTCTATACTGCAGTTCTCACATGCTGTACTACCACATACCACAGTCAGTGTAAGTTTTCACTACCACAGACACTTGACCTTGCTCAGGTATTTACAGCTTCTGCACCTTTCTTACTGGGAAGGAGGATGCACAGGAAAATCAACGATCATCTCCAAGTTCCTTCGTTTCCATGGTTGTATAATAGACTGCATATCCCCTTTTAACTTGCTGGCAACTGCCCTGTTTGACATCTGTCCTTTTGAAAGGGCTTGATGTCAGAAGTTGTGACTCTGTAGAATTAATGCTGAAATAATTGAAAAAGCCTGTTCTGATTGATAGTCTGTACTAGGTTTGACACAAAGAGCTCTTGGTTCCTTTGTATATGCAAAAAAAATACATGTTTTTTTTTCCATGACAATACAGGATCGTATTCTGTAATCTAAAATAGCACTGCAAGAATCCTACTAGGTGAGAGTAGGGCATGTGGGAGAGACATAGCAAATTTGTTCTTGCTTGTAAAACTGATTGATATTTGCTTAGATCCGAGGATTTTCTTAGGGATTACAAATACTCTTGAAGATGTTACAGGTAGACACTTGGAGTGCTACAGGGTTTATTTCTGACTGCAACATTTTATTAATATGTAGAGGACAGATTAACAAAGTGCCAACTATTTTTCAGAGAGCACTAAACAGGGAGATATTTAAACTGAAACTGCGGAAAGCCCAGAAAGAAAAGCATCACTAATACAATAAAAACTTAGTGCAGTAAAAATTGCCTTCAAGTATGCAAATTCAGTATCCCCAGTAAGAGGTAGTCTAGGCAATGAAATGCGGCTAGAACACGGGAGCTGGAAGGACAGAAATGCTGGAGGACATCTTCTGTTGAAAGTATTCAGCAGATTTCATACTGAAACCCTCCAGATATATATCCCCCATTCCCAGTCCCAGAAAAATAACCACCCTGGAGTATTCTTCACTTGTATGTGTACATTTTTCTAAAATGCCTATTTAGTTTTGTGATCAAAGACGAGAACAATGTAAAGTAGTGCATTTCTGAATTCCTTGTGGAAGCATTTGTAGGGCCGTCTGTGGAGCTTTTCAGCTTGATTTAAAACTACAAAATTTGTGCCGCCATCTGCCAAGTATTCTTTATAAAGGGGAGACATGCTTTTACAAGAAAAGAGTGTTTTTTCTTTCATGTTTTTGGCACTGTAATTTTTTCATTTTACAAATCTTGTATTGTGGTAACCCATTTTAATAACATGTTAGAGACAGGGATTGAGAGGTGAAAGATTTGTTGGCAGTACTATGGCAATTGGTATTTAGGAGGAGATCCAAAGAAGCAGAAAAAACATGAATAATACAATTCCTTGGCCATCTTCTTCTGTGTATTAAACATTCAACTAAAAGAGAGGGTTTTTGTTGAAAGCCAGTACGTGCTCTAGAAGTCTCTGACAGCATTTGTTTTTCTGGATCTAGCAATCTTCAACGTCAATCTCGCACAAAATTTGGATATACATTGTTGCCTTTACCCCATCTGGATTTCTCAGTGGAGTCTCCAGAAGTTAGCTTGCTAAATGAGCTCAATATTACAGGTTGGGTACCTTTTTTTTTTTTTTTTTCCCCAAACCTCCTCATAAACTCCTTTATGCAGATGTCTGAATATTGGACTGGTTCTGTTAGAATATTGAAGTAGTACTTATAGTTTACATCCCTCTATTTCTGCTTTTCCCCTTTAAATATAAAAAGGAATTAGCTGCTGCAGAGACAGTTCAGTATGGAGTAGTTACTGGTCTATGCTTTAGATGTGCCCTGTCATCTTCCTTTATTTTGAGTGAAGGAGCACTGGGAGACTGCAAGATTATTCATTACTGGCTGATCCAGCTGATAAATGGTAGGGTAGGTGTGTGGCCTGCCACAGCCACCTTTCCATGCTCTCCTAGTGGTTCTTTTGGAGTAACTGAGGAACCAGCTGAACTAACTGGGTTGACGTGGTCACATTAGCAGCAGCAGCCTGATACCTGGCCGCTGCTTTCCTTGTGGTCTTGCTAAGCCCTGTACCCTGCGGTCACTCTGTGTGTGTAGAATGTGGAGAAGAAGTGTACAAAGTCGTTATGCTTAGATGTTCAGCAAATTGGGTTCCCAGCGGAAGCATGGGGAAAGGTGCTGTGCTGGAAGAGCTGCGGTGTTGCCTTAGCATCAAGATAGCAGAGTAGTTCTAACTGCTTGTGCTCAGTCATTCCAGTGCTGTTTCTGCAACAACAGGCGTGCGAACTACTATACCAGCTCCAAAATATACCTATATATCCTGCTGTTGAACCCCACTAACAATTTAACTTCGAAACAGTGTGCTTCTGTTGCCTTCTCTAAATTACACCGCTGCATTATACTGTGAAACTGTCCAAGATTTCCCTCTGCAGGTAGGTGACTATGTTTTGTTCAGAGACAAAGTGTGTGCTGAGATCTTTTGCAAGTAAATGTATTGTAGAAGCAGAAAACAGTTAATTATTTTTACTGTGTCAGATGAAGAATGGTACCCTTTACTTACTGACTTGGGGATTGTTTGCTAGTAATCATAATGCAAAAAAACAGAGTTTAAGTATTAGTGATGAAGATTACTGTGATCTTGTTCCAGTATAAAGTGTATCTAAAATATTATGTCTACCTAATTTTTGAGCCAAAGAAGTAAACACACAGACTCCGTTCAAAATAACCTTACAACCAGTTTCTTCATGGTTTAAAAAGCAGCCATTAAAATATAAACATAATTGATTTGCACTTAGGAGCTTTCTCTCAGTAGGGTACTAACTGTGTTGTTAGGTGAGCATGAACTGGGGAAAAAGATATGAATTGAAAATTAAATTTAAAAAGCAGGGTTCTTGCAAGACCAAGATGTATAACTTCATGGATGCTCCCACTTACCTCTTCTACAATTCCCTTGAAAATCCTACTATTGAGCTTAATAAATGTGATAGCCACAATCACCAATAGCCTTCACCTAGATGATCAATCAAGTACATTGTTTTAATTCTAAAAAATGGCTTAAAAATTGCCTGTTTGCCTGTCTTACTCAAAAAACATTTCCTCTGTTTATTCAGTTGTGTTATCTAGCTACTACAAATACTGTTTTTACTCAGAGCAGAATGAAAACAGCTAAGACTGAGTGAACTGCAGCTTGTTTAATCATTGTCAACAAAATCACTTATTAAACATAAAGTTAGTTATTTACACAAGCTCACTGAAGGCTGAGATAGTTATGCAGAGGAAGGAAGGAGCCTAGTTCCCTCCCAAGTCACAGTCTCCTTGGCTAAGCAGCTAGGGCAATTACCTGTGAACTGAATGCATGTTTTGCAATTGTTCGCACCTGCTGTTCTTAATTCATTTTTCAGCTCTGCTTTCATGACCTGTTCTTCCTTCCACTGAAAGCCTTGGGAATTTTGCCTTTGATTTCACTGGAAAACAGGACTGTATCCTAATTATTTTGATTTAAAGAATAAGAAGTTTAATTGTGCATGTAAAACACTGCTTTCTGCAGCTTACTTAGTCATAAGTGACTAATATGCATCTCACAGAAGTGCTAGTCATCTTAAATTTGTATTATTTGGAACAAGATCATAATTAAAAACCAGGAGGAGCAGAACAGATTCTCAGATGAGAACTTCAGTGTAAATCATTTTGCCAGTGTGTTCTTTTGGGAACTGATGAAGTAAAACGTTTTGATGGGGAAAGGAAAAGGTTCTACGCATTATTCCAGTGAAATAGATTTGTTCCTTCCTTTTGTCTGAGCAGGTAAGCATCTGAATTTGGTGTGAATTAGTCTCTGCAGATGTGATTTGGGGAAAGGGAACATACGCCAGCCCAGCATCTTTGCTGTGGTGTTGGCACCTCAGAGAAAGGAGAACAGTCAAAGTGCGGAAAACTCTTTCACTTCCATTTTCACCTGACTCCTGCCAACCACAAGAATACCTCAGCGTGGCAGATTTGGACCACATAGGTTGCATATGGGGTGGACATTTCTTGTAATATAGTGGGCCCAGCTAAGCTAAGCTCCTGTGACAGGAAGGCAATGTATTGCTCATGTAAGCCTAAGAACATGGTGTTCTCTGGAGAGTGGTTAAGATAGCTTTGCAAAGTTTTCTAATTGCTTAATTTTTGTGTTGCTTTATATGTTACTGCTTACCGACAGCAGTGTACTCTGACAAGTTTTGTGCCCTTTACAAGGGGAGCAGGCTCCGTCTGATTATCTGCTGTACAGGCTAGGCAGCTTTGTGAAGGGATACTGAAGTCTTTCTTCTCTGCCTGTCACCACCCAGATTCTGTGGAAGGGCACTGGAAGGCCAACAAGAGATGAAGCTGTCTGGAAACTGCTTAATGGAGGCTTTAACAATTAGAACAAAATGTGTTAAAAGAGAGAAACTTCTACGTTTGAGGTGAACTACTGGGTGTCTACCTTTATTGCAGTGGCAGTTGCTATGCAAATACTTAACATACTTACACTCTATAGGTCGTACAGAGGTGATAAGGAAAAGCATTCTTAGTTGCATCACCACATCAATAATCAGTTTTCTAACAAAATGTGGAGATCTGTGAATGTTCTTTGTGATGTGAACTAATGCTAAAGAGTGGATAAACCAGGAAGTTTACTAAGTTTGCCTGAGAATGAACTCCTCTGTTTTTGTTACCAGGAGTTCAGCAGCAGTGGGTCACGGCTGTTTCTGCTATGCTCTGATGCGTTCAATTCCAGTTGCCATCTACGTCGTTTTGGTAACAGGCCTGCGTTACCACCTGTTCATATGGAGCGTCTTCTCGCCAAAGCTACTTTATGAGGGAGTGCATGTGTTCATCACAGCCGCTGTCTGCTTGTTCTTCACAGCCATGGATCAGAACCACTCGCAGAAACTGCAAGACTGAGAATAAGTGTGCAATACACAGTTCTGCATTGCGATGCCTTGTGTGTCACTGGAATGGAAGAAGGAAAATAGTGGCTTCAAATTGTTGTGTAGAATTTGAAGAGTAACCTTGTGTATTTTAGCCAGTATCACATAGGGCTTGAAGGGCTTGTCCTGTGTTAAACTGAATTTGCTTTAAAAATGTTGAATTGAAATAAACTGTTTTTTTCTATAGCTGTCATTGTGACAATCTGTGAATAACTGATTTGAAATATTACATGACAGTGAATGTCACTGTATGCCAAATATAAAGTTGTATTTTTAATATGTAACTTAGATATCAGATGCTGATTTTTTTCAATTTTTTAATGAATTTGGAGGCTAGATTGAAATGAACATTCTTGAGTTTCAAAGAAAAATACTTTGTCTCATATTCAGTCATTCTTGAGCTGCTGGCTTTTTCACATCCACTTTTATGTCTGACTCTTTTTTTCTTATTTTTTACACTTAGAAGATGAAGAAATAAAAGTTCATTAAATGCAGTCCCCCCAAAACAGTTCAGAAACTTGTAGTAACTCGTAAGCTTATGTAAAGCTAAAGCAACAATCTGTATATGTTTGTAAATGTGAATGTGGTGGGTTTTTTTTTGTTTTTTTGTTTTTTTTTGTGGTACAGACAATGAGAAGAACAACAACAAGAAGCAGCCCATTTTAATCAGTTTATTGTACTGGAAAAGTTTTTATTTGACACATCTATATAATAAAGCAACATTGTAGAAAGAAGGTACTAGTAAAGTCAATAATCATAGACAAAAACAAGTCTAGTGATAGTTTTTTTCAATGAAACTTAAAAAAAAGCTCATACTGTTCAATGTCTTTGGTTTGATTAAAATAATTGCATATATATAAATGCAATTTGAATTTAAAAATGTAGATCTTACTTAACTGTATTTACATTAAGATCAGTTGCTCATAGGCAATGAAAAAATCTTTTGCACGTGATTTCTTTTTTTTTTTTTTTACCTTCTTAGACTACAGCATCCTAAAAATATGTAGGATTTCTTGTTGCTGTTCACAAGATCTGTGTCAACCATATTATTAAATAATGCAATGATTGTACAAATTTCCCAGATAAGAGGGTTTTGTGTTTTTTTTTTTTTTTTAATAAGCATTTCTATTAAAGGCAGTATTTCCTTCCTGAGTGCAGTCATTAACTGTGATAGATTTTCATCTGCTAAAATTTTGTGTTTTTTTTTTTAATTAATGTTTAGATGTTAAATCAGGTTGGTGGCTGCTGCATTGAACATTGGACCATGTTTTGCACACTAGGTTAGAGAGCTATGAGCCATGAACTGGGAAATAGCTTAGTGGGCTAAGATATCAGCAGAATTAAAGGTGTGTTTACATCACCTTCCCTTAGTGTGCTGTCTAGCCACAACACACTCCTAACAGTGACATTTTCCTTGCTACTGAAGAAGATACACATTGATGACTATCCTGAACACTATCCTATACTTTTTTTTTGGCCTTGTATTTTTGTCCATATTAGCAGCCATTAGGATTTAATGTAAATATATTAGAGGTGTATCAGAAGAGGAGCACATAGGGAACTTTAACATTTGTTAAAAATCTGAAAATAAAATGCTTTTAAGCCCCACATAGGTGACAGCACATTTGTTGGGATCACTTACATGCTTTTCATGTCATATTTCAGCAAAACTCAAAAGTAAGCCTTTGATTTTTATACGTGGCACCTATGTTAATAACAGGCCATTTTGATCGCTAATAATGACATTTTTTTGAACTGTATAGCAACAAAAATTCGAGTGTCCTGACTGTGATGTACTCTTCACCTGGAGAAGAGACTACAGGCTCTTGAATGTCATTCACTGTGACCTGTTAGAAGCTTGAGAATTAAGTACTTTTAATAAATTGTTTTTCACTTCACTTATGGAATATTTAAAACGGTTTGTGAATGTCCTACACTTTCACCATTTTCATCATTCTCAGTATTTTTCTGGTTACCTGTTGCCTAGCAACAGTATGGGGATTATCGACGTCTCTGTTTGCTGACTTGGTTAATTCCTGAGCAATCCTCCCTGACGTTAATACAGAATATGTTTCTAAGAGATTTTCCTCAAAGAGAAAGGGTGCTAACAAAGAGGTAGAAGGGGTTGGGGAAAAGTTGCTTCTGGGGTGCAGAATCCTAGAACAATGTAGGATTTCTTGGTTATATTCACAGTGTCTTTTACTCCTTACTAACGGTTTTGTTTGTTGTTTCTAGCCTATCTATTGGACATTTTATCTAATAGTGGAATCTGAAACTGTGTGTGTGTAGTAAGGTAGAATTTCTTTGGATTACTTAGCTAACTAATCATAGTGTCCGTCCCCTTTCTCCTATGAAACTGAAAGACATTCAGATCAAATCCAGGAGGAAATAAATGGCTTGTAAAAACTATTATTTAGGTCTTCAGGGTAGAAGGAAGGAGGAATTTTGACTATTTCTTTGTGGTGTTAATACTTGAGTGTAGCTGATACCCCAAGAAAACATGGTGCTTTCAACTTCACAATTGGCATTTTTATTCTCTCTGACCCATTCTCTTTGGGTATAGGCAAATGAAATACTATTTTGACTTCATGAGCTTTTGGGTTATGACAGTACAAAGCTGAGGCAATGAAAAAATGAGTTGATTCTTGCCACAGGCAAACAAACTGGGGAATTACCTAAAAATGGCAAGGAGACAAGTGATGTGGGAAGCCGCAGTGGTACACGGACTGGTATCTGCCATCCTGACCATTCTGGTTTCTGCTGTCCAAGTCCTCTGTGGGTTCCTGCTCCAGTGTGGTATCAGCCCTGGCCTGCAGCTTCCTCAGGAGTACCTGTGCACAGGGATAGACCCTCCCTTAACGACGTTCTGAGCAGGGATGTTGTGCACTTGTCTGGATGAAGTTTTGACAGGGTAGCTTTTTCTACTCAGCATCTTCACTGCTGGTCAGAGCAGTGGGTTCAGCCAGTTGACGGTGGCCTGTGACTTCCTCAGTTTCGCTAGATCAACTTGGTCAGTGCAGCTCACTGCCACTCAAAGCTTCTAACATAGGCCTGATACAATCCTAAAGATCCAGATCATGATGAAGCTTAAGCTAAGAAGAGGCTCTCGTGAATGAATTCAGGTTTCCAAAACAAACAAAGAAACGAACAAACAAAATTCCATCTACTCATATTTCACACACTACATATCCATCTCTCCTCTGTAGAGAAAACCCAACTTCTTTTTTGCTCCAGATAAGCCAGCAGAACATCCAAACATTGTGTCACAGCCCTTGGAGCAAGCAATGGACATGCTCTAAGCCACTGCTTCTGTGTGGTGCTGCCCGTAAAGTTCAGGGCACTGCTTTTTGGAATTCCTCATATAAAACATTTGCGAATTGAATGATATTTATCTCCACAGCTGCACTGTCATAGAGTCACAGTGTGCAACAGATGCAAGTTGCCATGAAGAGCTTCCTCTGAAAAACCAAGGCTCCCCTGAGGGCCTCAGCAACACAGGGAGAAGAAGGAATCAGTGGTCCGTGTGATCAGTGGGGCAGGGGAGGGAGTTGGCCAATGTGTTTGGAGGCTGCCCTCTTAACTGAAAGGCTGAGACTGGGGGAGGCTTCTGATGCCTGGTGAAAGGCCGGTGTCGCAATGTCTTCCAGAGGGGTAAGAAGGGTCTGGGGAGTGACTGGCCATCAGCCTCTCCTCAGTGCCCAGGCAGGTGGTGGGGCAGGAGACTATTTCCCAAGGACTGGATGGAGGGGGATTGACCAAGAAGGGCAACTTGTGCCTCGCCCATTGGTGCCTCATAGCCTTCTCTGAAGCAGTGACAGTCTGGAGAAGGGGAGAACACTTAATGTTAGACAACTTGACTTTAACAAGGCCTTTAGTATGGCCTACTTAGTGCCCAAGCAGTGAGCTGTGGATCACCGGCTTGAAGGTGGGGTGGACCTCTGGAATCTGAGGGTTGCCTTCAGTGGTCTGAGGTCCTGTGGTTGGCTGGTGAGCAGAGGTGTCCAAGGGGTGCAATGCCAGGGCAAGGCAGTTTAAGATCTTTTTTAACAAGATGGAGGAGGGGATGGAGGGCACTTTGGGCAAGTCTGCAGATGGTACTAAAGTGGGTGAGTGGTGGATAAGCTGGAGGGGAGAGCCACCCTTTGGAGGGGCCTCCGCAAGCTTGAGGAATGGGCTGCTGGGACCCTCCTGGCGCACAACCCAGGCAAATGCTAGTCCTGCCCCAGGCTTGTAGTGGTGCAGGATGGGGCCCGCAGGCTGGGGATCAGCTCCAGGGTCCTGGTGGGCAGCAAGGAGGATGTGCATCAGCCAGGGGACCTGCCGCTTCAGTTGCCCACCATGTCTTAGGCTGTTCTTGCAAGGGTGTGGGCAGCTGGTAAATGGGAGAGGTCCTTCCCATCCTATAGACACCAGTGAGCCCTGCATCCAGTTTGGGCTCCCCAGGACAGCACGGACAGACTGTGACTGAGTAGAGTGAGCACAGCAGAGGCCACCAGGATGAGGAGGGACTGGAGCATGACACACCTCAGCAGTGAGACTGAGTGTGTATTCCCATCAGGCACACATCTGCACATGCGCACACACAGTGACACACCATACACAACCACACAGACCAGTAAAGAAAGCAGTGCTTCTTCAGCACTCACATAAGCACTCACAAAACTGCAAGCAGCGCTGGCAGCCCAGTCCTGTTCCTCTTGTCCAGCTGATCAGGATGCAAGGAGCGCATGTGCACAGGTACATAAGTGTGCATATTTGTATTTGCATAGACAGTCTATCACTGTCCATCACCTGACTCAAATCCCAGTGGCCTCCCCTGCTGCTGGCACCAGGAAGTGTGCAGCCATGCTGTGGTTGCTGGTGTATAGATCTCTTATTGGACTGGTGAGCCCAGCTTGAAGTTCACTGGACATACCCACTGAATTCACACAGCCGCTAAGAGTCTGCATTCACACAGAAGATAAATAAATAGGATTTAATGAGAGGATGCAGTACACAGCAGTGATCAAATGATGGACTCTGTTGCGAAATATACTATCAACCTGTTTACACTCGACCAACCCTTTTTTTCACTTTTTCCTCTGCTTTCCCATGTTCGTTCCTTACCAAACAATCCTGATCATTCTTGTTCCCTGCCTTGGGTCATTTCCATAAGCACCACATAATAACTCTCGCAACTTCTCTCAATCCCCTTAAAAATACCCCATAATAAGTCTTACAGAGTCCCCAGACACTCTTCCCCCTGCATCCCGTTATGAGTCCTGTGGTCTGGTAACCTCCTTCAGTATGCAAGGTCTTCCAGGAGAGAGGTGTCTCTGGTTGACTCATTTTGGTGCGTTTCATATCGGGGACCAGTGTCTAACTGCTCAGTGAGTGATTAAATTAATAATTAGTCTAATGAAATTAATGATTAAGCAATGAGGTTAGTAGAGGTCCTCACCATATCCTTTTTCGTCTGACTCTCTCTGGCTCTTGTGTTAACCATGAACAGTCTTTAACCACGTAAGCTCACAGGGCCGGTGCCTTTCTTTGTCTAGGGGGTGAGGAAGCGACAGGGAGCCCATCTGGCTGCCATCAGCTCCCGGGAGGGAGGGCACAGGGGCGATGGAGGCAGACCCTTCTCAGAGGTGCACAGGGACAGCCACCAAGGCAACAGGTGCAAGCGGCCGCATGGGGCACTGCCAGGAGGTCAGAAGAGCCTGTTTTCATAGCGGGGTGCTTACTGCCTGCGCTGGGGCCCACACCTCCACGCCTGGAGATCTTCCGTCCTTGGAGCAAACTCATTTGGTTGGCCCTGCTGAAGGCAGGAGGTTATATTGGGTGAGCTACAGAGGCTCTTCCTGCCAACATTTTCAAGGATTCTGGGGTTTTGTTATGTTTAAGGTTGGCTCTGACTTTTTTTTATGGACTCTTTTACAAGCTATTTCCTGAAGTCAAAGGTTTGTCATTGATTTCATGACAAAAATAAAATAAATGTAAACAACAGGAAATAAAATATCCATGTCACTTTTTTTTTTTTTAATAAGAGACCAATATTGCAGTTTAAAACTGATGATTCATGTTTGATTTTGTTTCTATTTTGTATAGCCATGTCTTTATACACTAGATTCAAAAAGTAAGAGTCACGGAAGAAGAAGAGGTTTTATGCCATCTGCCTTTAGCTGTGCCACCTACAGGGCCTTTCTAGCTTGAGGATTCCCAGATTCGATGATGAAGGGCCCCAATTTCTCATTGCTTCTGTTATGATACAGATGATTTCCGGAAATGTTCAGCTTGCCTACCAAGCCTGAAGTGAAAGTTCTGGTTTGGCTGTGATGTCTGTGGGCCCATGCTGGGTACATTTGGTAGAATGCATTCAGGTGACTTACTTTCTGAAGCTCGTTTTCTGGCTTTGCATTGACAACTGGGCCTGTGAACTTTAATTACTACACTTTGCCTGATGGCGGACATACGTAAGTTCATCCCAAGGACCTCTTAATCCCTAGCATTTGGCAAAAACCATGGGATGCTACGAGGGGCAACCGTGATCCTTGAGCAGTTGTCTTCCCCTCTCTGCGCAACGCTTTTGTCCTCCCGAGGCCCTCTCAGGGGGGAGGACTCATTTTCAGCATCACATTAGCTTAAATTGTAACTCAGGTTTGACCTTAACTCAGAGCACACCCTTTTTGCATGATGCTATTTTCGTCTGAAGACTGAGGCTGCTAGCCACTAGAGATGGGATTCAGGATAACAGTCTCAGAACTGACTACACATGGTAAAACTTTCATCAGCTACGCTTTTTTTACCCCTCTTATTTTTTCATTGCGGTATGTTACATTTGATGATGTCTACTGAAAAAACTACTGGTGATGCAGAACACAGCACAGCTCATACAGCAAATGTGCACCCAATACTGCACGGTCAGCATTTGGATCACCAGCAGGAAGGTGGAAACTGAACACACAGAAAATCCCTGCATCTGTTTCCCAGGAGTTCATTACATCTCGTGAGACAGAAAGTCTTGGGATGAACTTTCCCTTTTATGAAAAATGGAAACTGATTGCAGAACACTGTCTCTGGAGGCTGTAGGACTTTCCAGTGGGTCAAAATATCCCTACCTGGTCCCAAATGTTTGTCAAGCTGCAAAAGCTGTTTGTGTAGTGTGGTCTCCTGAGGAAGCTGAGTCTGTGGTCACAGAGGTGTGAGAGAGTGGAAAGCAGTGTAGTGTCTGCAGTTTTTAGGCTTGCTGGTTAGGTATAAGTTCATTTGCCACCATTTATGCAAAACAGTTGCTGAGCAAAGTGAGTCTGCAGCTCCTTTGGGAGGCTGGGCACGAGCTCAAATTAAAGAAGACACGCAGTTGCATCATACCTAGGGTCGCGGAAAGTCAACATCTTAATCTCCAAAGGTGGCCTCTAAAAGGGACGGCAACAAACAGACCCACTGGCCCAAATTCTGCCTCAGTCTCTGCACGGTGTGCAGTCACAGTACCTTTGCAGTCAGCTGCAGACTCCCAGGGTGCTTGGCTGATGAGAAACGCCAGGCATGGGGACAGAAGGGAAGTTTTGGGGCAACATTTGCGTGTGTTGTGAGTGGCCTGCTGTTTTGAAGAAATGCTGAAAAGGAGGTTAATATGACTGGTGCAGGTCTCCTGGCTGAAGTCAGCAGCCCCAAGCATGGCTGTGGGGTGGGTGAGCAGAGTCTTGTGCTTTGGCTGAGCGTGCGCTCTTGCTGCATGGCACTGCTCAGGACTTCTGGCAATGGCCCTGAAAGCCTGGTTCCTCCCCAGAAGCCATGCTGTGGTGCCTTGTCAGTGGAGGGAGGTTCTGGGTCCTCCCCATTCGTGGCTGGTTTGCAGCAGACGGCTGTTAAGAAAAGACAGAGGCGGGTTAGAGAGGACTGCCACAGCTGGAGATGCAGCTATTAGAGTTTCTTTGCTGTCTGTAGCCCTGCCAGAGGCATGTTTGTGGGGAAGTGAACACCTCCATTGTGCTGTGGGTGTTAACTGAAAGTGTCCGGCATTGCCTGCCGGATCTTGCTTTGCAGTATGCTGCTGCAAGGAAACCCTAGCCTTCCCTCCTGCCCTCCAAAATATACTTACTAGGGTAGCCTGGGGAGCTACACTGCTGGAGATAGACTTGCACGCCATCAAGGAGACTGCAGCACAACCCTTCTTGTAGGCACTTGCACTGAGATGCCCGCTTGTGATAAATCCTTTGGTGAACAGCAGCATGGGACACAGCTTTGGTTTACAAACATGGGCTGGTGCATGAAGACTTTGAAGACTAATATGTGGAGAACAAGTCTCCTCTCACCTGTTTGGCCTCCTAGAAGCAGCTTTCAAGAGGTGTCCCTGCGGGATGCGTAGGAGCTTCACACTCTGCAGGTCTGGGTGCAAGGAGGGGAATCTGGGGAAGTCCTGTGAGGGCACTGGGGCTCCTTGTGGGCATTTCAGTAGAGGGCGGAGATGATCCCGGGTGGGATGGGAAGAGCACTTCAGGGAAGGTACAGTGTGGTGGGGAAGGTGCAGGGAAAAAAACACAATAAGAGGCTGGAGGCAACAGGGAGGAATTTGCCTGTTGTGTGGCAGTTTCTGCAGGGCAGGCAGGGCCGGGGTAGTGCAGTCTGCCCTTGTAACACATGCAGCATCTCTGAGTGAGCCAAATGAAGCAATTTTATGGAAACCTCAAGGGAAACAAAACAAAACAAAACAAAACAAAACAAAACAGAAACAAATGAAACAAACAAAACCAACCAACCAAGAAAAAACAAACAAACAAAAAAAAACAACAACCAAACTCAAAATCAAGACAGTTCTCTGACTGGGAGTGATAGTTCATATATACATAAGCTCTCAATAGCTGCCTTCCAGTATGCTTTTGTCCCAACATCTTACTCAGAGAAGTGGTTTTACTGGTGTGTGTGGGCATGGAAGGGGACATGAAGAAACATAATGTGTGTGATCACAAACTGCTGACTTGTTTCAACCAAACCTGGAGAAAAGCAGAGGTCTTAGGATCTCTCTGAGTTCCTGTACCTCTGAAGGATCTCAGGGCAGGGCCCTGCTAAGGACTAAGCAATCAGGAGTTAGCTCGTGTCCAGTCAATGTAAAAGCAGCTGTCTGTCCAGAACATGCAGGTATACCTTGGGCAAAGGATGGATGTTGAAACCAGGCTTTGCTGGTTCCCCTGGCCCTGGAACAGCTTGCTTTAAATGCATACAGAAGAAGCTCCTGCGGGCTCTTCTATATTCACTCCAGACACAGAGTAGCAGGATTCCTCTGGCAAACGTGCACCAGTAACAGAGCTTTACCGGTCTTTTGACATATGCTGCTTAGCTCAGAGCATGGTCGATGCCTACAGCTCTGCCCTAGCATCTTTGTGGTGGAGTTTGGACCACTGTTACCTGTTTCAGCTCCTGAGTACAGGAGTAGGGTAAGAGCTGAGACACTTTTCCATCCTTCCCTGCATTCCTGCATCTGTCACTATATGAGAAACCATTTGCACTAGTGCCACACTGCCTGCCTGGGACTAGGACTGTGAGTTGCAGTGAAAGCCTCTTCCCGTCCACAAACTTTTGGGAGGACACAAGTTGGGGCTGTCTGCTACCAGCAGGGACACACAGTGCTCTCCTACCTCGTGGGTAAACACAGACATGGGTAAAGGAAGGTCCGTCTATCCTTCTGCCTCCCCTGGAAAACTCTTGTGTAGAGACTGCTTGCTTGCCCTAGGGTGAATTTGACAGAGCTAGTTTGAGATACCAAAAGAGAGCATGGCTAGCAGACAGGTATAGCACAAACAAGCTATTTAAAGCCTGAAATTCTGATGGTAAAATACTAGATGATTAGCAAAGTAATTTTACTCCATTTGCAACAAATGTGCTCATTTGCATGAAGAGTGCTGTGAACGTAGATTAGCTGAAACAAAAGCACAGAGATTGGGCAGTTTTCCGCTTTGATGCAAAGATTATAATTAGTTCGTATTTCTGTATGTGATGGTTTGAAAATGCCTTTGCTGAATACAGAGCAAGCGTAACTTCTCTGACAGTGTTTACCTGTTGTTGGATTCTCTTCTTCAGATCAATTAGATTTTCCAACNAATGGGGTTTTTAGTATTACTGTTTAATGGCCTTGCTCCATTCCCACTGAAATCAGGGGAGCTTTGCTCATGCTGCCAAGAGATCTCTAACGTGCAAATCATTTCCAGTTCCCATCATCGAAATCTTTTGCTTGCCTGATGCTGTATTGTTTAAAATGTCTTAAGTACTCTTAGAAAATAAAGGCCAAATCAGTTTAATTCTGCATTTGAAATGTCAGTGTCACGCTGCTTTTATGTAGGCATATGCATATTGAGTATTATTTTCTGAGTGTAATTGCCTTAAGTGCTGTTGATCATGCAAAGAGAATGATGCATTCTCTGACTCAAGGGTCTGAGAATCAAAGATCCAAATCCTGCAAATGCTTAAGCATGTGGAGAAAGCCCTCTCAAGGGATGATGCAGGCATCCAGATACTCTCGTGTTCAAGGCTGTGGTCCATATTTAGCAGACTGAATCCAGCAGAAGCACACAGCATGTCCTCCCTGAGCAGTACTGGTCATGTCGGGAGAGGCTATGCAGAAGGGAAGGAGAATGACTTGTGAGGACGAGTGCAGGAAGGAGAAGAGCAGTGGGGATGGTGTGTTTGGAATCAGATGGAAACTGCCAGATGGGGCAGAGAAAACACCAGGAAGCCAAATGCACAGAGAAAACTGAAAGGAAGACTGGGGAATGTGTGAATACAGGGTCAGAGCAGACAGTGGTCCTTCAGCTTACCGGTGGTAACATGAAAACTTTAGGTTGAAATGTGTTTTCAAGATGTTTGTGGGGGGTTTGCTGTGAATACCTCCACTAGAGTGTCTTGCTGAATTGAAATATCAGGGAATGAAAGGGGGTTTGGAAAGATAGCCTGGGGAGAACAAGAAGTTCTGGAAAATGAGACCAGTCTGAAGACTAGTGACATTTATAAGAGTTGCCAATTCAGACTGACTACTTTTACTGCTCACCCTATCCTCCCTTTCCATTTTGAAGAACAGTCGTTCATGTCTATATTGCATAATTTCTCATGAGCATTCTCTCACATTACAAGCTTGGTGAAATCTGATAGTCTGCAGTGCTTTGTGTTGCCTATTAATCTTCAGCTTGGTTTTCTGACTAGCCAGCACTTCATGGGATCCTGTCACAGCCACCCTCACAGCTACAGATGTGTTCAGAGCACTGTGTCTTGGTGCAGTGGAAGCAGAAAATCAGGGAGGGGCTGTGAAAGCTATAAATATAATGTACAAATATCCATAGAAATTACATCCTGAGCATTGCTAGAGTTAACAGTACAGAACAATTTCCTTTTTCATGCATGAATGTTTTACAAAACAGCAATTTGATGGCTCTTATTTCACGGAGTTGCTTGCTCCCTGGAGGTAGCATCTGAGGAAAGGTCCTCCCACAGACTGTGAATAAAGCACGGAGGCTTGTTTTAAGAAGGACCAAGCCAAAAGTCTTGAAAGTGGCTGGGAATTCCTTTGTTTTAAAGAGAGAAAGTTTTGCTGGTGAAAGAAAAACAACAGGTATCTACAAAGAGGTATTGTATCTGGGAAATTCCTTCTTTTCAGGACATGCCCTCTTACAGGAACATGCAAGACGACTGCAAGTGGAAGACAGCATGTGCATTGGCTTGCGTTTTCTATTTCTTTGACAACTCTTCTGCCTCTGATGTGTCTTCTGCTCTCTCTTGCTGTGCCTACTGCAGCTGCTGAGTCCTGCACTACTCAACTGCACACAAGCCAGCTTGTGGGAATACCACTGTCACGTATGTCTTGCAGGCTCCATCTCAGAGCTTTGTCCATGCCTTTCTGTGTGTGTGTTTGTCCAAGTCCGGTACTCACAAAATGGTTTTGAAAGAAGCCCAGCTTGGCTTCAAGAGGGGGGAAAGCTCTTTTAGATAGTAGTCTTGTTCCTCTTCCTCCACGTGGTAATTACTGCCTTGTAATAATGTATGTACATACATGGGGTGCTGGGATCCTGTTCCAGCAAATTAAACAGCAGAGATCAATCTCAGCCTCTTCTGCATGTCTGTTCATAACTGCTGGTTTTCCTGTGAGACAAGGCTTATGAAACTTGAATATTTGTGGCTGGTAACTGATGAGGTAGGGGCAACATTTCTGCCTGGTAGCCGCAATATTCCAGCATCCAGGCTTGGTCCTGCAGGAGGAGAGATGAGGGCAGTAAGTAAAGGGTTAGGCCACTGGAACTGGTGTCCCTCTCCACCAGTTAGGGCTCTGACAGGCTAGTGAGCTGACTTCTTCTGCAAGCTGAAAAACTTTGAAATATCGCTCCTAGAAAACAGTCCCTGTCATTTGGCATGAGCTGCAGGGATGTGGCTGAGATGCCCACATGCACACGTACAGACTTGGCTGGTCAGAGTGGTAAAGGGCATGACTTGTGGTAATGTGGCTGAGAGAAATGAGGCAAGGCTTGCAGGGAGAAAGAACATGTATTATTAGGTAAGGTAAAAATCAGGCAAGTTCTTCCTGTACGCATGTGTACACAAAGGATATATATCTGAGGGAAATACCAGAGGTAAAATGGGTGAAGGGCAGAGCCAAAGGAAAACACCTGCAGCCTCCCAGAAACCCTCGCTAATGATGTCTCCTATGTGTGGCTTTCTGCAAGGGCATGTGGTGGAAGCTAGCGTGCTTTGGTGCAGGTGGGCTGGACAATGCCCTGGAAATATCAACCTAGGAAACAGTTCCTGTCATTTGGCATGCAGCAGGGAAGGTCTCTGTGATCACCGCAGCCTGGAGGGGAGCTTTGGACTGGTGGCATCTGAGGCAGGGCTCAGTAGTCCCATCTTGACCTGTAAATGTCTATGTTCATGTGAGTGTCTAAAAAGGAGTAATGTCTCTAGTGAGCCTGCTGCTCTGGTGTGTCACAGGCAACGTTGTCATGGTTTCTTCCAGCTGCTGAAGACTATCCTGATATCAAGACCAAATGTTTTCATGATCTCATACAGGATTTGTGAAGAAAAGGCAAAAGTTTTTCTCCACCTATATTGAATGAGCAGGGGTATATATGGCGCACAGAGAAAGCCTGAAAGAAAAACTGTGCAGTGTTACAACAGACTCGTGGTCTGTTAAAAATAGAGTTATCTGAAGGTGTGCACAGACCTTAAGTGTCTAATCCAGTGGTGAGGGAGCTGCCAGACATGCTGATCCTCAGAGCACAGCCAATGAAAGCAAGAAGTTGTCTGATGAGATGCTGACAGGTGAGAGTGCAGTTCACCAGGGACATTGCTTGGAGGTCCCCAGGGTGCCAAAGGATGAGACCTGATAACTGAAATGGCAGGTGGAGAGCTCTTAACTTGTGTTGCTGGCTCCAGCAGTACAGAAAGCAACCACTGTTTCTCCAGTCACCTAAGAGTTGGCTTGGAAGATGTTATTTTTCAGAGTGTGAAGCTTTGGCACAGGTGGATTGTGAGGGAAGACAGAATATCTATGATGCTGGGCACCAGCACTGCCTGGTTTGGTTCCCAATGATCTGTCCTGGGGGTCTCAGCTAGTGCTGTGCAAGTTGAATAATGTTGGCTTGAACCACACAGGAAGGCCATGGGAACTTCTGAAGGTCCCTGGTGAAAAGGCCAGCCTCTGCAGACATGGAAGGCCAGGGAGAGGCTGCTGTGCCTGTGCCCAGACAGCTGCAGAGGACAAGCAGCCACTGCATGAGGGGTGAAACACAGCCTGGACCAGCGAGGTCACCTGGCAGGCTGATTTCAGTGGGTTCTCGCTGTGTCCCACAGAGCCGGCTCACACTGACATGCCAAGCAGAATCAGGGAGTGTGGTGCAAGCCTGCCGTTCAGTGCTCAGAGGCTCTGCTTTGGCTCTCCCGTCCCTGGTGGGATTGATCTTGAGGGGTTTCCAGCCTCAGGCTGTAAACCTTCAGACATTCCCTTCTACTGTGCCCTGCTCTCTGGCAGGTCACGTTGCACTGGAAACCTGTAGAGCCTGCACCCACCCAGAGTGGGAGTGTTGCTTCCTGGCATCTGCTTATTTGGGATTAAATCTGCTGTTTTTCCCTGCTTGATTCTTGACACAGGCTGTGGCAGCTTGTGGGAGATGTCCTTCAAAAGGACAAACCCAAAGCAGTGCCCTCAGAGACCTGAACTTTTAGTGTGCTGTTGCTTAGAAATCCCTTGACCTCATTCTTGGGTGCCTGGTCTCAACTTGTGGCTGTCTGGGCATGCATGATACCTGGTGGCTTTGGAAGGGATGGAGTCATGGGAGATTGCAGTGTGCAGCCTGAAAACCACCTGCTGGAAGGCAGGCACTTAAAAACACGTGTAGAGGCTGGGACATGAAGGCTGGCTTTCAAACAGGTAGAGAATATGACATCTCCCACAGGCTTTAGCAACAACAAAACAACGAAACTACCCAACAGATGTGTTGCCTGTGTGCCTGACATCAAGTTTTCACCTCCTTTTACGTCCTTGTCTAATTTTTCTCTCTCTCTGTCTCTCTCTCTTTCTAACTACAAAGAAAATTCTTCTGGCCTTGCAGTAGGAATTTAGAAGAGGAGCCAGGATGACAAATCAAGTAGGTGCATTGGGCCTTCTGGTCTTGCTCGTGCAAATACACTTGTCTGGGATGTTGCAACCTGATGTGGGCTCCTTGGAGAAGGCTGTGTTTGGCTTTGGGAGTCGTGAACTTGCAGGCTAGACATCTGCGGGAGCCTGACTGGGGAGCCTGTGTTTGGAGACCGTGGCTCTGCTTCCTCTGGTGGCTGCTGGAGCAGGTGTATGCTAGCTCCTGAGTATTCTGTGACCTTCACTGCAAGTTGTGGTTTAAACATATTAGTATGTTTTTAAAATATTTAGATAAAAATCCAATGCTCAGCCCACACCTTCTTATTTTCAAATGGGAAATTTTTAGCTGGACTGAAATGTAGCTCTGTGATAAGAAGAGATAGCAGCTAGAATTGTCCTGGTGACTGATTTTACATTTACAAGTTACTACAGAAAACTTTTAAATCTAGAAATATTTTAGCTGGCACTTGTTTAAATTGGATTATCTTAAAATAGCATGAGTTATTTTAGAAGTCTTTTCTGCCTTGAGCTTCTTAGTACCTATTAGGAAATATTAAGTGTGCATTCACTAGGCTAAAAAGAATAATGGAGATCTCAGAGCAATCAGTACTGTGTGGGATGCTTAAAGCTTTAACATAGTTTGAAGTGATTATTTCCAAATTAAGATACCTAGAGTTGGAAATGATCATAATGTGACTTCAGCAGTTGAAAGACATAGAGTAGGAAATTCAGAGAGCTGGCAGTGTGTATGTGCCCTGAATTAGTATTAAGTGTTTATGTGTGCACTCCCTCAGCCCATTGCTACAGTATTATTAATATCCATCCGCATATAATTGGTTTAAAAGCTACTCTAAGAGTCAGTTTCTGTGATCTGAGAACTTCATACGGAGCTACTAATCTCAGCCAATTTAAAGCAAATAATGTTATTTGTTATTATATAGTGGATTTTATTGTTTCCTTTTATTGTATAGCAAGAGAGTTTCTTTTCAGTGGGAAAATAATGACCGCTGCCACAGCAGAGAGAACGTCTGTGTGCCTGGGTCTTCACGCTGGATGGAAAGGCATGTGCCAGAGCCTCATGATGCTGAAGTGAGCTTCTGTCAGGCGCAGCTTTGGCTACCCTGCTTTCCCTTGGGAGCCATGTGATTTTTGGGAGCCTTCATATTTACTCCTCCCTGGAAATCCCATGGAGTTGTGGGATCTCCAGCCGGTCTGGAATAGGAACCACACTGGTGCCTGTGTTTACATCTTCGGGCTGTGACCCACTTTCTCCAGCCTGCAAACATGAGGAGGTGGCAGACACTTTTTGCCCTATATCCTCCAGGAAAAGGCCAGTAGTGCTATGGGGGACCAGCAGCTGAAGCAGCTGGTGACCTCCTGCCTGCTGTCCCCCAGGGCTGGCCATGGTGCAGAGGAGGAGGGATCCACAACTCAGACGGTGTGGTGAGGAACAGCAGCAGCAGTTTGCAAGCGCATTTTTGCTATCTTCTGGGGGATAGTCTAAAAAGAAAGATGTACTGCAGGGTATGGACAGCCTGTAGGGATGGTAAAACCAGTGCCCATTTCTCTGCTAAGTCTCTGGACGGACATCCCTGCAGCTCTCCTTGCAGCAGGCAGGATGGACCTACCTTTATTTGTGTGAGCACATCCTTATTTCTGGCACTTTGTCAGAGTGTGTTTATAAGGATGGAAATTCCTCAAAACACAGAAAATGGAAAATGATAGGAAGGTTGGCTGAAGTCACAGCATGGTAAAAATCTCATGCTCTTCCTTTTTGCTTGTCCTGCTGGTTGGAGCCAGCAGTTCAGGCATACCTCTTTAACTGTGCAGTCCTGAAGGACAGAGGTGGCTGGGTCTGTGCTCGCTTCTTGGACAGCTGCAGCTCTTCCTAAGTCCGTCTTGTTACTGAAGTTGCTTCTACGTAGCCAAGGAGTTCAACATAAACACATATATCACACACATGCAAAAATCTGATAGCTCTGTGTGGCTCTTCATCCAAAAACCTCACAAAACAAAATACGCCAAATGTGCATTTACTCTAAAAAATGACCCTGAGTACATCTACTCTAAAAAATGACCCTGAGTACATCGAATTTAATGATTTGTTTTCACTATGCACTGTGCTAGCAGCTCTGCTGTTAGAAATGAAGGGCAATGTCTGCACTTGGGGTTTTCTCCTTACCCAAAATTGCCTCAGCCTTCAAGCTTCTTTGTACTGTGTGCAGGGCCCTGTAACAGTGTCTCTGTGTTTGTCAAATGAGATACTAGTTTTTTTCATGGTGTCTTGAGTAACAGTGGAGACAGACAGCTTCTGCGAGGTTTTAAAATACTTTTCTAGTTTGACAGGTTCATACAGCAGAAATTTGTTAACAAACAAAAGCACTGGTTATTGGCACCTACTAGAAATGCTGTAAGAATAATTCAGATCAAACTGAAACCCATTGTGCTCATGCCTTAGCTGGACCATGCTAAATAAACCTTGAGAAGTTGTTTAAACAGACCCCAGTGGAACTTTTCATCAAAATGTCTTTAAACAAAATGACTCTAAACAAGTTTTTTATCTAAAAAGTGCTTCCCAGCGCTCTCCCTGGCCCAATGCCTCAGAGCATTTTGGGCCCACACTTGTGCTAAGCAGAATCTTTAAATTTGCAGTAGCTGCTCAAATGGGCACCCTGGAGGAAACACTTAATGAAGAAGAAAAGTGAGCACAGCAACCAGAAATCCCCTGCAGCCCCTCCCAGACAGACAGCTGACAGGACCAAGCTGCTGAGATGGCTGGGGACCGGTAGCAACCCATCACTCATGGCTGGATAGATTTGCCCTTGTTAGGAAAAGGTGAAAGCCTGCTGCCCACAGTCAGGGATGCTTGTTGGCCAAGGGCTGACACTCTGAGAGTGTTTCTGAGAAGGGATGTGCAAGGGCTTTCTCCAGCTTGGGCTTCCTGGTGTCAGCAGTTTGTGTAGGGTTGGTGTGGAAAAGCAGAATGTGAGGCAGCAGCCAGATCGCTAATAGGACAACTGCCGGATTGGATAGAGGCCTCAGAGGGGCATGAAAGACACTACAATACACAGGTGGGAAAAGAAGATAATTACTGAGATAGGTTGCTTCTCTATGAAATGACATGGAACCCATTTGAGCTAGGTGCAGACAGATGATTTGGGTGAACAAAGGTCTTTCAGTTGTCACCAAGGAATGAGGTCCACAGCCCACATGAGAGAGCCTATCCTGAGCTTCAGCATGGAGAAGTGTGCCAGAGCAAGGGTGGAAGAAGGGGGATGGACAGCAACATTGGGGTGTTACCTCTGGGCTTGCTGCTGGAGGGACTGCAGCAGAAGTGCTGTGTCCAGCCCTGGAACCTGCAGCTCAGTGTGTTTACAGTGGTAATTTGGAGGAGGCTCTGAGAAGAGCAACGAGAACAATTAGGAGACCAGAAAACTTGCATTTGTAATGAAAGAGCTGGGAGTTTGATTTATTTATTTATTTATTTATTGACATATCACACAGGAGGCCAGGTGCTGACTTCATCCCAGTCTGTAAATACCTGGTGGGAGCAGGGATGTGATGACAGAGGGCTCTTCGGTCAAGAGGGCAGATGGATAGCAAGACCCAGCAGCTGCAGGTTAAAAGAAAACAAATTCAAAGCAGAAGTGCTGAGTAGCTTTTACTAGCCAGGTTAATTGAGGACTGTGGTGAGTTCTCAGCCTTGTTCCAGAGGTTGCCCTTGAACCTTCACGTGCTCCTGCCAGCAGGGAGGGGGAGTCCGTGGAGGAGCACTCCCTGCTTTGCATGCACGTGGGGGAAGGCTGGTTGGGTTTGCTGCAGTCCCGGGGGCCCTGCAGTGCTGCGGATGGTCCCGCCGGGGCTCAGTCTTCTTCCACCCGATGGTGTGCGTGTGGGTGATGTGTTCTCCAAACCGTGGGACTCTCACGTGAGCACAGCTGCCACGCTGTGGCCGTGGCCATCTCCCCTGGTTCTCCCCGGCTCAGGGCTTGCTTTTCTGCTCTCCAGCAGCCCGGGGAGGCCAGGATGTCTGGACCGCCGTGACTGTGGGGCTGCGGGAAGCACTGTCCTCCTACGGGCTGTGTGGCCAGGGGTGCGCGGTGCCAGCCCCCAGGTGCCCAGCCTCTTGGGAACCAGGGAGGGGACCACCTTCTGAAGGGGCTCAGGCGAGGAAGGGCAAGGAGACAGGATGTGTGGGCAAGGTGTGGGTACCAGCCTAAAGCAAAACCCTAGCTTTGGAACCACATGTGTTTGGGCTGCCTGTGTTGCCAGTGCTCTAGGGTGGTCTGCAGAAAAAAAAGTAGCATCTCAAACCAACTGGGGTGGATGCACTTGTGTCTGTCCTGCTGGGGACTGGCACACCTACACTTTGTGGCAGATGGCTCTCATGTCCTCTGGGTCCCGTGCACTGTCCTTGTGCCCCTGAAACAGGAAAACCTTTTGGGGTACTAATCTGCAGGATGATCATGGGAAGCAGTCCTGGGCACGAGGCTCCCAAGAGTGTCTGTCTGTCTGGAGAGCATAACGGAAAGAATTGCCCTGTTGGCTGTGCACAAATTTCCTCTGAGAGGGAATCAGATGGCATGAGATCATTGCTATGAGCCTGGGATCAGAGTCTGGGAGTGAAACAAACTGAGCACACAAGCTTGGGCTATTGACACGGCTTTGCCTGTGGCTGCACTGAAGCACTACTTCACTGTTATTGCTGTGTCTGGCCGTACTAATACTTTATAAGACCTTGCACAAAAGCTCAGTAGGGTTTTCCTTTCTAGCCAAATGGCCAAATTTTCATTGTTATCTCAAAGATTAACTCTAGTGCTGAGGCCTCTGCACACTTTTCTTTCCTAGTTACAGGAGAAGCTGATACTGTCTCTGAGACACTGTATGACTTCTTGAATAAAAAGGGAAAACGCAGAAATTTTCTGTGAGCTGCTCTGCTCCACTACTCAGTAAAGTATGGTATTTGTTCATAGCAAACCACTTCTCTCTAGGAAAAGATGTTCTGCACTTCTTTGTGAAATATGTACTGTAACACTGAAGTCCCGTAGAGAAGACATTTTCTGCTTGCAAGGGAAGAGCTTCAAATATCAGTTGGATTCAACCTTTCCTCCCTTGGAAGGAGCTGAGAGGAGTACTGCATGGATGACATGAGTCACTTTTACACCCAATTTTCTTCCCTTTTAAAATACGTTTCACTTAGATAACAAGAGGGGACTATTTACTACCCAAAGCTGTAGTGCTCCTCTAACCAGAGGCCTAACGCTGGCTCTGCCTGCAGCATACACGTTTCAGACTAGAAGCTGCAGACCTGGGTGATGAGCACCACCAGTGACCCCACAGCTGTTCTGGAGCCCACAGCCACCAGCGGAAACATGATCCTCGTTTTCCAGGTTCCTCATGGGGTTTGGGCTCTGGGGAGCTTGGCTGCAGCTCTTGTGATTTCCTTTCTTTTTCTTTACTCCTGGCATTTTCCTTGGTGGCAGCCAGCCTTCCCTACAGGCTTGCTCGTGCCCATACTTCCACACCAGGCAGAGGGTGCAGGAACAAAGTGAGCCTCGGGGGACATGGGGAGCTTCCTTTAGTTGACTGAGAGGCCTCTGTGGAGTTTGCAGTCTAAATGGCTTTGGACCGGATAAAGGCGAATCCTCCCCTGACAAACTCTCCAGAGACTGTATGTGTGTTCAGGGCTTGAATTGGCAGAAAAAGTTTTAGTGGCTGCACTGGCTCTGACTGAGGTGTGGGAGGATGGGTCAGTGAGGACAGCCAGGAAATGCAGAGAGCTCGTGCCTGAACAGGAGAGGGGGAGGGAAGAGAGAGACTGGATCTCTCTTCTTCTCCATATGGAATTCCTTAATAAAAGCTGAAAAGGACTTGTTTTCTGTTACAATGAAAACTGATTTTGTAATGAGTGAGTAGGAGACTTCACTTCTGACAGGATGGGCTGGCTCAGGGCTTGTAAAAGTGTTATGCTTCCAGCTTTTCGAGATATGCTGTCTTTGCTGGAAATTGTGTTTGGCTGAAATTCACGGTCTTTGGGCGTTTGCCAGTAATTCCAGATGTTCAGTGGCCTGGTCACAGCTGTTAAGCAGAAATTCAGAGTCCATGTGCTGCAGATGAACTAGTGTGTCCTGTGCAGGTGACTTTTTTGCTCCACACTAAAATGGATGTTCTGAACTTGTTGTACATGGCGCATAGAGGAATGTGTGCTCAGGATGGCGTGGGATTGTTGTACAGGCTCGTCTGTGGTGGGACTTGTGCTGTGCAGAGTGCTGGACATGCATGTGTGTGATTTCTGTTCTGGAAAACTCTCCACGGGGAGAAACGTGGTGGCCCTGTTTTGGGGGAAGATGTAGAAGACTGGATAACTGAAGCGTCTTCATGGTTCACAGGCTGTTGGAAACCTTTACGTGGCGAGGAGAGGCAGGCTAACAGCCTCCATTTTCAGATGAACTCCATAATCGTAGGCAGAGGAATGCTTGATGGAACCACAGACCATCCTGATCCAGTGTCCAGTCTCTGACTATGATCAGTGACAAATGTTCTACTAGAGAAGCATAAAATGGGAGACATATTTGGTGACACTATGGCAATTCACCTAATATGCTGAAGGTCTTGAAACTTCCACCAGCTATGTTCTAGCCTACAGGGAGTAAAATGCTTTTGCCTGTTTTGGGGGCAGGCTGCTGCAGCATTTAGGGATGGCTCTTATTCTGTGATCAGTGGTTTCCCCACTGTTGCTCCATGCCTGTCCTCACTTTCCCCAGCTGTCCCTCCCGGGGACCTGTCCCTTCCCTGGCTCCGCTGCCTGCTTCAGGTCCCTCTGCCCAGCGCAGCCACCGCTGCGGCACGAGGCGGCAGATCGCTCGCGTGAGCGTAGCCGCGTCCCACCCTCCATCCTAGCTCTTAAACTCTGGTCCCTGTAGCACAGCATGTCGAGCACCCTCTTGCTACCTCCAGCTGTGAACCTCTTTGCTGACCTTTGGGAAGTGAGCCTGTGAAATGCCCCAGTACACTGCGAGCCGAAGGTGGGAGAGAAAACTTTAATTACCCTCTGAAGCCAATGGGCAGCAGCTGGGCACCATGCGTTCTGTAAATTAGGTGCTTTGCTAGGTTCACTGTGGCAGAAAATACAATATAGAGCTGAGTGTAGACTTATTTTAGACATGGTAGTAGCAGAATTAAGACGGGAAGTATCTTTGACTTACTGGGGGAAGTAATTTAGGAAGAAATTGGAATGGTTAATTAGAGAAAATTATCTCAATCGAATCCTTTAAGGCTAATTTAAATGCTCCAGTCTCTATTATGTAAGAAAAAATCTCTTTTAATAGCTTAGATTATTGTCAGGGAGTGTAAGTTTGGCAGTAGCAACAAATTTTTATAAATTTTCCACCTAGAAGCATTGTTAAAGTGGCCCCCCAAATATTGTGACAGAGATGTAAAGATCATAGTGGGGTTCTTTTTATTCTTTTTTTCTGGCAGGGAGGGGTTTGGGGTGGGGATTGGGACAACAGGAGGAGAGGGAAGGAGATTTATGAAGCTTTTCAAACTTTTGTGTAGCAGCGTGTGTTTTAGAAACTTTTAAAAGCTGTACCTGCATGATTCCAGAATTTCGAACTATCAAGGGAAGCACTCCATCTTTTGACAAGATCCCAAGATTTATGAAGTTGACAGTAAAAATGCTTCTTTTTTGAAGGTAGATAACATATTGGAAATTCCAAAAACATTTTGTTCTGCTTAAACTAAGAAATTTAAAAAAGCCCCAGGTTAATTACATACCCTCCTTAATTTAATCTTCCCCCCACCCCCCAGGCTCTCAGTTGTTCAGCCAAGAGCATGGGTGCGCTGTTTGACAGCTTTCGCAGATCAGAAATCTGGCCTTCTTCTGCCAAACAGCTGAAGTTTTGCAGGTTGTGCTGCCCACGATGCAGGGTAGATAGCTCACAACTGCATTTGCAGCAAAGATACGACCAAAACCGGGAGAGCAAACGTGCTTGTCCCATTACCAGTACATTGCGGTCTCGTTTGTCTTGGTGGGGGTTTTCCGTCTTTTCCTCTGTATTTCCTTTGCTCCTAATGCAGTAATTTTCTAGCTGAAGAGACTCCTCTCCCTGTATATCTTGTACCTGATGGCTTGCTAAGACTCTGTTCAAGAGAAGCCTTGGCTGGATTTTACCTATTTTCGGGCTAGAAAAGACAATTATTCTTTTTCTGTCTTAGTGGTAAAAAGATAACCTCCTGTTGGTCCCCGCTCTGTTCCTGTGAGTAGGATCTGCACTGCCCATGCTGTCCCACCTGGTGGGAACAGGGAGGTGTTATTAGAGAGTCAAGGACAAAACGGGGCCTGGAGATTGACCGTGACTACTGCTGTCCCTATGAGAGTGCCACGCTTGCACTTGTGGCCGTCAGCGCTGTCCTTGTTCTGCAGCAATGTGAAGCGTTTGGATACCAGATGTTTAGTTCCTACTTTCATTTCTATCAATTCACGTAAGAGATAAAAAGCAAGCCAACTGATAGCTCCTCTCGCCCTCAAAAAAATAAAAACAAAAACAAAACCCAACCACTCTTCCTTCCAAATCAACAGCAACCTGTTGCATATATACATGTTTAGCCTGAATCCAGTGTATGGCCATTAGGTTGCATAATGAGGGAGAGCTTTCCTGGGTGACTCTGGAAAACTGCCTTAATGAGCTGGTACTGAATGTCCTACTCAGGGCTGGCCTTTCGTGTTCCTCTGAGAGGCAGTAATCTATTAAGCTGCTCTAAGTTGTGGCTCTGCCCTCACACCTTAGGGAGGGAAGAGTGCCATTTAGTCACTGGGTAGAAAACACATGTCTCCTGACAGTATCTGCAATTACCTAATGAGAAGTTGTAGGATATTTTTTCCCTTTGGGAGGTATATTTTCCATGTAATTATGTATCTCCTACACCAGGGATGCTTTGCTTCAGCTAGTATAAATTCTGCTTTTCGCTGCACTTTTTTTTGCAGAGGATGGGACAGATTCTGCTATGTTTGTCTAGAATAAATATGCGGTGATTCATATTTTCAGTAGAATAATTCCTGATTTATGCCAATGTTACTATAATAAACTTGTCATTAATTTTTGTATAGCACAGTTATGACAGGATTGAGTTTTCAAAAATATTAGAAGAGTGAATTAATCTCTGTAAAAGTGGTCAGCACTCCACTTCTTATATAAGCATGATGTGGCAGCTTTGGGACCAGAATACAAATGTCTCCTGAAGGTATGTCTCTACCTATGAATTTTCATGTGAAATGCCACCATGACTCCTTTGTGCCACTCTGACAGCTGGCGAGCAGGGCCCTTACCAAACTGATGGCTGCATTCCCAAGCTTTCATTAGTGGGCTGAAGCCCACAAGTTTCATAAACAGCACTAAAATGGGTATTTGCCTTACATTACAAAAAGGAGGAGTTTTATGAAAGTAATCAGCACATTCAGTGCTGTGTAGTTGCTTTTAGGCATAGACCGACCTTCAGCTTCAGTGGAGGCTGGAAAGGAACATCCTACGAGCAGTTCGTTTGGTAATAAACCAGTGCCCAAGACTGTCATGTCGGTGGAGCAGCCAATTCTGGGCAAAGGATTTTAGATGGATACACCACTGGATTCTGTGTTTACAAATGCAATTAAAGTCTTTTGGAAGGAACCACATAATAATATATGTGGTAAAACCAGAAAATAAGGCCAGATCCTGATCTCCTTTGGATTCATTTTAACACGGAGCAAATCTAAGAGTTTAGGCAAAATTAGTCCGTTTCCAGCTACTGTAAACTGAGCCTGAGTTTGCTCCAAGTTGCCACATGCCTTGGTTCACCCTTCACCTTCCTTCAAGGCTCAGGCAGCATGCTGCCCCAAGATGATGATGGCCGTGGGAAGACAGTTGCCGCTTGCAGGCTAATGCCCCTCAATGCCCTGTTCTCTCTTTGGCTCTGCAGAGACCAGGGACCTCCAGCCCAGATGCTTACGCTAGACCTTGCTTCTTGCCATCCGTCTCCACCAAAAGCATGGCAGCCATGCAGCTGTACTGCAAATGACTGTTTTCATACCCTCTACCCACATCTGTGATGCCCTAAACACTTCTCATGGGGAAGAAGAGGAACTTGCAGTGGTAGGAGGCAGCTGGAGAGGAAAGAAAAGGCAGCAAGATGCTGAAGGGGCACGGCAGGGAGGAGATGGAGAGGCTGAGCATGAAATTTAGGGCAGGGAATTGCAAGTCAGAGGAGGAAGGGGCAGCTGGGAAAGACTGGGGAGGGAAATAGGCAGAGAGCTGTTCAAGTGGCTTGAATCAGCACGGAGTGCTTTCATTGAGCAGGCTGAAGGCAGAAAGGGAGATGCCTCCTTCTATTTTTAGCCAAACAGCTGAAACACTCAGGTCCCTTGCCCCTGGGGGCTGGTGGTAATGGAAGCCACCCTCTGAGCAGCCGCGGTGCAGGGCTGTGCTTTGCCTGCAGGCACAGCTGATTTTGGAGCCTGTGGTGATGCAGACAACCTCTGAGCTGGTGTTTGGAAAGGTGAAAACTGGTCTGGAAGCCAAGGATGGGCACATGTGAGCTGCTCCGGTGCTGTCCCCAGAGAGCGCTGGGGGTGGCCGTGATGGAGCTGGGCTGGGTCTCACTTCCAGCACTTGCCACGTTCTGTGTACCTGTGAGCTTACACACTGTGTAATTTTGGGTCTCTTTGGCAAATCCTTAACTATCTAGGCTGGTTATCTTCCTAATCTACCAGTGAGCACTGCAGTGGTTTTCCAGAGGGCAGTTCAGGGCAGCTTAAATTAAGTTCCTGCCTTGCTTTGTGCTTTGAAAAACCCTTTCTCTAAAGACTGCAGAATATCTGCTCCCAGCTCACATGCTTAAGTTAGGTGATGCTAGGTATATGTGCTACTGGTCTCCCCTGGTCCAAGTCCAGGAACTGACATATCACTGGCCTTTTGGGGGCATCCTCTCAGAAATACAGATCAAGAAGGGGTGTGGATGGGAGTGCAAGTGATGTGTGAGGCTGAGGGTGACAAAGGAAGAGAGAGGATCAGGGCCATGCTGACATGAGTGTTAGTCACACTTACAACGACCTGCCTGGGTTTCCTTCTTTACAGGGAAATCTCACTGAGGTATTTTTAGGCACCATTTTCATCAGTGGTGGTCTGCAGGGAAGTACCAAAGATCCGTTTGCGGCACAGATTTTTATTTTTTTATTTTTTATTTTTTACTGTAACATTTTTCTGACATTGTAAGCCTGAAGACAGTGTTTGGAGAAGAAATGAGCTGACATCACCTTTTTGTCCTGATGGGGTCTGTGAAGAGAAGAGGACATGAAATGCACCAGGTACTTCACCACCCCTGGGATCATATCCTTTACCAAAAACATGGCCACCAAGTTTAGTTTATGTTTTTAAAATTTTAAGTCATTATCCATAAATGGTGGGTGCAAGAGGGCCACAAAGGATGGGTTTGTTGTGGTTGTCCACTGAGATAATCCCTTGCAGCTCAGCTTGTGGCTGGAGAAAAGCTGGGCTTTGCTGGGGCTGCGTGGTTTGCTAAATGCAGCCAACAGCGTGGTTTGCCGCACCATTACTGGTAGAGCCCCAGGAAGAGGCAGGGCTGATTCATCCCCCACAGATTAAGAGTGGCACCTGTGGTGGCCCATAACCCGGAGGGACAGAGTCTGATTAAAAAGGGGCCCTGTCAGCATTGCAAGGCGTCCATGGTCACCTTGTCCTGCTCTATCTGCTGTTCTTGTTCACTTTATGCTTGTGCCTGTGGGTACGTACTGCTTAAGGCAAGGTGGGCAGCCTCTCTGGGAAGAAGCTGGCTGCAGGAGAGAAGGATGAGTTGGCATTGAACTACAGGGAGCAGCAGCCGAGCTCCAGGCACCTGCCTTCACTTCCTCTTATGTGTGGAAGTGAGAAGTTCTGGCAAGTTCAGCACTAAGTCTGTGCCTGTTCTGAAACCAGTTGAGACATTTTAAGATACCGTGTGACAGTGTCTGTGGGTGATTGGTTTGCCTAAGCATCTCAGATCAGTGTGTCGAGGAACTGGGAACAATGGGAGCACTCAGTGCTGATTTCTGTCTGACATATCTACCTTGGATCTTGCAGGAGCCAGCAATTTCTACAAACCTATCTGTGATTCTCTCTGCTATGCTGGCATAGGTCTGGTGAATCCTTTCCTGTCCTAGATGCTTTGCAGAAGCAAGATACTGGTAGTGTGGTGCTTTTCCACCCTGGCTTGGAGCAGCTGATGAGTCACCAGCACGTAATATGCCCCACAGGCAGTCTCGTTCTGCAGCTCCCCAAGTCCTTGTCCCAGCACAGAGCGTGTGTGAGGCCCATGTGGTGCTCCCCAGGAGAGTCACACCTGGGCACTTTCTGGGATGCTGTCTGCGCATTTCTAGGTATGTTTCACCTTTGCACATGGGGCTGGGAGTCATATCAGTCTTCACGCTGTTGTTAATGAAGCTGATGATACTGATTTACCTGACTACCCTGGCTGCTGATCTGGATGAAAAGGTTGTTAGGGAAGGAGGAAAGCTTGGAAGCAAAGAAATTGCCTTGCCATACATAAGCCTGGTCTTTACAAGGTCTGTGGGAAAAGCTGGTCCAGGTGGGCTTGGGTTTTGAGTAACTGCTGGGCTGGCTGGATTTGGGCAATTCAGCCCAGTTGCTGCTCTGGGTCTATCAGCTGGTTAATGCATTGCCAGAGCCTAAAGCAGACCTGAGTGTGGTGGGCACATGGCCCTTGCCCAGCTCGGAGGAGGAAGGGCAGCACCCCGCTCTCCCTGCTGAGCTTGGCAGAAACGTGATCTGTCCGTAGCAGCTGCCTCTTGCTGCTGTGAGACATCAGCAGGCCTCAGGTGGTATCTCATGGCTCAGGACCCACCAGGAGCTGTGACCTGGCAGCCCCTTCCCTCCACAGAGAGGCAAGCCAGGCTGCTCCATCTGGGGTGCCAGCAGGACCTCTTTGGGTGACATGGCCTGCATTTAATAAGTAAGCAGAAAACTGGGTATACTGTGGCCTCTCACACCTGCTCTGAGGTCTGGGTTCCATGCTCCCATGTGGTCCTAAGGCAGGGCTGCTGTCAATCTTTTGCAGGGTCAGCTGCTGTAAAAGGAGGAAGCACAGGCACTCCTGTCACAGGTTTTCACTGAGGGAATATGGAGGCTCAAGTAGCAGTCACTTAGCATCTCTGTCCTGGTGTAGAAGCACACTTTGAGAGAGCACTCACACCGCCTTGGCCACCATCCACCCATCCCCGTCTTGGGGACACCAAGGAAGTTCATGTCTCCTGGCAAATTAACTTCATGTCATTAAGTTCATGTCTCCTGGAAATTAACTTTCACAGGGTGTCCCAGGTTTTGAGGGTAAGCAGTGTCGCTCCGATTGAATGGCTGGAAATGTGCTTGCCTGCCTTCACAAAAGGCGGTGGGTGGCCCCTGGAACAACGGAAGAGTACCGAAGAGTTTTTGGAGCTGGCTGGTACAACTATTTTAATATTGCTGGGATTTTAGCATACCTGTGGTGTGTTAGGACACTGACAGCGTTGGACAGACAGCTGCTTATTATTGCTTAAGCGTCTATAAGTTAATGAATCACTGTTGGTACCTGATCTCAGCTAGATCTGATACAGTGACTGTCTGTACCTGCTGTTCTGGTCTTGCAGGTTTTTCCATTGTGTGGTTTCTGCAGATAAAATCTTTGGTGTGATTTGAACATTAGGTATTATGGGTACAGAAAAACACTGAGATTTCCAGGTAAGCTGAAGGATGCATGAATGAGACCTCAGTGATGCTGTGTGTTTGACTTTTGGCTCATTTGGAAACACTACAGATGAAACTATCTTTTCCAAATTTTGCTAGGAGAGAAACTACAGCTGTATCTGTAGTATTTTCCCTTTTCTGGTACTACTTTGTAATTCCAGCCAAGATTTTTCCTTTGGCCTTTCCTCTTCTGCTTCAGGCCTGCTGTTCTGCAGAGCCTATTTCAGTTTGTGCTCCCAGGCAGCACATGGCTCATGGTGGTTCATAAGAAGACATGTAGCTCTTTGGTCTAGTACGTAAGTGTGGAGAACCTGGGCTTGATATAAATGTTTGATCACAGCCTTGAACACCTCCCTGCCTCTCCCAGCAGACTAAGATTAACGTGCTGATATGCATAACAGCTTCAGTTCAACAAGGTTTGATGTGCATGGGCTTAATGCCCTCTTGCCTATGCCAACCCCACTCAATACCCTTGTTTTTGGAGGAGATCAGGGGGTAAATCAAACAAAGCCAAAAGGAGAGGAGGAAAAGGAATTGCTGATAGCAGTTACTGTTCGGTTCAGGCAGATGAGAGTGTTTTATTATCCCTTGCACAGTATCCAGGGGAACCTCAGGAGCTCCCTAGCAACCAAGCAGTAGGAAAAGGAAGTGTTTTAAATCCTGGAACAAGCGTGTTTGTGCAGGGATATTGGCCCATGGGTGCTATCTGGCTTGGCTGTAATGGAAAGGAGAGATGTTACCTCCTTCCATGGCAGTGCCAGACAGCAAAAATGAAAGCCTGCAATTTCTGTTACTGAGAAAGAGGAATATGAGCAGTTGTGGTCTAAGGGATCATTTGGTTGTTCCGTGAGGAAATCATTCTCCAGTCATTAGCTGAGACACATGACCAGTCTGCAAACCTTATAGATCATAGCTGGTGTGACCTCTCCATTTTGTCTGCCCTCACAAAAATCCACTACTTCAAGTTCCTTCCCTCCTTTGCTATATCCCTTTAATTTGCCCTTCACCCACATTCAGTGTTTTCCTGTTTCTGAAGATAGTGTAACTCATCTTATCATCATCTCTCTTACCGCTTTCCTGTAAGTGGGCCACTATGACAAAATGGGAAGATGCCCTTTCAGTTCCCTCAGGACTGGCTTTATAAAGGATCCCAAATTTCCTTGATGGCAAAGCCTTCATAGACAACACGCAGACCACAGACACTGAACACCAATGGTTGCATGTACAAATGTCACCTTACAAGTTTGATTTCATGTTTTTTAATTGTGTTTAGGTGTTTCTACCCTTATCATCTAAGTCATCCGTGCATCTTTTACTTCCTCTGTGACTGGGATTTGTTCACCTGATACAGTTCCTCCAAAAGTCATCATGACACTTTGCAAGTATTCATCTTCAGATGAAGGTAGCATTTGAGATTTATAGAATCATAGAATCATTTAGGTTGGAAAAGACCTCTAAGATCATCAACTCCAACCACAAAATTAGGTAGTGTCCCTCCAGTTCCTCAAGCACTGTGCTTTGTTTCACTTGGCTGGACTGGCACATAAACATCTGTAACCAAAACTGAGCTGTTAAAAAAATCTCTCTCCTTCCTCATAAAATCCTGAAAAAACACCATGTTGCACTGTTATCTCCACATGTATCTTCTCTCTTGGCAGGCACAGATACGTCTTCTTCCAGAGATGGAATTGCTGGGAAATAGCTCATATCTGGTCCCAGGTGCCTGTGGAAATGGAAGCATTTTGTCCAAAGCTCGGTGGTTTTCACCTAGACTGTTCTAACAACTGGAAAGGGCTGGAGCACCCTTCCCCCATGGGAAGCATTGCCTTCCCCTGTCTTGAAATGAAGAACTTTCCTGATGAAAGGAGGCATCTCCATAGCTGCGTAATTTTGCTGTTCTCTGGAGCACCCTGACTAAATGGGAATAAAATTGCTGTACCACTGATGCTCATTGCACTGCAGAGAACTAACCGTGGTGTCTCTCTCCTTTATTTAGCTGTGCTATGGGTATCTGTATGCTATGCCACTTTCCACATCAGCAGGCCAAAAAGCAAGAGAATTTTGCCAGCCTAATGGGCATCCAGCATCCCCCATGCTTGGTTATTTGGGGATGAATCTGTGTCCCCATCACTTAGTGCTATTGCAGTGTTTGCAGCCATGATGAGCTGAGCAGAACTTGGGCTGATGATTTACTACTGGAAGGGTGCTGGGCATACAAATGAGAGGGTAGAATCAGCAGTGGAGCTTGTTTTGTGCATTTCTGCTCTGCTTTGCTTCACCAGCAGGAACATTTCTAGGACCAGCCTGTAGTCCTGTGCAGCCCTGATGACCTCTCTCTGGAGATGTAGTGCTGTAGACTCCTGTGACATGCACAAGCAGCAGCCGTACTTATTGCATGTGAAGTACTGCTGGCATGCACCTATGCTAAGTGCTTCCTCTCCTGATGGCCTCTATTAGTGCTTTCTGTTAGTCAGCCAACTGAGCAGTTCAAAGAAACACCAAAAAATGGGACATACGCATCTCACTGCCCTTCTCATATAAATCAGTGCACAGTGATGAATCCTTATTATTTGTGTGCTTCTAGCTACTTGTAGATGGCCACAATCCAGATTAGATGCTCTGTGCCAGTACATCTGATTGTCAGTAAGAGGCAGCTTGACTCAGCTGAAGCAAAAGTGTTTTCTGCATATGACAGAAGAGTGTTGCTAAAGTTGGCTGGCTCCCGGACTGCGTAGGATATATTCCAACTCAAGGTTTTTTTTATTATTTTTTTTACTAAACATCTTCCAGCTTTTTTTGAAGAAATAAGGCATTTGGCAAAGCTGACAGTCAGCATTTTACATGCTCTGATCTCCTTCTAGTGAAAAGAGACAGATTTTGGTGTAATTCCATTGACTACAGTGGTTTATTTCCGTTTGTCCTCATCAAAGAGTTCAAAATCAGGACCTGATATTTGTCCAGTGGTGTCACAAAGATCAGTGCTGGCAGAAAGGTAGGTGGAGGCGGAAGAGGAAAACAAGCCTCAGCACAGAAAACACAGGCATCAAGGTAACAGCCCTGCTGTTGAGAAGTCCTGGTGTGTGTCCTGTTGGTGCTGAAGTGGCCAGTAGAAATTGGTGGTTCACTGAAACCAAGAAGTGATGGTGTGGCAAACCAGCAACACACTCACGCATTTGCGGCACAGTTGCTCGTGAAAGGATTTATCAAGCTCCTTCGGGATGGAGCTGAATCAGGCTGTTATGCTGTCTCCCAAGTGCTGAAATAGTCCGTTGTCTGTTTGCGTTAGTTATTCGTGTTGAGGTCCTGGTTGTATTTCTAAGTTAAAGTCGGTGAATGTTTGTTCCCTTCTCCTCTGAGCAATACAGTTATTCATAGAAGTGAGGAAATTTAGCACGCAATAGCTCAGGAAACTCGCTCTTTCCTATTTGGAGCCCTAATTAGAGCAATTAATCACTGCTGCTTCTTGCCATCTAAGCTTCCAGGCTAAAATATATTGTCCTCTCTTGTCAGAGCAGAAATGTAAAAATGGTTTCCCTCTATCTGACACATTGCCAGTAGAGCCTTTATCAGTGTCTGCCTCCTACCAGCTTCTCTCTTGCCTGAGAACTGGAGCTGAAAATGTAAAGAACAAATTGATGTGACTGTTCCAAAAGAAAGAAGAGGTGTGAAATTTTCAGAGATCAGTTTCTACCGTGCTTGTGTTGTATTTTTCCTCTTGAACTACCTTTTCTTGGGAACTTCTTGTGGGTTTCCATTTTGCTGTGTAATAAGATGAACATTTTTCCTGGAAATACCTCGACATATCCACTGTTAAGAGGCTTTTTTTCCCCCACTTGATGTAGTTAAAATTTTTCCTCACAAAGTCCCTACCTACTGAAGTTCTCCAGTTATGTGCCCTGGGTAGGATGGGGATGAGGTTGTGGCTTTGTGTTCTAATCCCAGCCATTCCTCCTCAGCTGGTCCACCAGTGCTCAGCCTAACTCGTTATAGGCATGATTCTCACTCCTTTCCCCTCTGCTTCCCCATGTACGGCTCCATGGGGCTGGAAGTGTCTGTGCTGCCACTGAGAGGTGGTGGCTTCTGCTCCACTGCAGTGCCAAACAGAATGGTTATCTTGCCTCACCAGTGGCAGTGACCCGGCTAATGAAGGTTGCCTCCTGTCCACAGCCAGCATACTCATTTTGGCTGTGCACACGCAAGACTAAAAGCTACCAACATGCAGCTGTCCACACAGGTGATTCTGGACTGCAAGTCTAGTCTAGTCACATATAAAATAGTTTTTGAATAGTCATCTGGAGATTTGAAGCATTTCCAGCTGTGTAAGTAAGACAAGTTGAAATTCCTGTTATTGTTAGTCTTTGCTGACAGTAGAATTGTGAAATATCCATTTTCCTGTGGTGTAAATACCTTCTGCTGTTTCTTTATCAGCCAGCTTCAAAACCCCTCACAACGAAGCAATTCTCCGCTTCTGAGATGCTAACACTAATGTTTGTCTTTTTGCTGCCCTTGATGAAAAAGTAATGATCTATGAAGGAATGAACAGTTCTGCCCTGTTGATGCTTTTTGTTTTCATGCTTGGATGCAGAGATGCATTTACTTGAAACAGGACCAGAGTTACTTTTTGACTTTTGAGATAAATTTGTGCAGGAAAACTTCCAACAGGAATGCTCATTCTTAGAGCTCTAGATCTTGCAGACTTTAGGGAGCTGAGAACCGCCACAGCCTTCAGTGAGGGACAACCCAGAGTGTCATACAGCTCTTACAGTGTGCCAAACACAGGACATGGGCAAAGGTTTTTCATGGCTTTTTGCTCATTTCTATTTATTCCCTCATCAACAGATAGAATTCGGCACACTATTGGCAGTCTCTCCCCTTAAGCACAGAGCAGCGGAGAGCATGTGCTTTGCCATCCTAAGTCTGTGTGCACATTTCCTTTGCAGAAGCTGCTGTGGGGAGCAAAGGATGAAAAATGAACCTAAGAAAGAACTTAACGCCTCTCTCTAGAAGGTCTGCAACTTGATCACTTTGGATTTGTTCAGGGAAAATAAAGACAGTCCCCCTTCCACTTGGCTTGTCCATTTTGTTTTGCCAAGTGTCCATGGAGCAGTCTGCACACAGCCTAGATTGACCTCTCTGCACCCAAGACTACTGCAGCAAGTCTGGAGCCTTGGCGTCGTGACAAAAACAAGCCTCCCCCAACTTGTAGCACAGGATGGTGTTTCACAAGGGCTGCAGCATGTCCTGGCTTACCTTCTCTCAACACACATGCCAAACAGTGCAGCACTGCACACGTTTTTGGGGCTTCAGAAGCTCACCGCACATATCCAAACGGTGCTCACTTAATGGTGTCATGAGCAACAACTGCTTGTTCCCACTGGCAAGACAAGACTGTAAGTGGTCCACAGTATACGGGAACATGAAGCTCAATGCACTAAGCAATGGTCCACCTAAGTCTGGATGATGACAGTGTCCTTCAACATTTTCTAGTAGCTCTCCAAGGACTTTACTGAAAAGGAAGACTCTCTGCCAGCCAAATGCTGTTCTGAGCAGCAATCCGCTCCCAAAATGCTGAAAGAAGCACCCTTCTGTTCTGTTCAGCGTGACAAACAATATTTCTTAGCAACAGTTTCAAGTTGCATTTCCAGTAGCTGCTTTTTAGAATAGCCTTGACGGTGCGAATCCTTCCCTTTTCTGGATTGGGTCCTTTTTTTGGATCAGGAACTGGTACACAAAGAGCAGTATCTGAGTCTCTTTCCTTTTGATTTAGAGCAAGGGAAGAATCAGAAGGCAGTATAAGATTTTCTCCCAGTCTTACTTTGGNTTTTTTTTTTTTTTTGGTTACTAATGATTTTGACTGCTTGGTGTTGCACAAAAATGTTTTTCACCCTCCACAGCGTCTCAGTGTACTCCTAAAAAGGTCAGGAAGTATTGCTCCTGGAATGAAGACAGGTCTTGGTTATACATTATAAAATTTTGGACAGGTTTAGTAGTCTTGAACCCTAGCATTTCAGTTTCCTGTGTTTTCCCAGACGTGTAGTTTAGATGACCTACGTTGTACTTGGCTTCCTATCAGTGTTAAACCATGACACAGCTTCTGGGACATTCAAGAAGAGACAGTTATTCCAAATTGCAGCAAAGAAGAAAATTCTTGGTGGCTTCCTGCTTTCTGGTGCAAGCATGAGCTCCTTCTAGCAGGACTTTTCCATGTTTCTAGGAGCTGTTTGGCCTAGTGCTAGCACGGAGGGCTCCTACTCAGATCTGCCACCTACAGGACCTTGTGGATGTCTTTGGGAGGGCATTCATTTTAGCCATGAATGCATGGTGATTCATATACTTCAAGACTGTACATAGCTTGTGCAAAATCCATGACCACCTAGTTGCCTGGGGCTGGATAAGGTCATTTGGAGCTTCTCTTTCTGCAGTGCAACTTGATGCTGTTTGCCCTTTCATCTGTGAGGGACAGCCAAAATGTGAATGTTTACACACATATCAAATCCCTTGTACGACCTCTACAGGAATTACTGGCACTCAGTAATTTGTAGGATAGCTCTACTCAATTTCCCGAAATTTAATAATTTAAATCCTAGAGATTTCACTGAGTATTTTAGTGAGATGAGCTTTCATTTAAAATGTAGAGCCTGGAAAAAAAGAAAATTCTGAAAGAACCTTCTCTAAACCCAAGTATTAGATTTCCAAAAATATATTCCTGGGAATAATCCATTTAGATATTATAGGTACTCTTCCATCCCCTAATCCAATGTCTTAATATAAAGCAAGTGAATGCTTTGGAACGCTTAGTCCTCCGAACCCATTAAGAGGATCACAATAAGCTTTCTCTCCTCCCACACTTCACTTCATCCTCTGCTAACAATGGCCACAGAGGAAAACAATTGGTGAGGATGTTTGTGGTATTTAGGAGGTGTTTAGTCCCTACATAGTGTACTGAAACAAATGATTCATTTGACAAGATCATGAAACAAACTTCCTAATGTCCTCTTTAGATGAAACCAAGCCAGGACCAGAAATCCAGAAGCGAAACACTACGAACTTCTGCTAGGTTGTTTTGCTGCTAGGGTACATCTACTGTATAGTTCCACTCAGGACATGGCATTTTCTGTGGTCTGTTGAAGAGGCCAAAGCCATTTTGCATGCGTTGGTCACTAAAAGCATTTCCTTCCATAAAGCTTGTGGAGGCCTTCCAGATAGCTAACTCAGTGAGTGAAGGAGTAGTAGTCTGCAATGCCATCTCCACTCCTTACCTCAGGATAAACTCACTGAAGTCAAAGGCAGCTGTGTCTGAAGGAAGAATGAAAATGGACATCAGTTTTTGTTTTTTTTTTCCTCTCTACAGGAAAACACGCTCTTACTAAGAGAGTCTTATGACTTCTTAACTAACTTGATCTTCAGTCTCAGGTTATCTAGGTCGACATCAGGGTGACATATTGGTAAACTTAAGGAAAACTTGACCAGATGCCCAAACATTGGGTGAAAAGCACATAGCACAGCTGGCCAACAGAAAGAGTGGCTGTTAGTTGAACCAAATTTTGGGAACAGCAATTTGTGTGCAGCTTTTCTATGGGGCATCCGGACTGGCGTAGATTTTGATCTTAGAAAGCCATGCAGGGGAAGAGTTTCACTATTGGTACTGTAAAAGGAAAAAACACACAAAAGGCCTGCGTGTAGCTTAAGCACTCAGATCTCCTGTAGTTAATTCATGTGGGTAGTGCCTCCTTTTGGGCAGAACACAAGTGTACACTGAGCTGTTGCAGAGTGTATTTGAAGATTTTCCCACAGTACTGCATCAGCCCGTGGGCTTCATGGAGACCACCTTTCATCAGCTAAAGTGTTCTCAAATCAGCTGTTACCGATTCTGGATTATATACTAAGCACTAGTCACACGCCATTGAGTATTAAGAGATAATTAAGAAATTTAAGAAGTGGACAGTGACCATTAGGAATTCAATTTTACCCTTGCACACTTTAATTGGAAATATGAGCCTGTATAAAGGAGAGGTAACTTTAGCGCACTTAAAGACTGCTATCATACAAAACTAACAGATTTTTTTTGCCGAGGGAATTTATCTAGCCTATTGGAACATCCTGTAACCAGGAAATATTTAACTTACTGAGGCATACTTGACTTCATGGTAAAACCTGGTATTTTATGCCAGGGTTCTACTCGTACAAGTTGTAAGTCCCTGGTAAACATGTTTTGTAATGAAAGTGGTAATTAAATCCCTAGGTTCAGTTGCGTTATTAGGTATCAGTCTAAGACAATGGAGATTATTAAATGAAGAGCATTAGGCTTTTCTTATAGGATATGCTGTGCTTTAAAACGTATTTTATTGATCCTAAAATTACAAGATCAATTATTGACATTTTGTTGAGGATCAATCTTGGATTAAATGGCAAAATGAAGAAAAGGTTTTCATATGTACTATGTCCAAAAGCAGAAACAGATTGCCCTCCTCATGTGAACATTCAGAAACCTTTTCTGATGATTAAACATTATGTCTGAAATATATCTAAGTTATACCAGCCACCATAGCGCTTTTTGGTGAACCAAAGAAGTCCTACAGTGAAATCAAACTTTTGAGTAAAATCTGTACTACTTTAATACGATTTCCCTCTAGCATCGGTTTTTCCTGTTTTTAGATTCACATATATTCTGTCAATTACAATGCAAAGTATAAGCAACAGATTTAAGCAAGGATGTTGGAGTGTGAAAATAATTCATGTGAATTGCTAATAGGCTGGTGGGAATACATTTTTTTCCACATGAAGGCAAATCCTATCACATCAAAGACAGCAGACTTGATTTTCCACTGTTTCATCCCTTGACTAGCCGCTGTTACCTGTGAAAGGGACTGGAAAGCTGGGAGCAGTCTGCTACCAAATCAGTACTCCACTGTCACCAAAAAAGCAGTATTGCGTCTATTCTTCTCTCTCTTTGAACAGATGTGAGTAAAGCTGTGAGCAAATTAAACCTACAAGCCGTGGGGCAAGAAGCAGTCTTGTCATTACTTCAGCTAAACAAAATGGAGATCTCATAGCACATACACGATGTCTCTCTTCCATTCTCCCTGCTTTTGCTATTTAAGGCAAAAGCCTTGTAATTAGTATCCTCCAGTGACATGAATTGATCAGGTTTGCATTTGCCTGACAATCATGTGACAGGGAACAGAAAACAGAGGGACGGTATGAGTCCTCTCAGGCAATTAACCTACGCTCCAATGCTTCCCACACCAGCCTATTTTCAATTTCGGCACAGTACAGTTTATACACTCTAACATTATTGCTCAGAAGAGAGAGTGATGATTCAGGTTTACTAAAAATGGCTTCACAATACTGCAATCATGTTTGTGAAGCTTCATCTTGAATCCTGTATTTATAAGTTTCTTCTCACTGAGAAATAAATACGTGTAGTGTTTTATCAGAAAAGTTAGTCACCAGATACCTGAAACACTTGTATACCATCTTTAAGAAAACATGGCTTGTTTGGTCAATTTGCCTGCCAATTTTTTTCCTGTTTTTTAAAAAATGTGTATAATACCATAGGTGACCTCCCTTAATACTGCTGTCTGTACAAATAATAAATAACTGAGAAATAATATGCCTCTGCTGCATCCTGTCATGCCAGAAGATCAATATCACTTTAGAGATTATTTAGAGTAGGTGTTACATATCATTTGTGCCCAGACCCACTGAAGTCAATGGAATGATGCCTACTGGCTTCTGTGGGAATCCGACTTGGACATTGTTCTGGCAATCTGTCCATCACTAAACTAAACTATTGCAGGGGATAAAAGCCCAAATGAAGAAAAGTAGAAAATCAGGAACTGAAACTGAGCCACAAATAAATGTCCTAATTCAATGGCATTCTGAACAGATTTAAATAAAATGCAAACACACACACATACGCGCACGCACACACAAAAAAAAGTTATGAATTTAACAATCTTAAAAATTCATAGTTTAAAATTGTTTACATTTAAACAATTGAGTATAATAGGTAGCTTTCTTGACTTTCCATTTATTTCCCTGAGCACTGATCTTTGGAACATCTGGAGTTTCAGAATTGTCTAGTTCATAATTCCTAAAATAGTTAAGTAAAATATTGTCTTTTTATGTCAAAAATCAATTCCTTACGTAAAATTAAGATACAACTTCCATGAACTACAATGTGTACAGCCAATTTTTTTTTAAAGCCAACAACTATCATTACACTTCCAAATCTGTATTTAGGCACCTAGCTAGTCTCTCTTTCAAAATCACTCTGCAGCCTGGCAGCTCCTGTTTAATTCCATACAGGGTACTATGCTGTATTAGAAACTCATCTGTGTGGAGACCTGCATAAGGATTTAGCCCCCTTACTTTAAAGACTAGTTTTTGCAAAATATTTTGGGTATATAAGCAGCAGGGTATGCTGTCAATTTTTTTTTTTTTCCTAAATTAATATTGTAGGTAAAGACTACAGGACTTCCCAGTAACTTCCCTGTAAGGGGTTAAAGAGGTGCATCTGCAGAGAGCCAGCATAAAACCAGTCTTCAGTACTAAAATGAGACTTAGCTAGGGCAAACGTTTCAGGCTGGCCTTCTGCACAAGAAAATCTGCTGGCCAAAAAGAGCTGTGTTTTAAATTTCTGCAATGTAGAACTACGTGGCAACTTGGCAACTGCTGCTTCTAACTGTCTTCTCTAGATGAGAGCTTTAACTGTGAGCTTCACAGACAACAGTTTGCAATTTTAAGACTTCTAAGGCATTCTGCATTTTAGATTATACAAAGTGTGCAAGTCAAAACACTTTAGAAAACAAAACAGTGCAGAGAGATTTGGTTATTTTTAGGCTAAAATCTTCTCTCCAGTTCTAAGGCTGTAAATTACGTCAGTCTCTCTGCAGCTAACAATTTTAAAATAATTTTCCATCGACCACAGAAAGATATTGTAACTTTGCATTCCCTCAACTCTCTCTTTCTCTCTCTGGGTATCTGAGACACTGGCATTATGCAGCAGGCTCCAAACACAGGATTAACAGAAAGGTTATTTTGTAATATTCCATTTCTGTATACTGTAACTGGGGGAGGGAGTACTGAACCAAATGCAATCTGAAGAGTTGCTTTTTGGTTCTTTGTGCAACACGAAATTATGCTTTCACCCGTTCTCAAAAGATTAAAAAAAAAAAAATGTCATACCTGCTTCCCTTAACTGGCACTTTCTTACACTATCTGACACTGGCTTTCCACGGCAGAATCCAAAAGGAGGATTTAGCAGTTCTTCTCTTTGCAGAAAGCCTTTTTAATACCTCCAAGTTCAGAAGGAGTTAACAGCATACAATCCCATTAATTTTTCCCCTCTTCAGGAATTGAAGTGGCCTTTTTAATAGAAAAAAAAAATCTTACTTTGTAATAGGAGTATAAATACTGTTTTGAAAACACATTTGGAAGATGCCTTCCAAAGTGGTTTATCTTTTTTTTCTTTTTTTTCCTCTCCCTTTAAAACTGTGACGACTGCACCGGTTAAGGCTGTTTTACAATATATATATTTCAAATAAAACTTTAATATTCAAGCTTACCAGATTGATGAATTGTAACAGGTAAAATGGAAATTCTTTACAAGGTAAACCATGTAGTTGTACAAAATAGAATTAAACCTTCACCTGTGTAAAACAAAAAGAAATCCTGCCTTGCATTAAAAACACAGAACCTGTTTACAAAAGGGAATGTGTATGACATTTGGACTTCCTTTTAACTGCCATATCCTAGCAACATCTCAGCTGTTTTAGTAAAGGAACTAATCATCGATTTTAAACTGCAGTGAATTTACCAAACATTTTCACTATAGACTTCTGAAAGCTTTTACAGTAAGAAGTTATCAACAAAAGCAGGCACGTTAGTGTACAAAAACGTTGTTGATTTTTTTTCCTGTTTCTTTTTCAAAGTGCAGGTTTTTCTCAATGTGCATCTTACAAGACCAACAAATGTTTTAACTCACTAAATCTTAAAACAGAACTCAATTCTCCCAAGGAGTAGTGTAAACGTTAAAGATCCCCAATACACCTCTAGTAAACGTGACACAAATGTCTCTGCGTTGTTTAGAAATTTAGCTCTTTTGAGAGGTAAAGAAGCTTCATGACACCTTTTCCTTACACTGGCTGGTTATCATAAATGGGTAACTCTGGACTGCTAAAGCTGGAGACTGATGAATCACTTGAAGGGAACTAAACTTGGCTACGGAGGAGAGGCGGCAGGAGGAACCAACCCTTAGGCGTTTCTTGCGCAGCCTGTGGAAAACTCAGCCGCCGGCGGACGGAGGGACGGACGGAGGGACGGACGGAGGGCCGGTGTGCGGGAGGGCAGGAGGGAGGGAGGGCAGGGGCAGGAGGAGAAGCTTCCGCAGAGCCAGAGGCACGGCGGCACCGCGCCCGCGGCCCGCTGCTCCCGCGGGTCGGGGCCATCCNACGCCGCCGCCGGCGGACGGAGGGACGGACGGAGGGACGGACGGAGGGCCGGTGTGCGGGAGGGCAGGAGGGAGGGAGGGCAGGGGCAGGAGGAGAAGCTTCCGCAGAGCCAGAGGCACGGCGGCACCGCGCCCGCGGCCCGCTGCTCCCGCGGGTCGGGGCCATCCCGTCGGGGGCGACGGCGGTCCCC
>VXAL01016472.1:0-37784 GCA_013399475.1 Chauna torquata | reverse complement strand
CCACCCCCCCAGCCTGAGGGCCTCCGCCGCCCCTGCTCCCTGCGGGCTCCCCGCGCCCCGTCGGGTCAGCGCCGCGCTGGGCAGCACCCGTGCCCCGCGGCGTCCCGGGCTGCCGAGCGCGGAGCTCTGGCACTGCTCCTCCTTGTGCGACGTTTCTGGGCCCTGCGTGGGGCCCTCCAGGGCTGCCCTCCCCCGTGGCACTGCCCAAAAGCATCAGGCACACCTGTGGGATGCGTCATCCCTTGGAGCTACAGGGACGAAGGTAACTTTGCCGCCTCCCTCCTCCTCAGGGCCGACAGGGTGGTTTCTCACCTTTGCGAGGAAACACAGCACTCCCAGTAGTGTGGGTCTGGCTGACCTCTGGCCACGTGGTGCCTTTGCCTCGTCCCACCCGTGGGACAAGGACCAAGCTTGTTGTGCCACTCTAGGGGTTGGCTGGGCACACTCATTAACAGCACTTCACCTTCCCAGACTGTCCCTGGCTTCTGAGGATTGGGGCACATGGGTCTGCTGATCCTTGACCGGGTGAAGATCTTGATGTAGGATCTGGGAATTTTGCTGTGCTTGTGCTGAGCGCCTGGACAGCAGGGGAAGGTCAGGCCTTCAGATGTATTTAAAAGAACTTGCCCTATGTCATAATGACTCCTAAAAAGTAAATGCATAGAGGGCACACAGCTTTTTACAAAGAACAGCACCTGTCTCCTGAGGTCTCTGTTGAACTCTAAACATTGCCTTGAAAAGCACACATAAACTCTCAATCCAACTGCCAATTCAGAGGGCCCCGGGAGACACACTGCGTGTGTGGGTGTGGCGGGAAAGGAACTGTAGCTAGTGGGAAGTAAACACTTAATGAACTAATTATATGTAGAATGGGCAAAGTATCTTACTCCCTGACACACAATATAAACGTACTTACATGCGAAGGAAATACGTGATTTGTATCATTTCATTGTTACTGTCAGGAGCTTAATGGGGTTCAAAAAAGGATTAGCTATTATGAATAGTGGGAACATCCACTTAACGCTAAATAGGCCAAAAATCAAGAACGAATTTCATTCTTACGCATCGACTTATTGGTCAGCCCACAGTTGGCAATGGTTAGGGAAGGAAAAGCAAGCCTTCCACAGGGGTCAGCTTGTTCGTTGCACAAAGAGTCACTCGATGTTTCTTGCCTGGCAGTTGTCAGAAGTGGGCAGCTAGGTTTCTCCAGCATCGTACTTCACATGTTCCTACGGGCCTAGCTTTTTGGTCTTCCTTATCACGAATGTCATCTTCTAAGGAAGAGACACTTTTTTGCCCTGTGTTTGCTACAGGAGACTGATCTTCGTTAGTGTCCCTAAAAACTGTGCATTGTGAGAGGCCTGGCTGACAAGGAAGTTTAATAATGTAATTAGTAATTCTGCTACATCTCTTTATTTCTCCTGTGGGGCAAGCTGCTACTGTTGACCTTTCTCAAATCTTTCCTTGCCTGTTCATACCCAGAAGGACTTTCTGGCCTCCAAGCACAATGTTCAATATGCAAGGCTAGAAGTCCCACTACCAACATGCTCCCCCACATGTTATTTATTATTCATAAACCTTCCGGGTTTCAGTGTCACTCTCAGCTAGCACAATTTTTCATATGGTTGTTTAGCACTTTGCAAAGTGGCACATAGTCAGTAAGAGGAGATTTTATAAACGCACATACACACACACACACACACAGGTCATTAGCATATCCTGCACGTTCAAATTCAACTCTCTTTGGAAAAAAATATTTGAAAACACAGTAATAATGTTGTTACATTAATAATAATAAACAGACTCTATAAAGTACTGTATCATATCTATATCTTACATTGAGTAATTTGTTGGAATGACCATAAAAAATGACTGACCTAACAGCAAAAGTAAAGGTCATTGCAGAGTTCTCTGGATCCCAAAGGGTACAGCTGATCACAGTCCTAGATGACAGCCCATTCAGATCAAGGTTAGGAAGTCCATCTGTGTGTTCATAGCTGATCTGTGTACGTCTGATTGGTTGCCCAGGTCAGACTGCTGGAAAAAGAGTATCTGTGTGCGGATGCTTCATGCAACACAGGAGATATATTTGTGAGCCACCTGGCTACATTAGTCTGCCACCGAAATCAATCACTGCAGGCAAGTCAGTCTGTCAACCTCAGTTAATAGTAAAGTTAAGGTTTGATGGAACTGTGCTACAGCTGCTGAGTTTAAAGTGTTGTAGGTGCCACACGTTTTGAGTCTCTGGATATTAGTTTTATCTTCAGGTTTTGTTAGTCACATTTTTCTTCTTAATTGCCCAAATCAACATTTATCACAGTTGTTTTCAATTGTTATTTTAGTAGACTTCAGAACATGCATGTAAACTCTGGGGTGACACCAGCCTGGGATGTGTGTGCCAACGACTCTCTTCACAGCCACAGATGGAGCTTTCTGTGTCTTACAGAGAAAGTAATTTGTGGTCAGATCCTGCCCCCAAAGAGGGGCAGGGAGGTTTGGGCCCAGATTTTGTTTAGCTCCCAGGGGAGCTGAGGGGCTGGGCTGAGTGCCTGGTGGGAGTGGGCACAGTCATGACCAGCAAAGCAGGCTTGCTTTGCTCGGTGTCAGCAGAGCTGGATGTTTGCACTATAGTGCAGATCAACCTCTTAACTTTTTGTGGTGACTCAGTGGCACAAAGGACAACAGAGCTGTTAATTATTTGCTCTCCAGGCTGGGAAGCTAAAATGTGTATTTGTAAAATAGAAGGAGATCTTCAGCTTACACCACCAAAGTGCAAAGCGTTGCATTATTTTATTGTCTACCTCTTGTCCCACACTGCATTTATGGTGAGATGTATGTGTTGTTATTTCAATGCCAGCTTGATAAATGGGTGTCATAGCTTTGACTATTCAGTCATGATGGCTGTGTAACCTCCTGTAACTTATTCTATTGCCTACTACTACTTTTTTTTTTTTTCCCCCCGGTTCTATAGGAGACATTGTGGACTGTAAAATCTTTTTAAAAAAATTGCTTTATGCCCCATTATTAGGAGTGCATTAGAAATTAGAAATTTGAAACTCTGAAAACAGAACCTATCACGTTTCATTCTGGTCCTTGTTCCATTCCATTTTCAAGATCCACCAGCATGTTGCCAAGTGCTTGAGGCTTGCTCTTCTCCCACTTTCACAGTGCTTTTATGTGAAAGACTCATCTGTGAAGGGAGTTTATGGAAAACACGCTAAGGGACACATTTTTGGGAAAGACCCTAAACCAGGCTACAATCTTGGAGCTGACTGCCGGCCAGACACTGATGAAAAACCAAGGTCTAGTGATGTTACTACAGTGGGTGACATTTAAGATATGGAGCAGAGAGGTTGGAAAGAAAACTTAAGCTGTTAAGACAGAGAAAACAGATCCTATGCTTGAAGCTGGAGGTGTGTGGTTGCTTGGTCAGCTAGCTCTACCTGTTTTGGATCAAGGGTAGCAGGGTTTAAGAAATCGGGGATATTGACACAACAAGGTCATTTGCACAATAGGACCATGGGATAATTTAGGTTGGAAGGGACCTTGAGAGGTGTCTAGTCTGACCTGCTCAAAACAGGCTCACCTCTGGGGTCAGGCTGGGTAACTCGGGTCTTTGTCTGGTCAGGTCTTGAAGACCTCCAAGGGTGTAGATGGTATAGCCTCTCTGGGCAACCTAGCCCACTGCCTGACTGTCCTCATGGGGAAAAAGTATTTCCTTTTGTTCTGTCTGAATCTCTCATTGCACTTTATGCCTGCTGTCCCTTACCTCTGGACATGCACCACTACGGACACCTGTCCCGTCTCCTCGATGCCCTCCCCTTAGGCCACGGGATGCTGTTAGGAGCCCTAAAGCCATGTCAGCTCCATGTTGAACCAACTGTGGCCCCACAGCCCCTCTTTGCAGGGCAGTGCTCCGGCCCTACCACCTCAGTGGCCTCCCCTGAGCCCCTCTGGTCTGTCGATCTCTTTTCTGGCCAAAGCCCCAGCTGGGACCCAGAGCCTCAATGAGGCTTAATGGGTGATGAGCAGAGGGGATCACCCCTGCCCTCTCCTAGGCTGTGCCTTACTCCCACTGCCCCAGGGGTACAGGGATGAATGGATATACACTGGTGGGTTTTGCTGAAGTAGATCCTTCCCGTGTGTTTGGCTGGTGGTTGTTACAAACTCTTGCTTAGTTCTAGCTAATTGATATGTGATCACCGGCCCATAGTTACATTTGAGATTGGTGTTTATGCTGTGTCTGCCATCCAGCTGTTTCTACCCAGCCTTCACAAAGTGAGGACAAAACGTGGAAAGAGTTCACGCAGCCCACAGCAGCAGCTTTTGCCAGTGTTCGGTTAATCTGAGCACTTCATTAAGTTTTTCAGAACTTGTTTGCTTCTTGGCTCTGTTCCCTTGTCCTGGCTGAAACATGTGTTTCAAGTCATGCTGAGGCATCTGAGAAGACCTGTTCAGAGACCTTGAACAGTCTTTATTAGCATTTTAGTTTGAATGCTCCAGGATTGGAATGAAAAAGGGTGGTTCCTCTGTGCGGTAGGATTTTGTCTTTTTAGTCAACTGGTAATTATGTGAGGAACATTCTGTGTTTACAGGGCTATAAAATGGGGCACAAGGTATTCTGAAGAGACTCAAATTGCTGTGGCATTTGTAAAATCAGTTATTTGGTGTTATTTGTCAAATCACTTAAGGGCCTCTTTCCTTTGCTTGTTTCACAGAGTTGTTCAGTTATAACCAAATTGCAGAAAATGTACCTGATGCTTTCCTAACTGCTGTCCTAATGGTGGGACTTGGACGGTATTTGGTTGTGTATGTTCTGGGAAAGTGCTAAGTTAATGAAAAAAGATTGCTGAAAACCTTGTTGACCAAAAGGACTCTCAAAATCCTTCTCTGTGGGCTTTCTGATTACTTCAAATTGTGTTTCAGTTCAGGCTTTGTATTTGAGGCAATACCTCAGCATTGAAATTAGCCCTGTGCAAAGGCTTAAGGCTGATGCATCTCCTAAGTTCTAGCGAGGACTTCAGCATACCACCTGAGCAGCAGTCATACACCTCTGCTCTGCACCTGCCTTCTGCTAAATGGTGAGTGTGCTGCTGACTGCTTCCAATGGCTTCGAGAGGTCAGCAGCACTTACTCCAGGTTCAGGTGAATGGGAGCTGTTTCCTCTCCTGGTAGAAAGAGGACTGGTTAGCAGTGTGTCCTGTTGTTTGGCATTGTGTGCTGCAGTGAACTGGGTGCAGAACCACTCTGCATCTGGCGCGGGGGAAAGATGGTGTCCCGGGTGAGGTGAGACGGGTCAGATGTCATCTGTTCTTGTTCAGCTATTGAGTGAGGTGTCTGGTCAGTCACACACCCTGATCCATATTTAGGTGCAGGGTTTGACACGGGGGATCTTGAAAACTTCCTGCATTGGTGCTACTTTGTCTTAGATCAATCTATCCTTAGAATTTGCCTTGATTTTGAATTGTAACGTTTTCTGTGCACCTAAATTGTATTTTATCCAATGACTGTTTCAAGTCAAGGTCAAACTGCTCTTGAAGCAGGGACTGGAAGTCACCTTCTAGTGAGTGGTCTGCTAAACTCTCATCCCTTTTTTGTGCATTCCTTTTTTAGCCTCAGCAACCTTGAATTTTGCACACAGCAAAATTGCAAGACAGGAGAGGAAGGGGAGAGAGCAGGTCTCGGCTTAGGCCAGAGTTGTGATATTGGGAATCTCCTCCAATCCCACTAATAAGGGAATCGTTCTCCTGCCAGGAAATTTTTTTATTTTGCCTGTAGCAAAACAGGTTGTGGTGGGAAGGTATAACTTGCTTGCATCATAAATTCTTCCTTTGGCTGTGTGTTAGGACACGGAGTAATCTTGCTTGGTCCTTGAAAGCAGAGGCTGCAGTGAGCCTGCCTGCAGGGCAGGAGATTTCTCCTACCCAGATCCACAGCCTGGGAATTACCTCCCTGCTGCCTGGAGGTCTTGCTGTGGTAGACTGTAGTTCCTGCTCTGGCCTGGTAACAAAACTGCTGTCCTAGTTTCCTGTGACACCTTGTCCCTCAGAGAGGTCTTTGTCCCCAGCTATGCTGCCTGTCTGATCTTTCCCTAGGCTGTTATTGTAAGTGATCCTGATCAAAGTGCATCCTGTTCCACATCAGTCGAAATCACTTAGAGGCTTAGGTTGGTGAGTGGTGAGCCATGAAGCCAGAAGAGCTGAAGGATCCACAGTTGGTGGGACAGGGAACACACTGTCCTTTTTACCCACGGAAGCAGCTGCTGGGTGGAGCTGACTCTGCACAAAGCCCAGGGAGGGCCAGGCTCGTTGCCCTACCCTTGGTATTTCTTGGCTACTGGGTTGCCTCCTTCTCAGCCCCCTGCTCAGCCACCAAGGACCTCGGGGTCAGCAACCTGCCCAACCAGCAAGGCTGCAGCAGCCCGGAACCCGCCATGTGCATCGCAGGGCTGTTCTGGGGAGAGTCTTTACTTCGGCTGCTGGCAGAGCGGCATTCCTCACTCTCTTGAGGAGCCAATGTTGCAGCCTGGCATCTTGTGTTTGGGATCCTGACTTGCATGGCCTGTGTGTCAGAAGTATTGTGAGATGATGACGGGGCAGTACAGCGATTTTCTTGAGTCCCTGGGACATTTGTAGAGTGCTTTGAAGGGGCTGATGATAGATAACATTTTGTCAGGTGACTTAAATTCACTGTACAAGGGTCTGCAGCACCACTGGAAATATTTTAAAGTTAAAAAATGTTGGAAATCATTAGTGCATAGTAGACAGCATAAGGGAACACAAGGGACTTTGTAAGTCAGCCCATGCAGACTGCTGGTCCTGCACACAACTATCTTATCATAGTTGGATAGTTGCATAGTTGAAAAGCTGCACTGAGCCTACTCGGATGGTTGGAAACCTCCCTACTCTTTCAGCACTAAGTGTATTTTATGGCCAGCTTGCACTCATTTGTTCTGTGCCAACATTGTGCTTTAACTTAAATAGCTCTTCTCCTCTGATGTTTACTCTCCAGATGTATTTATAGACAGCAAACATACCCCCTTTAAGCTTTCGTTTTGCCAGACTAAAGAAGCCTTTTTTTTTTTTTTAAGTTAAAATTTCTACATACTCTGCAGTTTTGAGTTCATCATCATGCGTGAACCAGGACAACATACTGCATCTTTCATGGTCTAAACAAGTCCTTGGATGATGGTATTAGAGCTTCTTCACCTCTAGTGGACAGCCCTTGCCCAATTATCCTGGAATTTGTGATTGCTTTTTGCCTAGGTTCTTGCCATGGGAAGCTACATCCACACCTAGCACACCTTGTTCTTTGTCCTCCACTGTTGTTCCCAGCTGTTGGGCTCCCAGGTGACAGCAGCCTTTCACTGAGGGCCTTCCCCCTTGTTTGACTGATCTTTTCTCCCCAGTTATTCCAGTCCTCAAGGTACTTCAGCTTTGCCTTCCTGATATTTTGAACCTCTTCTATGCTGGCAATTTCCTTGTGCCTTCTGGTTCTCACGGCACTCCGTTTACCTTCACTCAGTTTGTTAGTTGCTTTCTCAATACAACCTGCTGTCGTCTCCCTCTTGGTAAGCTCCCTCCTCACTTTTCAGCTTTAGTGCCTGTTTCTGAAACCTTAACAGTCAGCTTCCCACATAATGCAATTTCACATACTTTAATGAAGCCTGCAGAGAGAGACAATCAGCGACACCACCAAAGGAGGCTGGTGTGTTCAAACTCCAGCGATCCTATACTGTGTTTTATCTCTGCTACTTTTAAAATGTGCCTTTTATTACCTCCTCCTGCCAGCCCCCCCAAAAACAAACAAACAAAAAAACCCCCTTGTTCTGGTGCCTGGTAAGGGTCTGAAAAACACACCCAGCCTTCTTACTGTATTACAGAAGGAAGAAACAAGTCTAAATTTGTTTTTATCCACCATATTCCAAATTTTTGTTTTACAATGATTGTCTCCAGCCTGGAGGCTTGCATCTGCTGGTCCTCCTGTAACAGTAGGCTGGAGCTCTCCATACATCTCAGTTTTGGTCTGTGAAGATTTGTGAGTTTGGGCTCCACTTGGAGTGTGGCAGCTTCCTTGTCTTCAGTGTTTTCATTTTAATGGCAGGTCTTGCTTTTTCTCCACACTCAGTACCATCTTTATTGAAAGCTTGGCTAGGCATCCATGCAGGATACTCTAAACTACTTTTTTTTTTTTTTTTTTCTCTCTCTCTTCTTTTCCTTACCGCCTAGCAGCTCAAGATTTTCTTTCCTTATCTTCTTATTTACATAACTGGCAAGCTCTTTTTCTTGTTACCTCCTTTTGTGCAGTGTAGCTTTGCTCAGCTTGCTCATTCTCACTTTGCTGTCCAATTCTTGACCAAATTTATGGGTGAGGTTTTCTGCCGTTCTTGCTCTTCTGCTTCCATGTGCTTCGTTTCGTCCTCATCTCTGCTTCATGGCTTGCTCTTGGCTGACTGCCAACACTCTTGTCTTAAGGATTTTTTTCTTTTGTGGTGGTAGGTCTTCCGTTTGTTTAAGAGAGTTCCCTGTCATGTTTATCTGTCTTTTCCCGGTTTAGAGGTGGTTCTCCAGTCCTCTCCCTTATCTTTTATCAGTCTTTTCTACATCATTTTACCATTTATATAGCCTCTCTTTCTCCTTCTTTTGCTTCTCAGACTTACTGCCCCTTTCTTTCTTGCCATGCTATCTCCCTGTCCTTTTTAACTTTCTTCCCATTATCTACGTGCAAATAGTACCCGAACTCTAGTTTTGTTCAACTAATGGGAGTCTTTCTTTGCTGTGTCTTTGTTGCCCTGTGCATTGACTAAAACGAAAGATCTGTCCTGTTCTGTGTATCTTCATGCATCTTCTCCTTTCCTTACTTTTCTTCTGCTATGGCTGCATATTCCTATTTGAATTCGAGGTGTCTTTCTCAGTTTTTTTTCTTTTTTCTTTCTTTCTTTCCTTTTTTTTTTCTTCACAAGAAAGCTGCAAAGAATGCTCAGCATGCCTCATCCTTCTCATCAGCTGTTGGTGTCTACAATTTTTTCAGGTCTTCCCATCACTGTCATCATTTCAGACTTTTCTCTCTTGCCTTCATCTTCAAAAGCATGGAGGAACCTCCCACTACATATGCAACTTATTATTTTCTGTTTGCTGGATCCCTTCATTGCTGCCTATTGACTGTTTAAATTTCATGCTCAGTTGTCAAGCTAATATATATCTATATCTATATATTTGCTTCAGTTGCTATCTCATAGTGGTGTCCCACGTCCCAGAACTTTTGTGGCTTATCTTAGGGAACAAAAGAGTGTAAAAGACAAGTGAAAGACTTGCCTTTTTTTTTCTGGTAGTAAAACTGGGTTATCATTACTGGCTCTCTTGTACCAGAGCTCAGGACGTCAACATTTATGGCAAAAGCTATCTAGCTACATGCTGCCAGTCTTTAGAAAGAAGGTATGGATTTGCTACTTCCTATTATTTGAAGGATGCTTAAGCTGTTTATGTCTATTCTTGTTGAGATCGTGATATTAAACTTTGAACTAGAATGGGGAAAGAAGCCCATATCGATCAGCAGAAATTGGTTAGACAATACCCCAGTATGATTGAATTTCTGTTTGTTCCCTGGATCTGCAGCCTTTCAACACAGGGCTGTGCTGTAAGTGAACTGACAGCAGGGAAGTCCTTGCTGACTCCTTTGGAAGGCAGTGGTCTTTTCTGACGGGAATAGCTGCATATAAAGTTACAGGTTTCAGAGCTGGTCTCTGAAGAATGCTGTCCAGATAATTCTGCTTTCTTGTGCAGGAGAAAACCCAGTGTCGGAGCTGAGAGACAGGGAAGTCTCTCAGTCCACTGGGTACACTGACAGTGCCTTGGAAGAAAAGGAATGGTCTGAAGTGCATGAAATCCGGCATGAATCCCAATTCCTATTGGATTCTCAGGTGGTTAAGCACTTAAATGTAGGATATGTTGGTACTACATGGATCCAGTCTGCTGTAAACTGCTCTGAAATAGCCTGCAGCCCTTCCTAGTTCCCTGGGGAGACTTGCTGATCTCCATCTCTTTAGTGGGGGTGTGGGCTGATTCCCCTTTCCCCTGATAAGGCACTCTCTAAATCAGAATCCTGTTGTCTATCCCACCATTACCATTTTGAGAAATCGTGTCTTTGGTTCATGGGTTTGGTTTTTCCTTTTTCTTTTTCCTTAGTCCCTTCCTAACGGCCCCTGCCTTCCCCAAGCCAGAGACCAGCACAGGTGTCTCTGTCCAGACACTTGGTTTTCCTGATGCGGCACGACCTTCAATCAGGTCATCGGTCACTTCTCGCTTAGTGACCTAGACCTGGACCAACCTGCTGACAGACAGGGTAGTGTGTTCCTTAGCCCCACTTACTCTCTTTGTCCACTTGATCACCTTGCAGTGACATTATCTGTTGGCTTGTGAGGACTGCAGGTCCCAGGGCAGCTGCCAGTGAAGGGGGTTGTCCCCTGTGGGGGCAGCTGGGTGGTTGGCATGTGCTCCATGGGGACAGGACTAGGAGGAGGAGGGTGGCAGATGTCTTCATCGAGTGAGTGCAGGGGCAGAAGGGAGTTCACTGCAGCCCCGGGCAGCTGCTCTGGGAAGGCTGGTATGAGCAGTTGTGGCTTTTTAGCAGTTGACACTGTCCATTTTTGCTTTTGTGTGTATTTAACATGTTTTTTTCTTTAAGTCTTCTTCATACTGCTCCATATTATACATGCTGTTTGTAGCTATTAAATATACTTGTTTCAAGATAACTCTCTGCAATATGGCACATCCATAATTAGGTATAATTAACTTCAATTAACAGTATTAAGTTTTGCAACACTCCTTCTGCCATATTTCGAAGCTGGATTTAATAGGTTTTGTAACTAACAAACCTACATTTGCAGGTTCAAGTTCTACAAGCTCATTCGTATTCCAGGTGTCCCCTTTTTCATTTCTGTACTGTGCCTTCGAATCTCATCATTTGTCGTTCAGTTGTCTGCATAATTAACTTGCATCCTGGAGGGATCCTCCCCGCTGAATGCAGGATCCTTACAGTTCACCTTCGGTGCTCTTTGCATAACAAAACTGGGGAGCTGCTGATCACAATAATGTCTCAATGCCCCGTTTACTAACTCCTTATCTTGCAAAAGCTAGTTAGATGAGGATATGATGTATCTGACAAAGTTCTAAGTACTGCAAATGGTGAATGACACTTCACCTTGCTTATTTAAAGACAGAGCCCAAATTTTGGCTTTTATTCTTTTCACAGTCTGCTTGCTTCTACTTTTTGCTTTTAGTATTAATTTTGTTGTTGCTTTTGTTGTTCCTGTTTGAAGGTGCTCCAAAGTGTCACATGCTAAAAAGTTATGTAAAACAGGAGATTGATTGAAAGACAAACACAGTTTGGCAATAAGAGAAAGGTTCTAATAGCATTTATGTGTGAGGAGCATACCACAGCGTATTACGGCACCCCTGGCGCCCAGAACCCCGCATCTCTGATGAAGGAAAATTGCTGTTTTCCTTGGCAGCTCAGCCTGGTGTTTGAAGGTGGCTCTTGGTCCTCTAGTGACTGGTGAACATATTCTTAGCATATCACCCCCTAAAGAAGAACTGGAAACAGCAAGATTGCAAGTGTATATTGCAAGGTCTACCCTGTGTTCTGTTCATGAAAAACAGAAATTGCACTCACAATAGATGCCAGGAATGGTGGCAATGGCACAAAAGGGTGTCTCGGCTGGCCTCTGTACCAAACAGTTTCCTGACATCTATGAAACAGTTCATCACTGTCTGGTTTTCCAAGGCTGCATGGGTATTAATTTGCTTCAGGTTGTAATCAAGCTGTCACTGATTTTAATAGGCCTTGGATCAGACAGGCCTTAGTTTTTATATGGTTTCCATTACAGTGTTAATTAACTTAGCATGCAGATTTAGCTATGAAGCTTAGAGATTTCATTTAGTTTTTGTAATTTAATTGCAGAAACATGGCAATAAATACAGATGAGAAGTTATGTGCAATTAATATTGACCCAGGACTACTCAAATGTCATACAGTTTTCTCTGAAGACTTGCTAGGAAACCCAATGTGTTAAATATTGATTTTGTAAAGTGGGGTTTTCAAACAACCTTGTGCTGACCTACCTGTATTCTTCCTGATCAGGACTGTGTGAAACCTTGATGTCTGCCAGAGCCAATGCTGGTAGTTAGAAAGTCTTGTCACTTGGTGATGCTAGCAGCAGTGTTGTTATCTCATGCAACCTTTTTTCAAAAATGCTAAAATGACGAATAGGCAGATTTAGTCTCTGTATGGGTGTGGGCATGTTTGTGTGGAGGGCAGGACAGAATTTTTGTCATGGCTTTTAAAGGAGGATAACTTAGAGCTGTTGATGAACAGCTCACTGAAACTTTGGTGAATGAAGTGCTCTTGCCACAGCACTCACTGTGCCTTTGCCTGACATGAAAGAATCTGTGCAACGGTGGAGAGGCAGTTTGGTTTCCGTGCTGACCCAGTCCTTGGCAGAGCCTGCTGTTGGAAAGACGTGCTGACTTGCATAAGATGTGTTGATATTAGTCCCCTTGAAAATGGGCTTGATCTGCATTAGTTTTAGAGAAATGGCTCAGAGGCACTGGGATTTGTAATTTAGGCTACCAGAATGAAGAGAAGAGTAGCCTGTTGTCATATCTGCTGGCAAGACTAGTAGTCAAAGGTTTAAGTTGCAGTAACATCACTTTGCATAGGATGTAGGTAAAACTGTCTAGTAGTCTGTAGACTGAACTGGGGAATAGATAGCTAGAGAGGATACGGAAATGGCATTACTGGAAGCATCTAATAAATTGGGTGATATCTGTTATGAGTGGTTCAGACAGAGCTGGTCCTGTCAGGTGTCTCTTTAACCTGATTTTCTGAGAGATTGGCATTCTGCTCTGCTTTGAATATAGCTGGTTCATGATAATTCAAGGAATGAGAAGTCCTCTTTCTGCTGTGAACCTGGTGGGGATGGAAGGGAAATTCTTCTGACCACGGGCATCCTCAGCCTCTGGGATCTGCCTGTAACCTGGGAACCTTCACTTGGTGCTTAATGTCATGGAGACTGGGAGGGAGGGCACAAGACCTTGCCTTCAGTGCAGCGCTGAAAAGTGAAGTTCAAAAGCCCTCAAATTACCATGGTCTGTGTGGCTTCAAATGTTACCAGCAGCTTCAGGGCAGAAAAATTAAGCTCTTGAAATAGCTGCTACATTTAAATTGAGGTAATAGTGTTTGTGCAGGCTGCATCTTCTCTAGATTCACCACTGAACAAGACGAGAAAAAGCAAGGAAGAAAGACCAGAGGGATGTTCGTGCTTTGTGAATTGCAGAGACTCATTAAGTTATTCCTATGGGGCAGCAAAACTTGCTTAAAAACAGAATGCACACAGGGGTAGTGTTAAAGTATCTCAGCTGTCAAGTGGGACAGAGACAACAAATTGCACGAGTAGACTGCTAAACTGCATGCTAAAGGCACAACTGTATGGAAAAGCTCAGGAGCTGCTCTGGTCTGCCGTTTCTGGAAGATGTCACTTGGACCTGTTTTGCATTGTGGTCTGCATAGAACTTGCATGTTTGACTGTGAGATGTCAGGGCAGGGCAGGATGCCAGAAGGTGCTCTGCATTCCCACAGCCTCACCCCTTTCCCAGTAGATGTAGGCTTTCAGAAAAGAGGGAAGAAACGTGACCCCTTCCTCCCCCACTCCCTGCTCCACCTTTGAAGGCATCGCTGTTGGAACAGAGCAACGTTGGAACCTGCAACTTAATGCAGTTGTCAGTGTGTTGTCTTTCTGCTTGAAGAGCTGAAAAGCAAAGCTGGGACAAGCAGCCCCTTACTGCTACTCCATCTTCTCCTGGGAAAGCTCCGTGTTGGTCTATGATGGGAGAAGCACTATGGGGATTGCCTCCAAGCATGGCTGATAGTTGCAAATAGAAGAGAATACCCAGTTGTCTAGCATCATTTTGGTGGCATGTTTTGTAGCACATGTGCACAGCGTAGTTGCTTTACCTGATTCTGGGCATCTGACTGTGTTGAGCTTTGTGTGGTGACTCAGAGGGCTTTCCCTTGGTGGAACATAAAAGTTCGCTTGCAGTCCATCAGCTTACGTAAAGGTTTGAACTATTTTTGTTCAAGTGCATTGCCGTACATTTTTAGACTAGCTGAACTTCATGAACACTCCCTTTGCCAAATTCACCACTTTTCTACATCTGGGGAGAGAGGATCAAAATCCCTCTGAGGCTTTTAGGGACTGCAGCGGTGCAGAGTGCTCTGTGAACATAGCCATATTGCTTGTGCATCCAGATCTCAGGGGGAAGACTGCTCACTTGTGCATGGCATAATTGCCACTTTCTGAAAGTTACCAAAAATATGGACAAAGTCTAACTCAGGAAATACTGCTTGGATTTAGGGTGTATTGAAATAGGCTGGGGTAGATCCTTACAGAGTGCAGTCCTTAAAACCCTTATGGTGTGAGCGTATTCAGTCTTATCTTTGCTATTACGCAGAACTAACGCTGTACATCTCTCTACCATTTCTTGTTTATTCTCTATCCCACTTTATGCCATTGTCCATTTTGCTGTACTTTGATTCCTGGTTCTGATTTGTCAGTTCCTCAGAGACCCCGGTGTCTTTTTCTGTGGAAACTCCTAAGCCTGATTCAGTCTCCCAGAACTCATCTGCCAAGCCTCTGAACATACTTACATCAGGAGGGCTACTGGATGATTGAAGGATTTCCTCTCTCTTCTTTCTTTTTCCCAACCTCTCTTCTTGAAGTACAAAATTCTGAGAACAGGAACCATCCGTTTATGTTGGGAAGGAGCTTTGCACTCTTACTTTTTCTGTGCCATAACTCCCTCAGAAGAAACGTGGGAATACCTATGTGGGCAAGGATTTTTTATTATTATTTTTATTTTTTCCAGCTGGAATTGTTACTGGAGATGCCTTCTTGTAAAAGTGTTTTCCAAATGTCAAGTTTTTTATGAATTAATTTGTTTGTTGCTCCCTGCTGTGTCCCAGGACACTCTGAAATTGAGACTTTTTTTCACGAGTTTTATCCTGCTGTGAGTATTTATATACATCAAGTTGCAATAAAAACAAACAATTTTCTCATTAGCAATGCAGCCTGCAGAAGTCAAATAATTTCTCCTGTGGCTCTGTCAGGGACACCGTGCACTTGAAGTAGGGGAGAGGAAAAACGGTTTCAGAACAGAGGACTCAAGATTAACATCATGCACTCTAATTGAAGTCTTGAAATTAGCTGTTTCATCACTCCATATTTATTGTTTTAATTTACTTTGATGGCATTTGGTATTGGAGCAAGAGGTATGAATGTCCTCACATGCTGCATGCACAGGCAGAAGTTAAAGGGATATAATAGAGTCCCTTCCTGTGAGGAGTGCCTGAACCAGACTGTGTCCCGAATGTGGTTAGGTGAAAGCAGCACTGAAGGGCTTGCAGGTGGGACCCCTTAAATGCTGAGGCACATTTTAAGAGGTGTGTTTTCAACAAGGGAATGGAGCTGGGGCTTCACTCCGGGCATTTCCACTGCAGAGTTTAGAGCAGCCTTTTGGATACGCACCTTTATGCTGGAGGAGACCCCCACAGCCTGGGAGGCTGGAAAAAAGAGTTGCTTGCAGTGGTCTTTGCTCCTCATCTCCCAGCCTGGCTGAGCAGAGCTTGGTGCCAGTAACACACTGAGTCTCGGTTTCCTGACGGTCACATGCCCGTGGATGACAGCAGACACTGCTGTGAGACTGAAGGTCTGTGTGCTTGCAGCACCATCAAGGCTGTGAGCAGCATGCCCTGTTGGTGTCCTGCACCTGGCAGATACCCACTGGCCTCCTGGGTCAGTGGGGAGGCTGCCAGAGTAATTCTGGGGGAGAAGGAGGGAGAACGAAGGATACAAGTCATGCCATTACCGGGTCAAGAAGACAAAAGCCACCAGTGGGTCTGTGGCAGTGATGAAGGTGGCACAGTAACTGAACCAGCAGCAGCACCACGACTAGCTTGAATGTCCATTAGTCAGCGTCTTGCTCCCATCCCAGTAGTGCAGCCCAGTGTTTCAGAGACAGCTGGAGACACAGCACCTGCATGTGGATGAAGAAAGCACGCTGTAACTTGTTTTCTTGTAGAGGAGCATATGAGCTCCATGGTGAAATCAGGATGGGTCATGGATCATACAATCAGAATATCTTGAGTTGGAAGGGACCCACGAGGATCATCGAGTCCAACTCCCAGCTCCACACAGGACCACTCAAAAATCAGACCCTATGTCTGACAGCATAGTCTAAACGCTTCTTGAACTCCAGCAGACTTGGTACCGTGACCACTGCCCTGGGGAGCCTGTTCCAGTGCCCGACCACCCTCTCAGTGGAGAACCTTTTCCTAGCACACAGCCTGAACCTCCCCTGTCATAGCTCCATGCGTTCCCTTGGGTGTATTTCCCTTTTACTGTTCAGAAAGGTTATAGGGTGGCTGTTGGGCAGCTGCTGCTATTGTTTGGGTGCTGCTTTTGAGACCTGCTGCTCTTGAGACCTCCAGCAGGAGGTCTGTTTCTGTCCTGTTAGTGTGTCTGTTACCACAGCATCAGATCACCTCTATCCACAAGCAAAGAATGGGACTAATATCTGTGCATGTAGATCTTCCCTTGCTGTAGTCCCTGGTGGAGAGATCTCTGTGGTGCTTTATTCAACAGCTGATGTTCTACATGTTGTTTCCTCTCCAGTGAGCTCCAACAATGGAGATGGAGTTTATAAATGAGATAGCATCTTTTCCCCTGTTGTTTGCCTCACACTGTGTCCATTTGTAAGTATTTAGCATTGTCAGGCACTACAGATGTGCCATTATTTTCCCTTAGATGAAATCCCGCAGTCACACAAATGTCAAAACCTCACACTTGCTCTCTCTGCTTGCGAGAGCCTTCCTTGCTGCGGTATCAATGATGAGCGCAGTGGTGATATCTCATCTCCAGATCTGTCTCTCCTCAAAAGCTGGGGCTGGTGAGCAACTCGATGGAGCAGAGCAGACATTCCCCAAGAACATTTTTTCAGTTTTGCTTCCCTTTCAGAAAGAGGATACACTAGAGGCACTGTGAAGCTTGCTTTTTTTTTTTTTTTTATTATTATTCGTTTTGATCATTCATGCAGGCACTGTGATAGCAGTCGGTGAGTTAAACCCTCTGATTGATGAGTGTGCTTAACTTCCAGGGGAAATGCTGTCCATTTGGAGGCTGGTGCAAATATGGAGAAATAATAAAAGGATTTTTTTCGTTGATCCCATCAGTCCTTTTTGCCTGGACCTCAGGCAGCCTGCGGTGTTGCTACCTGTGTGACAGGCTGGGGAGTGTCCAGCACTGCTTACAGCTACCTGTGTGAGTGATACGCTGTGATGTTTTAGATCTCAGATTTTGTCACCCCACCCTCCCACCACAAGTGGTCTTAGGAACTGAAGTAAGAGATCTGCAGGGGATGTGGTGAAAACATGAGAAAAACTGTACTGAGGGGAATCAGGGAAGGGAAAACGAGGTGGGGGAGGAAGGCAGGTAGTGCTGCAGGTAGTGTTAGGTCTTCTTCGGTTTGGAGACTATTAGAAAAAAATGGAAATGCTAGTAATCTTCCCCCACCCCTGTGTTTGATGATTCCTTGTACTACGTGCCAAATCCTGTGGCGTGAGATAAGCAGTCTGGTTTTTGCAGGAGGGGAAGGCAGGTAGTGGTATTCTCCAGACGAGGCCCAGGAAATGAGAATAAACCAGCTGGGGAGCTGGTTGGAAATGCAGGCTGTGGTGGGGACCTGCCCCGGTGGGCGCAGAAGAGAAATGCGGGAATGCTGTGAGATTGCTGCCATGGGGGTGCCAAAGGGTGGCACAAGAAAATTTGCCATCAGGCAGGTCCCTCGCACAGGTTTCAGGCCCCCATTCATTGCAGAGGGGAGCAAGCTGGAGGACTTTCAGCTGTGGAAATGAGAGAGGTTGTCAAAAGAGCCGTGCCTTGCAGGGAAGGGCTCGGGCAGTCAGATATGCTCAGTCAGGGGAGAAAGACAAGACGGCAATGTTTACCCATACATGAAAGGCTTCTGCAAAGATAAAAGAGTTAGACCAATTATTTTCAGACGTTGGCAAGGGCTAGTCAAAGAATAACGTGTTTTGAGGGCCAGCAAGGAAAATCACTGGAATACTCCAGTGAAACTTGTCACTGGCAGAGTTTTAGTTCTCTTGAAGCAGAAGGAAGGGATTTCAGTCGGCATGGTATCAGCAGTGTAACCAATAGTATCGCTGGCACCAGAACCAGTGGTAGCATAGCCCATGGACCAGCCTTGCAGATTAGAGTGCCTGCAGGGAAGAGCTGAGCCGTGCCTCTGCGTGAAGCGATGCTTTCCTCACGCAGATGCTGGCAGACCCCCAAACATCAGCCCCTGCCTTTCCAGGGGAAGGAGCAGCTGCTGCAGCTCCAGAAGGGCTCTTTTAAAATGGGGAAGGAGAAGTCAGTTTTGCTTCTGATTTTGTGAATGGAGTCAAAAAATAATTAATAGAGAATGTGGCAATACTTGTTTTCACCCAGTGTTACCAATGCAGTAGCTACATCTTATCACTCTGCATGGATTTGCACTATGTATGTCACCATGGTATACTGTGGATGAGTCAAATAACATGAAGTGTCGAGAGGGAGTCCTCTGCAGACACTTTCAACTGGCCTGTACTTTTGCCAGAAATGCCAAGTTTGCAGACAAAGCTTGTAGGGAACGGTAGTGGATTAAGGTCTCAGATTGCAGCACTGGACTCCAGGGTTTGGTGCTATGTGTGAGCCTCCTTCTTGGTCCTCACACTCTGATGAACACAATGAAATAACGGTGCAAAACTTGTGAAGGCAAATTGACCTGAACTACCAAACCAAGGTGTAACATCTCTGGATGTACTGGGTTGACTCCTGCTCCACGAATGCTAATTCTAGCCAGTGAAAGTCAACAGTAAGAGCACGTTGTAAGTAGTAGATCTAAGTAAAAGATTCAACTCATCCTCAACTGTTTATTTTGGTAACTTCTGCTGAATGGTTTCTGACAGAATGCTGCAATATTAAGCCCTGGCTGTGATGTAAGATGAGTTTATCTCTGATGAATACAGTTTCAAGCCAGATTCTGTCACTCTTGCTTACATTCAGTAATAGCTTTTTGGCTTATGTTAACCTGTTTGCTTGCTAAGAAACAGATTAGTGTGTAATGGTCTGGCCAAATATTATGGAAAAATAAGAGTCTGGTTTTGTTTATAGCTAAAGCTGACCATGCCTCCATTTTTGGCCTGTGCTGTAATTTATTCTTGAATACTGTGTTAGCCCTGTTGACGTGTCAAACTGGATACATAAGACCATTTTAATACGGTATTTGTTTATTTGTTTAAGCACTTGACCTAGTGCTTGAAATTTCTTGCCTGCATGATCTCTTGCAGTATTTTGCTGACAACTAATTCATTGAATCTGACAAGTTATCTTATTTAGCACTAAGCTTCATGTCTTCATCTGGTCCAAGGTTATTTTCCCCCTTGCTTTCTACCTCTGCTCTCTGGCAGCAGTTTTCACTCCAGTGTAGGGGTACTGCATGGAGGACATGCCTACTGCAGACACCCTGTGGGTACTTCTTAATGTTAGCTGTAAGCCGTGGCAGCTGGTGAGCATGTACACATCCCATTCAGCCAGCCTCATCATCTCTCAGAGGGAAGGGAATGGAACAGAAACCTGCAACCTGCAGCCGCTGTCATCCCACACCGGCTGCACTGGGAATGTGGGCAGAGCTTGCTGCACACTTTAGAACAGTTTATTGAATCTGCTGGAGGCCTGAATGCATCTGGAGGAGAGATCTGCCCAGGAACTGGAAATAAAATGTATTTCTCCCTACATCACAGAGTAAGCAGTACTTATTTGTACGTGTCTGTATAAGCTAGCATAGCAGTGTGCAGCAGCAGCCTGACCTCTGGACTGATTTTGCAGTTGGGTGTACATCAGTGGAGCCTGTTCTTAATTTCCTCAGTAGAGTGTGAGGGGAGAATGAAGATGTGTTAGTCCTACAGCATGCGTGCAGTCACAGTGAGTAATGAGTGATGTCTCTGCAAGTAGCCCTGCAGTCCTTTATGAGGTAACGTGGTCTTTGACGTCAATGGGAAGTTTGCTTCCACAAAAGCTGAACAGAGACTGCAGGATTTGGTTTCATGTGGTTTTATGAAGCAGAACTCTCAGAGCCACTGAAAGAAATCAGAATGTATTTCACTGGCAACCCTCCCAGTGTAGCTATTCATGATGCTATTCACTGTCACCCTGGTTTACTGCGTTGCTTCTGTTATGTGTATTTTTGTGTCCACATTCTCCAGTCAATTTTTCATCACCTTCTCTGTTAAAGCCGTAAGGTAGTCAGCTTTGCTCTTCACCACCTTCACTGTGAGTCACTCTTGCAGGAAATGCAGGGGGACATGAAAATTTGAGACATGAATGAGATGCCATCCTGCCACCATCATGGTCAATTTGGGCAGAAGAGAATTGTTCATAGCTTTTGCATACAGTACACCCGATAAGCTGGTCACACCCAGTTAGTGATGCTCTGTAGGTCAATTGTGTTGCTTTTTGTTTCCTTATGGACGACAAAATCATGAAGGTGCAGGGGAAATCACCCACCTCTCAAACAGAAAAGGCTGAGGCCTTGAGAGAAATGCATGCTCTTGGAAAGCAGGACTTTTGTTGGAATTGCATGGTGTGATAATGCATAAGCCTCTATGCAAAGGTGGTGGGTGCAAGAGAATAGACAATCTCACCTACCTTTTTGAGAAGCCCTGCTAAGGATGCATCATCAGGAACCCAACTGATTTTTCCTGCCTGGTGCCTTCCAATTATGTCCCATTTCATTTTCCTGCTCAATGATAAACTTCACCTCCAAATCAGGGTAATGTTCACACTGTCTTTGTCTGATATGTTGCATTAAATATCGCTGTTTTGGGAGGCTGATTTTAACCCCACACCTACCTTCTCCCCATAGCTTCTCCTGCCAGGCTGGGAGCTTTCCATCATCCCAGAAAACAACTTGAATGTGTTGTTACGGGAAGTCACAGCCATACTGATAATAACTGGGAAAATTTTCTCTGACCTTGTCCTAAAACAACAGGTAGGGATGACCAAAACATGGAAGTGCCTGTGTGTGAGAAGAGAAGAGACCCGAAGGTGAAGCCAGTGACAGTCCTAAGACCTAGATGCCAGTATTAAACGTGTGAAGTGCATTTTTGGAGTTGGGCATAAAGGGAGTCATCTGCAACACCTCGAGGGTACCACAGTCACAGTGAGTAGGAAGCAGGGCAATGGCTGCATTTCTTGGGAGAGTGCTCTGTTTTGGGCCTGGAGCCCCATGGGGAATGTGATGCAGAAAGTTCACCAGAAGGTTGAAGTGGTCTTGTTGGGTGGAGGGAAGCAGACACTTCCATTTAGTTCCCTGTAGTGTAGCGGTGGGGAGGGGTTACGCTTTCCCTATTCATTAATTTGTTTTAGTGGAAGAAAAGGTTAAGGAATATATTGGTTTGTAGCTATTCTGGGCCCTTCTCCCAGTGTATTGTGCTCATTTCTGTAATATCACACTGTTGTTTCACACTTTCTGAACAGTGCCATCATTATGTAGCACCACCAGAAGCTTGTCTTTGTATACTAAAGCAACCTGAGTACTTGGGCTTGTAAATGCCATCCATTTCATCAGTGTCACAGCTAGAAAGGTTATTTGTCCAAAGACCCATGGGAAATAAATGTCAGGAGGAGAATAAATCTGTTCAGGTCTCCTAATTACTAAGTCACTATATAATCAATTAAATTTCTCCTAGGTGAGGCACTTACACTCTTTGTTTTGGTTTAGCTCTATATGAAAACCAATATCGTATCAGAGGTTTTCACTTGTGTTGCACAGCAGATTTTGAGCCTGTAGATCTCATTTTTTTTCAGATACATGGGGAAAATTCTGCCAATTCTAGTTTTGCAATGAAGTTAAGGGATGTAGAGATGAAGTGAAGATCATGTTTTGATGTTGAATGCAGTGCTTGGGAGTAAGTGTTCTGAGTCTGGACCCTAAATGACATACTCATTGTGCAAGGAAATGCGGGCTGGAGATGAGAGGCCAGGACTCCAGCCTGTAGTTGCTGTGTGTGTGGGATGCAGGTGTCCATGCTGGTACCTTGTGTTAATGCCTGTGGACTGCATTGGTATGAAAATCACTTGGTGACTGACAAGTGCACTGGAACACAGAGTGTGTGAAAGGAAAGGTGATGCTCTGTGGCATCCCTCTGGTGTCTCACTGGCTGAGCGCTCCCTTACTGATTAAAGCAATTACATTGGAAACTACCAGATTGTCTGTACCGGTGCAAGAGAGGGAAATGCTTTGTGGAAGGGCTGGATTACTGCAGAGTATGTTTGCTGGTGGGATTTCTCAGGTGGTACATGAGATTCAGGAGAGATGACAGTCTGTGGCAATTCTACTGTTACTCTTTACCTTGTGCTTTCATTTGAAACTGATGAGAACCCATTCCCAGTTCCTGCAAAGCTAGATCATCAGTGCAAGAGGACTGTGTGGGTGGTGTGGGTGCTTGCCAGAGAGTGCTGGTGGGGGTGGCCAGGAGGGGTGTGACAGGAAGAGGTCAGATGCAGACAATTCAGGTTACTGGTGGAGGCTGTGATGTGGTGTCGTATGGGAGGAAGAGGTCACCTCCCTCCATTTTGCAAATTTTCTTCATAGGACTAAGTCATGTGCTATGTTCTTGGTGCCAATAATCAGGGAATTTGGTATAGAAATGTACTAGCTGGGCAAAAAGTTAATGTTCTAAAAAGCCTCATTAGCTAAAGCAAGTTTGACTCAAGATCAGCACAGCTTGTGACATATATTTGCTAGAGGGATGTTTTCCCGTGCTTACTGGAAATTGTATTTGCTTATCTCCTAATCAAGCTGGTCTTCGTTGGTTTAACAAAGAGTTTAAAGCATGCAAGCTCTCAGTTTAGTTTCTAGCAGTGCAATTTGCACTCTTTGGACTTGGCCACAGAACTCCACTTGATAAAGACAAGGCTGTCTTGTGCCATCCTGTTTCACTGGACTGAAAACTCTAGATGAGCAGTTTCTGTCTTCCTAATGTTGCTGTAGCTGTGATGGTCTGTGGGAACAAGGCAAGTTTTTAGGATGAAATACTAAGTTTTATTGAACTATTAAATGATAAAGTAAAGTACATGCCTGGGTACCAACATGAGCTTTCAGACTCCTGGCTTTTCTTTAGGTCTACTCTAGATACTTGCGGATGTTTTCCAGCCTTGCTTGGTAACGACTGGAAAAAGTTTCAGCTCTCTTCTGCAACTTGTTTTTCATTTGATTTCTATGGGTTTTTTTTGTTTGTTTGTTTATTTGTTCACTTGCTTGTTTTTCCTGTTTTTTCCTCAGAGTTTATCTTCTCTAGAAGTCTTGGTCTTCCCCAAGAGTGTAAGTTCATGGCAGGTAGGTGTTGCCCTGTGTGAATTTATGCACGGAAGACATTAGTGACAGAAATGTCACAGATGGTCATTTTTCTTGGTGACTGAATCACTTTTCAAACTGTACTTTAAAGTGTACTTATGTGATTGTTCTGCTTTCTTGAGTAGTATGGCCCTCTGCAATTTTATGTAGATGAGTTTTCTGCTTTATAGTGGGAGGCACATGAGATGAAGTCTGAGGGTTTTTATTTAGGTATTTGTATGCAACTTTGACATTTCATTTTGCAAAAAACCAGGTTATTTTTATACAGAAAAATGCATGTTGTTCACTTAAGTGACTGCAGCAATTCTGCCAGCTCATTAAGAATTCTTTAGTAATACTGAATATTTCCAGAGGACAACATAAAGTGACTACATTTACTTCAGCTTCCAGAGCTGAAGTTGGACTTATTTTTAATCTGAGTGCATCCTAAACCAGCCACTGTCTTAGGTAGTAGCTACATCTGGTCTTCTCTTTCCTTTAATATAAGTTGTAGAGAGAAGCAAAAAAAAAAAAAAAAAAAAAAAAAACAGGTGGGGGGGAAAGNTTTGTAGCGTAAGTGATGAGTGTAGCACTTTTTCCTAATGTACTCTATGGGTCTGTAAGCAACCGCACTGGGTAATAAAGGAGAAAACTAAATGGTCAGTTTTGGGATTTACCTGTATAAAGAGGTCACCAGTAAATGTTATGGCAAAGGAAATGGATAGTAAGGAGAAAAGTTTGCTGATAGTACTAGCCTTATTCAGTTTTAAAGATAAAGTCTATACCAAAGAAGGACCTCATGGGATGGCAATTCTGTGTAGGCAAGTGTAGAGGAATGTACATCGGAAGGACAATCCTAGCTTTACATATAAAGGCCTCTGAGTTGACTGTTTCTACGGAAGTATGAGATCTTGGGGTTACAGTGGAGATATGAAAATGTGAGCTTAATGTACAGTACCAGTAAACAAGCAAGAGAACAGAAAAACTGAACATCAGGTGATACTAGGATGGGAACAGGAAACGAAATGAAGAACACTGTTATTCCACTGTGCATATCTGTAGTGCTCCGTGGGCAGTCCATACCCTGCACACTTCTGGTCCTGTGATCCTACAGGTGCTACAGTCAAAGACAAAAAGGTACAGAAGGTGATGATATGGATGAAATAAGGAATAACTTCCAGTAGCTTGGCAGCTTCAGAGTGGAGAACCTCAAAAGTACACAATGGTCTGTGAAACAATAAATGGCATGTGGGACAGAGAGCAGGAAACCCATTCTTTCTTTTGATCCCAGAACAAGAGACCTTGAAATGAGACTAACTGGTAGTGGCTCAGACCGAGCAGGAAAATATGTCTCTCCAAGGAGCTCACACCCATGGAAGTTTTTTTGGCAGAGGGTATTGTGCATCTGGTAAGTTTTATGCATCTTCATAAAACAGAGTAAAATCATGACATAAAAGTCAGCTGAAGACTGATACATAACAGCTCACCACCTCTGGCTTAGAAAGCTACTAGGAGATTACCACCCTGTGCTTACTGTCGCCATATGCTTGTGATCACAACTGGTGTCAGGGTACTCAGGATCTTTGGTGTGGTCCACATGTTTATTCTTCAGTTAGAAATAATGTCTGTACTGAATGTGCAAATGAGTGATTGCATTGTTTTGCCCTTTTCCATGACTTCAGAAATGTTCCTTTCTGGCTTCTGTAGCATCTTGAGATTCAACCAGGTGGGATTGTGTTGGTCTTCTTGGAGTTTCATCAGCAACCTGAGTCAGAAGTCTTGTGCCTTCACATTCTGTACTGCTCCAGCTGGTTCTGTCCATTTTGGACCTCTCCAGCTAACTTTTATGGGAACTCAGGGCAAGGTAAGAATCAAAAGCTCTGGGAGGGATCCAGGTAAAGAGGCATCTAATATTTGCAGTTCATCTGGTTCAGAAACAAACAAACACAAAAAACTCCACCTAACGAAATCGCATCAGTTTTTCCTCCAAAGAGGAATGCTGAAAAATGGGAGCTCTGGCCAAAAGGCACATTTTTCCACTTTTCCATTCAAAACAGCTCCATCCCACTGTTGTTTTTCATTCACACTACAAGTCCAAATCATGCCCCAAGACATTCATTGCACTGAAATGAGTGTCACGTGGGAGCCTGGTGGCCCGGAGTGCTGATGCGCTGGGACCTCGCTGTGTGTTGGGGTGGAAACAGATTTCATATTTTTTTGGCCCATTGCAACTTCTGTTCTGTGTCCCCCACTGCTTGTCTTAGGATGGAAATGGGAGGTGTGACTGCCACAGGCTCAGAGGAACACAACGCTGTCTGTACTGCAAGTGCCTCCAACCTGTCAGTGAGCCACTAATGAATACCCAGGAGAAAGGCAAATTTACAGTGAGCTTTCTTAGCACAGTCCCCAGCTCCCAGCATGGTACATTCTTGAGCCTGGGCATGCCTGAAGTTAGAAGCTGGATTTTGTACCATGGTTTGGCCTAATTTGCCTAGAAGATATGCCTTCTAACTAGTCCAAACTGGTGTCTCACATGCAGAGTTTGCTCCTGGCACAGGCAGGCTGGGAGGCAGCTCAGCCACAGTGCATTTACCAGAGTCTCTGCCTGTGTTTATTCTGTGTGTTCCTGTCTGTTTGTCTCTCTATGCCTGCAAGGAGCACTGCTCCCCAGCACCCCACGTTACTTGGTAGTGCAGCAATGAAGCATCCTCATGTGGTCAGAGCAGGCCTGGGAGGGAGAAGCGTGCCCTTGCTTCGTCTCATGGTAGCATGGGCACCCTGCAGGACTCATCTTCGTGATGTGCTTGTGGAAATGCCAAAGAGCATCAGATGTGTAGCCCAGGTAATCATGAAATGTCATGCACACATACCTGTGCTGAAAAATTGAGTTAAAAACCTCAACAGGGAGGAGACAGACAAAAACAAAAATAAAAACAAAAGCCAGCATGCAAACAAAAAACAACAACAAATAAATAAATAAACAGAAGGAAACAGTAAGAGAAGACTGTATTCTGTGAAACAGGATCTAGTAGGGATCACCCATGGATGAACAGCAAGACCTATCTACTAAGTGACAGTCAAAGATTTGCTTGGAGTGTCACTGTATCACAAGAGATGAAAGAGAGGCCACAGTAGTGGAGAAGGTCTGAAACCATTTCCAGAGAAGGCTAAGCATTTTTTCCTGCCGACTCCTCACACGATACTCTGAGAAGAGCTAACTCTGCAGAAGCCTACTTCATACTGCCTATTTTCTGTCCATTAATAAAATTTCCCCTATACTGCAAGGATAAATTTCATGCAAAGGTCTACGTTGTGTCATCTTTCTCATATTGACAGTTCTGCTATGCCACTATTGAATTAGCCCTAAAAGAATTATTTTCTCCCAAATTCTTCTTCCTTGAAAAAATTCTGCAAAAGCTTTGGAAATGTTATGTACATAGTTGCCTACAAACATGAAAATCTGAAGGGTTTCTTATGCCTAATTTTTCTCAACAGAAACTGCAACATCTTTTTTTCCCATCCAGATCATTTGGAGTGGGCATGCATATGTTACAATGACAACAGCTTTGTTAATAAATTATTCCATTTGAGAACAAAAGAAACAAGGGCAAAAATCAGAAGTCTGTGAAGAGTTTAAGAAGAGGGCAGATAACAAATGCATTGCAGATTTTCTTTTAACACTCCCATCTGATGCATTCTCTTGAAGCATAAAAATGTTTTAAGAACAGTACGTGGGAAAATTTTGAATCTGAACCCTGTGAAGGGGAAAAAAAAGGCTATCAGGTACTTTAAAGAGATGCACTAAACATTAAAAATGTCATTATATATACTGAAATAGGTGTATCTCTAATCTACCCCTAAATGATTGGAATCTAATCACAAAATCTTTAACATATAAGAACAAAGGTGAAATATAATTTTATTACTAGTAAGAAAACCAAAAATCAATAACCTTCAAATGATCCCTTACATAAATGGAAGTCATAACATGAAAAAAACCATCATCGTTTATCCTTGAGTCATGAAGCAGAAATAAATGACAACTGAAAGGTTTGCCAATCTTTGCCCCAAGACACATCACCAGAATTTAACTGAGGCTGCAGCTGTCACTGTGGGCTAGATAAAACTCCAAATACAAGAGTTAAATTGTATAATGTCTATTATAGACTGCAGCTTTGCATTAATAGTAACTGTATCCTATGTAATTCTTATGTATTATATATATATGAATATTTTACCTCAGTTCCAAAACAGTATAGCTTAATCCTGGCAAGAGAGGATGTGGTTGTTGGAATCAGCCTCTTTCACTTCCGTGTCTGTGTTCTCTGACACCAGAGTAGAAGATTACTTTATTCATAAGTTTGATTATTGAAAATCACAACATGAAAAAAATTGTGAGAATTTATGGAGGGGAATGCTCTCCAAAGTCTTCAGAAAAGGTTTATATTATGCATGCATCCTTATCATTATTATTCAAAGCATTATTATTTTATCGTTCACGTGTTAGAGTCACTGAATAGTTAAAACATCTGATGGATAATTTATGAGCGGAATAGAAGGACCATCCTGTTTATTAGGGAGGTAACACAACCAGACAGAATTATATAAATCTTAAATGCCTGTTCAGGAGGAACAAAAATTCGTATTTGTTATGTCATTTCCATAAACAAGCCCTGGGTTCTGATTAACCAGGGCTGCAGGTATTATTTGCAGATATTATGATTTTTACCAAAGGTTTATGGCAGTGACATTGCTAAAATTCACAGCTTTTGAAATTTCTTGCAAAGCAACAGAAATAAAATGGAGCACCACTGTGTAGGATGAACCTGTTCTCATTCAAGCAGGTGCAGACATGGCAGACAGGAAAATGCAGTAGTTTTCAGTTTCAGTGGGTTTCAGTGCTCCCTGCTTAGCCAAACTTTGTTACTACTGCAGTTTGTGGAAGAAATGAGTTAGGTGGCAGTGGAGTCAAGACAATGCAGGGCTGGTCAGTGCATTGCACCTTAGCTTTTAACTATGGATGAACTGCTCTCGGAAGTGAACACCTGGGAAGAAAGCTTGAGACCCATCACCCAGTACTATATTAATGCTTCAGGTGTTCAAGGAAGCCCCTTAGGGAGGGGCTGGCGGGCAGCATGCGGTGTGTGAGTATGAATAGTATCACGTGTCTCCATCTCTGCAGATCCACAGAAAGGCTCAGGAAGTACTGAGTCCTGGACATACAAAGCACTGTTTGTAGGGCAAGCAGTCTTTTTCACATTGGAGACTGTAGGGATCACCGCTTGAACTATTTCCTCTCTCAAACAGCTGGATAGAGAGAGGGGTGCTGCTGTGGCATCATCAGAGCAACAGGGCTCCACCTGGAAGGTGACCTTTACAAGGGCAGCAGTAAGCCTCCAGAATGGACTGGTGCTTTGAGGCTCCATGGTGAAAGCACTGCCAAGTCCTGAAGGCATGAATTGTTCTTTCCTCATGAGTAAACTCTTTATTTAATACGTTGCAGTAGCACGTAGTTTCAAATACAGGTTAGCTCATTTCAGTGCCTGGGCACAGGCTTCTGCACAAAGGGGATGCTCAGTGAAGTAAGTGGGAGCACACTAGTACCTCAGTTGGCCAGGAGGTGAGGCACTGGAACAGATTGGCCAGAGAAACTGTGGATGCTCCATCCCTGGAGGTGTTCAAGCCCAGGTTGGATGGAGCTTTGAGCAACCTCATCTAGTGGAAGGTGTCCCTGCCCATGGCAGGGGGGTTAGGCTGGATGATCTTTAAGGTTCCTTCCAACCCAAACCATTCTATTGTTCTACAGTTCTGTGGTTCTATGTAGAGCTACTGCATGGATGCCCACCTTGGTCTGACCAGGGCAACTCTTCCGTAGGACTTCTGGGTGAGTGATTATTGCAGAAGGTCAGAATCTTTCAGTTTAATATCTTCCTTTTCAAAGTCTGTTCCTTTTTCTAGGAGCAGTTTCCCAGGAATGACTATGGACAGGTGCAGACAAGTGAGTCCCAGTCTGTGTGGATGGATTGGTACTGTGCTGTAGTGTTTGTGTCCATCTACTTTGTACCCAGGAGCCATGTACTCAAAGACATCAGTTTGCCATTTTGACGGCTTTGGAAGCTGCACGTGGGTAGTTATACTTTCTTACATTTTTATCGAGAAATGTATTTGCACTGCTTCAGGTTGATGTGAGTTCCCCTGGCAGTCTGATTCATCACTGAGAGACTGTTTAAACTTCTAATATGAACCCCTAATTTGTGTGAAAGATCTGCCCTGTTTTGTTTAGTTTCCTTCTGTTAAAGAGACTAATGCACAAACTGTAAACTGAATTGAAGATATATTTGGAGCAGCAGACGTGATTTTTTTCTCAGTTAAAACTGAGTTCTCTGCCTAAATCCAGCAGTTACATGCACAAACACACATACCCCCTCCTTGACACACCCACCCACCGTGAATGTGAGCCACCTTGTGTCACCTTTGAAACACATTTTGTTAGAGCCACACAATCATAAATTAGTTTAAGTTGGAAGGGATATCTTCTAGCCTAACCCTGTGCTCAAAACAGGTCTAACTGTATCAGGTTTCTCAGGGCTGTGCCCAGTTAAGTCTCGACAACCTCTGAGGATGAAGATGTGACAACATCCCTGGGCAACCTGCTCCAGTATTTAACCACCTTCATGGTAAGAACATTTCCTACTACTTAATCAGAATTTCCTGTGTTCTAATTTGTGTCCATTGCTTCTTGTCCTGTTGCCATGCACCTCAGAGAAGGGTCTGGCTTTATCCTCTTTATGTCCTTTAATCAGGTAGCTATAGGAAACGAAATGGTCTCCTGTTTGCCTTCTCTTTTCCGAGATGAAATGTACCAGCTCCCTCAGCCTCTTCTTGTATACATGTGCACTGACACTTGACCATCTGGATGGCCTCCAATGCAAACAGCACTCTAGATGTAGTGTTGCAAATTGTCGTGGTTTTGGTTGGAATAAAGTTATTTTTCTTTGTAGAGGCTTGTATGATGCTGTGTTTTGGATTTTTGTTGAAAATAGTGGTGATAACACACTGATGTTTTAGTTGCTGCAGAGCAGTGCTTGCACAGTGCCAAGGACTTTTCAGCTTCTGGTGCTGCCCTGCCAGCGAGGGGGCTGGGGGTGCACAAGGAGCTGGGAGGGGACACAGCCAGGGCAGGTGATCCAGACTGACCAAAGGGATGTCCCATGCCATGTGGTGTCATGCTCAGCCATAAAAGCTGGAGTAAAGAAGGAGGAAGGGGGGGATGATGGGAGTGATAGCGTTTGTCTTCCCAAGAAACCTTTATACATGACGAGCCCCGCTCTCCTGGCAGTGGCTGAACACCTGCCTGCCCGTGGGAAGTAGCGAATGGATGCCTTGGTTTGCTTTGCTTGCATGTGTGGCTTTTGCTTTACCTGGTAAACTGTCTGTATCTCAACCCATGAGTTCTTGCACTTTCACCTTCCCGATTCTCTCCCGCATCCCACCTGGGGAGAGCGAGTGAGTGTTTGGGTAATGCTGAGCTGTCTGCTGGGGTTACACCTCAACACAAGTGCCAAACAGGGCAGAAGGATCACTCCACCAAACCTATTGGCTACATTTTCACCGGTTCAACCCTAGATGCAATTGGCCCTCTTTGCTGCAAGGACACACTATTGATTCATGTTTGACTTGCTGTCCACCAGGACCCTGAGATCTTTTTCTGCAGGACTGCTACTCTGAAATTCAGCCCCAGCCTGTGTTATTGCATGAAGCTATTCCATCCCTGAAACAAGACTGCATTTTCTCCTGCTGGACTTCAAAAGGTTCCTGTCAGCCCTTTTCTCCAGGTTCTTCTGAAGAGTAGCCCTCTAGTAAACTGACCACTACCCCTAGTTTGGTGTCATCCACAAATGTGCTGACAGAGGACACTATCTCATCAACCTGGTCAGTGGTGAAGACTTTAAACAGTCTTCATCCCAGTCTTGATCCCTGAGGGTTGTCACTGGTTACTGATTACCAGCTGTCCAAATAGTTTCTACGCACTGCTTTGTCCACTTATCTAGTCCATATCTCATGAATTTGGTAGTAAGAATACTATTGGAGACTGTGTCAAAGACATTATATAGCTAAGGTATGAAACATCCACTGTCTTGTCCATGGCCCTGGTCGCCTCACTACAGAAAATGATGAGAAGCAACACTGAATGAAGTTCCTCCAAAGAATGGTCTAGAAAAAGCAAATCTTTCAAGGACAGTGACAGCTGCATGGGGCTCCAGGGGAATGGAAGTCTTGCATGGAAACAGACAGACTCCCTGTTCAAGGTGTGCTGGATGTATTGGTGGCATAACCCATGTCCTCTGAACACCAGCAGTAGAAGGATCCCTCCTCCAGGAGCCTTTATTTGTTCTCCCAGATGACCTTTTCTCCCCCACAGTTTGGAGAAGAACGCTGTCTCTTCAGTGTGCTCACTGGTAGCAGCACAGTTACAGGAGACTGACCACTGTCTGCTCTTATTTTTGGCATTTAGGTTCAGTTTTTCTTCTGCAGCCTTATGTGACAATGAAACCTAAATATCCAGCATCTAGAGGACCTTTTCATCTTCTATCTGAGCATGCTAAGCAAGGAAAGATGTTGCTTCTTCTCTTCTTGTCTAGTCTCCTTCTGAAGGTCTCATAGATGTCCTACGGGTGACCAACAACTGTTGTGCCAGACAAGCTAAGGGCTGGGTTGTGTTATAATGAGTCAGAAGGCGGGGCACATCACACACAAATGTGTCAAAAGCTGCTAGCAAGTTGGAAGCTGTCATAATTTCAGTCATGTAGCTTTCAGAGGTGTCAAGGACTTACAACTCCATGGGCTGTAGTTACAAATCGTGAAAGATAGGATCATTTCTGTTTAGCTACTGACTTTTAAGCACATAGGTTCATCTGGGGTCTTTCTAACTTGGTATCTTGACTTGAGCAGGCATCAAGAATAGGTTCTTAGAGAAATAATATCTTGGGACAGTGCATTGGCATACACATAGATCCTTGAACAGTGCTGTACCATTGAAGACTTCCGGTTGTCTGGAGCTTGGCAACTCCATGACACAACCATTGCATTTGTATCATTGTGCTTATTTATTTGGGTAGATGATGGACTTTTCCAGTCATATCTCTGGAACTTGCTTAAGACAGTAACTCAGAATGCTTTTGCCACCTTCATTACATTGCAGTTGATAAAAAAAGCCTATAGCATACTTTCTCAGTGAAGTCTTGGAAATTTTTGGTATGTCTAATGTTAGGCCACTGAGTAGACAGGTTTGTTTAAACATCTGTGGTTGAGGAAGTCACAGTTCGTGATCGCAGTGACTTGGCAAAAGCACATGAAATACTTTACCAGAGGACATTGATGCCATGGGGAGCAGGGTTCATGGTGGTTCACAAGAACTCCGGGAAGTTTCATGAGAATCACTTGGGCCAGAAAGGATGATAACTTAAAATAAATAATTTGGTTGATCAGGTAAATAGGGCCTCAAAGAGTGGGGTCTACATAACTGCACTGTCAAAAAGTAGAGCAAAATTGCAAAAGCAGAGCACTTACTGGAGGGATAAGCAGAAAAAAGCTGAGATCTCAGTATAATAGGAGATCTTATGATATTAACAAAAAGGGGGATTTTATGAGAGAAGCTTTGAAAAAAGAGATTAAATATATTCCTTAAAGTGATCAAGAGTTTGTAGAAAGGAGGAGAAAGTTTACATGGAAAAGATCTCTGGGGAAAAGAAGTCTGTAAGCAGTTCTGTATTTGTAGTTCGTGGGAGCTACTTAAGACTAGTACTTGGAGGAACAGCCTATGCAAAATACTGAACAAGAGCACAACTCTTCCCAAGGATCCTAAGGGCAGCAGTCAGGTGTTGAAGAGGAGTTGGACAGAACCGGAGTCCACCTGTCTCTTCACCGTTTTACAGAGGGTTCTGTCCAACCTTCTTCTGCCTTTGCAGTTCTTGTATTACCAAACTACAGTGTGTGCTGCAAAGTCCTGTAATGCAGGGATGTCCTACAGTGCTGCCTTCTCAGTGCTCACAGAAAGGATTAAAGATTCTATTGCTGCTAGTGTCGTTGTGGAGGCAAAGATGACAGAGGTACAAAACTCCTTTTTCGCACTCATACCAAANAAAAAGGGTGGATTCTGCTGTTTTAATAAGCACATTCTCAACCTGATAGAGAACATTTCTAAAGAATCTAAATACATTTCTGAAAAAAACTGAAGCTCTGAAACCAGTTAAGTGTTTTGAAATGCTTCCCATTGGTGCAGAAATATATAGCCAAAAATTTCAAATTTAAAAAATCTGTTTTGCCCACTTTACTGGCCAAATGACCATGCTACACAAGCATGTCTATCTTCAGGGTGAGCTATCTACAAGACCACAGCCACCTGAAATGCACTTCAGAAGGCCATTACTAGTATCTAAACTGCAAAAGAGGAAGGGTTTAATGAAATACACAAAATTTTTAAAGATGGCCAAGCTAAATTATTCCATTTGAGAAGAGTGCACATATTTTAGGAAATGATTTGACAATGGAGAAACTCGGAGGTGTGTACTTACTAGGCAGTTGTTCATTTTGCATCACAGCATGCCTTGACAAATGAGGTGTGCTGAGTTTGCTGAACAGAAGCTTCAAAATACTTTCCCGAGTTTCTTGATGTCCTCAGCTGATTAACCCGAAGCAGTGTGTACGCACGGATAAGAGATCATTCTGCTCTGCTGTGCTCCTGTTGATGTCATCTAAATCTGTGCAAAAGGATGAAAGAAGATTTAAATAATTACCTTTCCTGTTTGTTATGTGCTTGTAGTAAGTCATCACCTACATGGTATGGAAATGAGCTTGGTCTTTCGTGATGTAGTTCTGATCAGATTTCTGTATAATTGCTTAGTGCTGTTTCCTTTTACATTATCTGGACAGATATGAGGCTGTTATTTCAATGTCACCTTAACAGCAACGAACATTTGTACATAATGTTTTATGTAAGTGATTTAGACATTGCTCTCCTGTCATCTCTCTGCAATATTACTGTGTGTTCTCCTAGAGGAGGAAAATATTCTAACACTCGTCTTTATCTGTAGACTAAAATAAATAACTAGAATTATTCAGAAAGAAATAAATTATTAATGCCTGATATATTGTCCCACTTTCGTTTGTCTTGAGGATATGTTTACATTTTTGCATGCTTCTAGATGAATTAATGGATTTTTCTTCAGTGTTTTTTTTGGCTGTTTCTTGTGATTTCTGTGAGGAAATTTTATAACATTGAGAACTAGAGACTGTTATAAAATGTGGTTGCTGCAGTCAAGAAGTGTGTGTTTTCTCTGGGCTGAAATGAAATGTCTCCCTCATTCCCTGTAGAGGAGAAAGTGAATATAAGCAAAATGTAAGCAGTTTACTTGAGAGTTGTGAAGCTGTGCAACAACAGTGTAACTCCAACAACTGAGTACTGTATGGGGGCTGAATCAAATTGGCCCTGTAGCTGCATTCTACTTGTTTAATAGGTTATGGTTTTTTTTTTTTTTTTTCCATTATGGGATTTTGTTTTAATACATCTCTGGTAAAAAGGGACATAAAACACTCCTCTGAAGAAATGTTTTCTTGAAAAAGTACCTTTTTTACAAGATCTGAAATCTCAAGTTCGTATGCAAATTGACATTATCATAAGAGAACTGTTCTTCCATACTACTGACAGTTGTTGCTGCTATGAATGCAATCTAGAAATGGACCATTGCAAGGTAACAATTTATATTTACAAAAATGGGTTTAGTGTAAAATATTGTTCAGAACAGATGGGATAAGAAATTTCGGAGTTATTTTTGTAAGGTTCATTTGTGGAATACTAATAGCATATTCCACGTATACAGTTCAGTGATCTGTGAGCTCAGCGCGGTTCCACTGTGTTTGGCGGAAAGGTTCCCATTCACTCAATAGGATTTGACTTACAGCAGGAGAAGCTACGAACATGCCTGACTAATACCTGTACATGGTGTGCACAAAAGTGCAATTTCCCTTGTGGATATGGAAATGATCTGAAAAGAATTTTTTGTGAATAGTGTTGAAAAAAGGACTATGATCAGTCTTCCACTTAGAGGATCAAGTAACATGACTAACTATTGGTGTCTAGAGCTGGAACAACTGTGGTGAGAGATTGTGTGCAGTGGCTTTTCATGGGACATCCAGCTACTTTGGGCACGGGTGGAAGAGGCACAAAGCTCAGTTTTAACCTCTACTGCTTGAAAGCATTGGAATTTTGAATGTGAACAACAAAAGTAAAGAAAAAATAAAAATACAATATTTTGCTGAAATTAAGCTTGTTTTAAGTAGGTTCTTTTAAGTAGGGTTTACTGATTGATAAGTAGTTCCTTGTTTATACATTTTTTTTTTTACTGTGACCTTTTTACTGTGACTAATTTAGAGTGTAAGATTTCACTTTGAATAAACTTTTCCACACTTATTCCCCTAAAATATCCCCTTATTATCCCTAGAAGTTGAATTTAAGAAAAGCTAAGTCAGCAGAAACCTGCAGCATAAATCACGTCCTTTGGAAACACATGTAGGTCTGCCTTTTTGCAGAACTAAAGAAGTCGTTCTTAGTGATTTGGGTTAATTTTATTACTCTATGATTCCTTCAAACATATTTCTGTTTGTCTGCTATTTTTCTGAGACAATTCTAGCATGAAACGTCACTCTAATTTGTACAAGTTGAACAAGAATAATTTTAACTAAATTACTTAAGATTCAGTGCATCAGTGTCAATCTTAATAACTCAAAATCTCAATGGTCTTTCCCTGAAATGTGTCTTGTCATTTCAGCATCCAACGATTTTTCCCATATGGCCAGATTTGGGCCCAATATTTAACGTCACTCTGTTATACACTAGAAAGCTTGGTTATAATTCAGAATCCCCTATGTCTGTTACCTGACAATTTTACTAATGCCACTGTCTCTCTCTTTTTTTTTTTTTTAAAGTGATAATTCTTAAGTAATTCTTTTGAACACATCAGTTCACACTTTGGTATTTTACGCACACATTGACAAATTGCTGAAGATTTTGAAAACCACATTTTCATGGCTAAGAAAAATTTTGCTCTAATATCTCTGTCTCTGATCTGCAGGCTATAAACTTCCATTTTAGGGAGCAATTTTAGGGAATTACTTTATATTGTGATTTGGGAATTATCTGATACTGAGAACCCAGACTTCAGACACTGCGTAATTTCTTTTTCCTTTCCTTTCCTTTCCTTTCCTTTCCTTTCCTTTCCTTTCCTTTCCTTTCCTTTCCTTTCCTTTCCTTTCCTTTCCTTTCCTTTCCTTTCCTTTCCTTTCCTTTCCTTTCCTTTCCTTTCCTTNTTCCCTTCCCTTCCCTTCCCTTCCCTTCCCTTCCCTCTGCATATATTTTCTTGCATGATAATTTTCTTCTTTTTAAGAGTTCTTTGTATGAGTTAAATAACCATTATCCTTTAAGTACGGGATCCATTGGGATGGCATATTTTGGAAGCACTTTATCCTAAAACTTAAAGGATTTGCCCAGCTTGCATTAGGAGTCACTGACTGTAATATAAAAATTGGTACCTGGAACACTCTTCAGCTCTCTGTCATTTATCATTTTTATCATCTTTTATATGCTTTTCCAATAAAACACTGAACATTTTTATTTTGCTATTTTGAGGCAAACTTTAGCTTACTTCTCCATCACTGTTTGTTTGGAAACAAGAAATGCTTTTTTTTTGTTGAAGGAGAATCAACATCAGAAAAAACATTTTAGGGAAAAAAATGTTTTTAAGGATAGGCTATAAGGCCTGTTTTTCCAACAGTCAGGTTTTAAAGGTCTTTGCAGGCTGGAAAATTGAGGAACTGTTGAAAGGTCCTTGATTTGTCACTCCTTACTTTTCTTTCTGTAATGCCCCTCTATGTCCTAAAATATCTTAATTAAAACTTAGGCTGTTTTTCCCACTCTGTGCCCTTTGACTGCAGTAAAAGCATAAACATCCAAAGAAAAGCTATTTTAAAGCCAGAAAATCACTGTCAGCTGATTCTACCTTTTGGAGAAACAGGCCTGTCCTGCCACAGGGAAGGATGCAGCCTTAGAGGACAACTGACCAAGCTGTCCACACGACTGCTCATCCTTGCTGGATGTGCAGGCGTGTGGGGAGTCTCAATCAGCTCATCTAAAATATGTGCCTCATATTCCAGCTCTTTCTGTTAAATTTTATTTCCTCCCTCTTGCTGCTCAGTGATGGTTCCCAAGCTGCATACGTTTGTTTAGGGCCAGTTCTCTTCAAT
>VXAL01016471.1:0-21464 GCA_013399475.1 Chauna torquata | reverse complement strand
CAAAGTCCTGCCCCTGGAGGGGACTTCCTCTGAACTTAAGAAGACTTGTTTTACTGTGTTGGTGGTCAGGCACTGGCACAGGTTGCCCAGAGAGGTTGTGAAGAATCCCTCCTTGGAGATCTTCAGAGGCCTCCTGGACATGCCACCGGCTCAGGGTGGCACTACCTGTGCAGGGGGGTGGCCTGGATGGTCACAAGTGGTCCCTGCCAACATCACCAATTCTCTGAGCTTGGTGATTCCCACCACAAGTAGTCTGAGCATGGTCTGTGTCATTGACAAATACCAGTTACATGGTGGGGGGGGCCTGTGCTTGGCTGGCTGTAACACGGTCTGTGGCAGCACGGAGGGGCTGAGTCGTGGCCTGATCCTGCCACAGGCTTTGTCCTTTCTGGCAGTGGGACAAGCCCGCGTGTCCTGGCGCACATGGGCCTGACCAGGGGTGAGCATGAGCAGACACTTCAGGCTGCACATGCATGTGCCTGGAGCTCTTTGGTTTAGCTCTTGCCATGGGCAGGGGAGGGACCCAGATGTGGCTGGGGGCAGAGGATGGTGAGAGCTGCCCACAGTGGGTTGCTCCAGCTTTTGGGATAATGCAAGGATCAGCTTCCTGCAGAAATGCCTCTCTGAAATGGCTGGTCTAGGGAGAGCACTTGCATGGTGTGGAAATGCTGACAGGGCACAGCTGCTGGGCACCGACATCCCTGTGAGAGCCACAGGCCCCTGTAGGGGGGGCTGTAGTGGGGCCAGGCGTCCCTGGGATGCTGAAGGGGGCTGTGGAGGGGCTGTGGGGATAGGGAGGAGGGCTGGCAGCTGCGCAGGGCAGTGCAGAGCTGGTCCGCGGGCTTGGCGGTGGCAGAGCGGGGGCTGAACAGGCGAGCGGGCTGAGATGGCATCCCTGTCAGCCCTGAGTGCTGGTTAAACTCGAGACACCACGGTGCGATGCGCTGACATGCACAGCTGTGCTGGCGGGCCTGGGCAGGACAGAGAAAGCCAAGGCTGGACACACCACCGCAGGCAGACTGGCGTCCCCATGCTCGAGGGAGACAGTGTGGCTGCAGGCATGGCCGCAGCAATGAGCATGGCTCTGCGGAGTGCAGAGGGAACAGCGAGGTAGGACAAGCTGCAGAGCGCCTGCCCCTGGGACCTCTTCTTCAGGAGAAGGAGAATCTTGGAATGGAAATAAATGTGAAAAAATAACTAGGAGGAGGTGAATGAAAGCATCGGAAAGTCCCTCACAGCGTGCAAGCCCCAGTTCTCCTCCTCCAGCCTCCCCGTGCAGTGTCAGGCTGCGGCAGCATTGAGGGCATGATCTGAAATGGGAGGAAACCCACAGGGGGGCTGCGCTGCCCGCAGCACGGTCATGCCTCATGTCATGGTGCAGAGACCTGGTGAACTCCTCACATGCCTGGCAGGACTGGCCCCCTTGGATGGCAGTGAGACACAGGCTCTGCATGAGGAGGCTTGTGGCTGGTCTGCACAGGACCCTAAGGAGCTCCTCAGCTCCATCACAGCATCGAGCCACAGCGGTTGCAACATAAAATGTTAGCAAGAACGTGGAGGACATGAAGAGCATGTGGCTGAGAAAGGAGCCTGAGAAAGGGCTGAGCGTGGCAGGAATTTTGTTCTTGGAGAACCTCCCCCCCACCCGCAAACACACACACACACCTCTGCAGGGCGCAATGCTGACTGAACCCCAGTGCACAATCCAGGGCTGTGAGGGTCAAACACCATCCACCAGAAGCCAAGGGAATATGCAGCCAGGAGGCCTGAGAGAGCTGGCTGAAGGGTCTTTGTTGTGCTGAGGGGTCTTTGTTGTACTGATGCTATTTCTAAGTGATCAGAAATACCTGGAAGCTTGTATAGTCCTTGCCCTGGAAAGCTTCCAGTGCTGGTAACTGTGCAGGGGTCATAACAGAAGAGAAAATCATTGCGGAAGAGTACAACAGGAATGGCTGGAGGCTGAATGATGTAATTGGATGCCAAATGCAGACACCATTTTCAAGCAGTGGGAAAGATTCAGTACTTGATCACACACTCCAAAGGGACAGGGTAGATGTGCCCTGGGACACACTGCCTTTTGTGGAGCAGGAGCTGTTCAGACTACTATGTCACGATACCCTCCAACATGAGCAAGGCTCCCTTCTGCCCCTGAATTTCTGCATTCAACGAGCTGCTATCAAACCTTCTGCAGCCCAGAACTTCTCCCCTCCCTGGGATGGACTCATGACAAACACCCTGATATATGAAGCAGAAAGCACCAGCCTCCTCACCACAACTACCAGCAACTGCTAAACTAGTTAACTGCTGTTGTTTGACCAAACAGTGGCAGTTTTACTCATTTAGCAACTTCAAGATGTTATCAAGGCCAAAGGAAGTCTTTGGGAAAGCTAAACATCCATCCCTACTGAGCTATAGGGAAGGAGAGTTAGACCACGCGAACCGCTTCTCCTGCTGTTTAAAAGCCAGTGTAACCTAAACTAGTGCTACAAATCCCACAAGTCCTGATGGCAACTGCTACGTCGGTGTTGGCAGTGGGCAGGATCCCACTGTGCATTCCCAGCTTCTTTGGGAGCCCCAGAAATCCAGCAAAAGCATTTGCTAATTTCTGACTCCATTTCACCACCAACATTGCCATCAGCTGAGGAAACCACATTGGCCAGGGCTTCACCTCAACCTAAGATGTCTCTCATGGACATGGGGAGGTGGCACAGCCCTGGGGCACTCCTTGGAGGCAGCAGGCACCCAGCACTCACCTTGGAAGTAGACACCAGAGCATATCCTGAGGATGCGGGGTAGGGTGGTGGGGTCTAGGGAGCAAATGTATTCCTGGAAGGAGAGGGGCTCCATGTCTGAGCTGCTGGGTGCTCCGGGGCGCTCTGCAGGGAGTGGACTAAGTGGGAAACAACTCTGGGCTCTGCTTTTCACTTCCGCTTCTAGCAGTGGTAAGTTCCCTCTCCAGCCACTTGCTGCTGGCAGCTCTCCAGTCTGTGCAGACCGACGCGCTGCTGGGACAGCCCACTTCCTGGCACCCACTGCCCGCTACAGCCTCGTGGCTCCCTGCCCTGCCCTGCCTGTGCTGATGGTGCTGAGGGTGGGTAAAGGCACGGATCCCCAGCTCTGCCATGGTGCTGTCCTGGCTTAACCGATGCTCCAGCCTGTTCTGCCCAGGCTGTCCCCATTGCATGTCTCCCATTCGCCAGCCTGCCCTACCCCTCTGCAGCTGAGGCCCAACAGAGTGACGGTGCTATGGGGCAGAGGCAAGGTCCGAGCGGACCACGTCAGAGCTAGCAAAGAGCTGTGTCCAGCCAGCCATCACCCCTTAGAAACACACAGATACCTGCATCCCACTCACCTCCAGGCATTCAGATCCCACTTGCCCCCATTATAAATGTCCCCTGCATCATGACCTGGCTGTGCTCAGTGTGAAGAGGAACAGGGGGGAAATCAGTGGGTCTGGGCTGCATCTCAGTGCGGCAGCCTCAGCCATGGACAGGTGGTAGCACCCGGCTCAGTCTCGCATAGAGATAGGCCCTGTCCTTCACCAGAGCAGTCGAGTATGGTCCCCCTGGCTGCAGGCCCCATGCACCAGCCACACAGGCTACTGAGATGGAAACAGCATTTCTGAGATCTGCAGCTCCTGGTGAGCTTCATCGTAGTAACAACTTTCCTTTAACTTGGCTGATGTATTAAATTGAAGCTGCAGGAGAGGAACAGCAGGAGGATGGGCCTGTATGTAGAACTAAAACTTGGAGAAAGGTATTTTTAAATAGATGATGCACAAAAAGATGTTTCTCTCTTCTTTGACTCCAGTTGCTGAAGTCAGCTGCACTTAACAGGACTTTGTGTACTTCCCATTTTTAAGAACAGGCCAAAGCAATCTGAGGGACAGAGAGTGCTGGAGCATTGTGATTCCCCTGCACAAGGCCATTTCAGTATGCCATTCAGGGCATCACAGCAGCAGGGATGCCAGAGGACTTCAGGCCAAACTGACACCTGTAGCTGGACTACCCTTGGCACCAGAACAGCTCAGCCTTGTCAAGGTCTTGACAACCTACAGCGATGGAGACTTCCCACCTCTCTGGTGACCTGTCCCAGGGTTGCACATCCCTCCCAGACAAAAAGCTTTCCTAATGCCCAGCCTTGCATGTCCCAAGCTGCAGGTGTGGCCATTGGCCCTCGTTATCTTGTCTAGGAAGAATGTGTCTGCATTGCCTGCAAAACCATCCTTCAAGTAGTTGTGTGCTGCTATTAGATCACCCTTCTTCTCTTCTTCACCAGACAAAACTAGCACAGCTCCCCAAAACACCCCTTGTAGGTTGTAAGCCCAGCCCCCCTGAGCACCTTAGTCACCCTTTGCTGGTACCTCTCCATATCTCTCTTTAACTCAGGGCTCAGCACTGGGTCCAGTGCAGCCAGGTAGCAGAGATAGCTTCTCTTGATCTGTCAGCCACGATCTGGTCTTAGTCTAGCACATGGTTTGCTCTGTTCATAGAAAGAGCACAGTGGTGTTGCACGTTTTAGAGCAAATAGAATCACTCAGGGTATGGGGGAAAAGATTTGGGAACTGCCATGTACCAATCCACTTTGGAGCCAGCAGGGACCCACAGGATGCAGGCTCTGCTCTGTTTCCTGGCAGGACAGGCTGTCCCAGGCAAACAGGTTCAGCATCGGTGCAGAAGGGATATAGGTGTGGAGCTTGAGCTGATGGGACATATTGCAAGATTTAAAGCTGGGCAGCAGTACATGAGCCTATGAGGAACCAGCAGAATAAAGCTAAAGTAGTTGGAAGAGCCCAAGTAGCAGAAGTTCAGATGCTATCAGCTTTATCATCGCAAAATGAGAATGGGACATGGTGTCTGGGAGAAATACCCCTTGGAAGAAGGGAAGAAAGAGTATTTTATTGTATCAAGTGTCAAGAATCCCTGAAGGGCAGGTCTGCACTAACCGTGGGAGGTCAGAAGACTCTCAATATAGACTAGGAAAGCCCTGAAACCTGCAGAGCTTGTCACTCTGAGGGTGTTTCACTTCACTAAGGCAGAGGTCAGGGAAGAGCTGAACAGATGCATCACTCTGGGAATCACAGAGTAAGTGGAAGGGCCAACAGCAAAGGTGTTCTGCAAGTATCTATCCCTCTATTCCAGAACGGGTCCTGAAGAACCAGCCACATGCACAGATAGCCTGAAACCCTGGTGGGAGGGCTGACTCCAGGGCTTCTCTGCAGGGACCAGGTTACCATGGCTGTAGCAGGTATTCTTGGCAAACCACATTGTGGATTTTTGTACAACTGAGACCTATGTTTGCAGTTGCAGGAAGAGAATGCGGGTTTCCCCAGCTGATTAACAGAAAGCTGGTTAAAATCAGAAGACCATGGCCACAGCCATCCCCAGAAGATCTGGGCAGCTTTTTAGCTGCCTGAAGACATGATAGCCACCTAGTGAACAGAGCATTGCTTGGAGCCAAGCTATGGCCTTCCCATAGCTCTGGCATGCCTGCCCCTGCACCCCATCCCCAGGCAGGTGAGCAATATGGGGAAATGTGTTTGGGGAAGTGCAAATACCCAAGCCAGAGTGCAACAGTGAAAGGATGGCTGGCGACGTGGGGTGCAAACCTTCCTGTGAAGTCTGAAGAGCCGGGACACCTATGTACAGGTTGTGAAAATGATTTATGTCTCATGAGGAAATAGCAATGTTGCTGTGTTAAAATTTGCAGATGAACGACAGGGCTTGTGGGCTTTGATCTGGATTGTGCTCCACAATCTTCATTAACATCTGCAAGAGGGACTGGAGGGGCTAGGTGTTAAACAAGCTCCAGCACACCAGGGGTAAGTGCTTGGGCAAATAGGAGAAACAGCCAGAAAACCTTAAAGGGAAATCCAGGCAGCCCAAATGAAAAGTGGAGCAGAAACAGCTCAGTGAGCAGCAGGATGTATTTGCCTTTGCTGTAGCTTTGCAGGAAGAAGCAGGGATTATGGCTGGTAACAAACTGAAAGCAAGTCAGCCTGCAAACAAGCCATGGAGATAGAACAGGAGGGCAGGACCAAGCACACCTGCTCAGTTTGGTGCTGGCTCTTGCATGGACAACCCACAAGGGGGCACAGGGATGGAGACGTGATGCCAGTCAGCTCTGTGGGGAGGGAGGAAGAATCCACTCTCTACTGCATGGTGGAAATGAAAAGAGGCTGCAGAGCTGGGAAATATCCAGCCTAGACACCAAGAAACCCAGCAGTGGAGCAATGGTCTCCCCAGAGGAGCGAGGAATCACTAGCAGGGGCAATCTTTAGGGGCAGGTTTGGTAGATGTTTGCCAGTACTAATCAGGGCAGATTTGCAGATGGATGTTTGCAAGGGCATCCAAACCCAGTCCAGGGCAGAAGGGACAGCAAGAGCCTGCAGGTCAGTCAGAGGCCTGTAAGCCTTCAGGGAACAGGCAGAGGCCATCTGCTGAGTTGCTGCACAGGGTGAGAACAGGCCGGAGATTATTAAAGCTGCTGCCGTAGTTTACCCTCTCTGCTACTAGTCTTGGGAAAATGGGAGGGTGACTGGGAACAGAAAGAATTAGTTCAAAAATCAATCAGAGAAAAATATGTTTAAAAATAAAAGATCACATAGGGAAATGAAATGAAATGGTCCAGAAACATACAGTGGCCTAAACTGAACAGTGAGAACTCTAGTAAAGCCAATGAAATACATACACATAGTTTGAATATCAATACCACACAGCTGCTCCCAGGCTTAGCAGCCTATGGTTTACCATTTTAGCAAGCTGGTTGTGGTTGGAGAAGATACCAGAGACTGTCCTTGCTCTTTGCTGAGGTTTTCTCCCACAGACATGTGAAAAACTAACACCCAAGCAGAAATGGCACAGAGGAAACCGAGCACTAGTGCAGCCCTGCTCATTGATGCATTTTTGGGACACTGTTGTGAGATGCTGGTCCAGCTGCCCCTGATCCCCAGGGCAGATGAGTGACACAGGGGAACATGCTCAAGGGGGATGCTAATTTGCCAGCTGTAGAGTGCAACTGTGACAGGACATTTGAGGACTCGGTGTCCAAATCTCCATGGGAAGTCTGGAAAAATACAAGGAGTCATGGAGGTGTCCAAGCCCTGGACTTGGAGACAGTGAGCATGGGAGTGGCAGGATCATGCCACACTGGATCTTGCCTGAAAGAGGCCTTTACGAGCAGGTCTCAGGCTGCTGAGCTCCAGCAGCGAAGAGCCAGGCCTTGCCACAGTGAGTCAGAGCCAGGGAGAAAAGAAATGGGCCAGTAGCATCTCTTCAGGGGTGGAGAAGAGCTGCATGGGAAGGGGAGTGAGGACAGGGAGAGACGTGTCCAAGCTGGCTGACAACAGCCCATGGGGCTGAGCAGCTCTGCTTTGGGGCCAGCAACACCCACTGTGGTAGCTTAGCCTTGAACCTGATTTCATCTACCCAGGTTCAGGGGAGAGGTGAAGGAGGTTGATGCTTTGCAGCTGCCTGGAAGCATGTGTAATGGACCCATGAGGTTTGGAAACCCTGTAGGAAGCAACAGAGCAGTTGGAGGAGGAAAAGGCAGCAAACTTGTCAGGGCTCTGTCATCCCAAACACAGCCAAAGCCCTGGGTTGGATAAATGAGTGGAGCTAATCACACCCAATGCTTTTGCTAAACCCTGCTCTTGCCGGACTGGTGTCCTCCTGCTAGCTCTGCCTGTAAGAGGAGAGACAGGCCAGTGGCTGCAGGGCCCTGGGAACTGCTGGTTTCACATATGAGGAAAGTGGCCCACCCCCAGCCATGCACAGCTCCCACTTCCCCACAGGGGCCGGGGAAGGACACATTGACCACCCTGAGCCTGAGGTCAGGGGGGGACTGGGCTGGGGTCCCCTTCGTGACCATCATCCCCACGTCTCTGAATTCAAATGCAGAGGTGATCCTGCCTGGCGGGTGCCGCCTTCACAGCAGTGCCCTGACAGTAGGACAGCATACAGAGATGCTCCAACTCAGCAGCATGGGCAGCAGAGAACATCAGAGTGTAGTGATCCACTGCTCCTCCCAGGAAATAGCACCCAGCTCCTCTGCCCAGCTCGATGCCATGGCCAGAGGCCTGTGCAAGCCGCACAGCAGAATGGCTGAGGGAACGCCAACAGTACAGGGCACTGAGATGGAAGCTCCTCACAAGGGGATCCTTCCACCTACTTAAGCACACATGTACTGCCATGGAGCACAGCACAGGGCAGTGGGTGAGCCAGGACCCATGAATGGTTTCAGTTTTTACCCTCCTGCAGCTCTAATAAGGGTGAGAATGGATGGAAGTAGAAGGATGAAGAATAGTGGAAGTAACAGGGGACTTGCATCAGAGGAAGTTGCCACAATCTTCCTCTTGGTTCAGCTCACTGACAGGAAAGTGAATGCTGTGAATGCAATTGTTTTTTTTTCCTCCAGCTGTGCATTTGTCTGAGCAGAGCAGAAAACAGTTACTGTTAACATCATTGACAGATTTAGGTGAAAAATTTACTGGAAATGGTTTGCAGAAATTCAAATACTGAATGGGTATGAGTGGGTATGAATCAAGACCAATGTATTGACCAAGATTTTGTTCAACAAGAAGCAACTGTAACACCGACAGCCTAGTGCAAGCAGTTATCTTCTGCATATGGGCTAAGACGAAATGGTCAAAGGAGAACAGAAAGACAAAGCATAACAGATGGGCCCAGTGATACCAAATGAGGAAAAACTGTTGGCTAGCAACTGCCAGTAGCCAGAGGGATGTTATCAGCTTCACACACTTGACTTCTGCAAAGAGTAGGGTGGACAGAAGTAGCTCTTTTACAAGAAATTGTTTTTTTTCATGGAACCAGCTTTTTTCCATCCAAAAGCCCACATAACCCAAGAGGAAGTGACGAACACTTAGCAAACAGTTCATAAAAATCACTTGATGTTTCTGTACCTCTAGACTGACAACTAGCTGTAATAAGGGAAAAGCTAACACTTACTTGTATTGTGCTTATGTGGCAAGGTTTTGCTAGTGGGGGCTGCTGGTGGGGGTCGGCCTCTGTGAGAAGAGGTGGTGTATCACGGTGGAGCAGATTTCCATGCTGCAGCCCGTGGAGGAGCCCACGGTGGAGCAGGTGGATCTGGCCTGAAGGAGGCTGCAGCCCATGGAGAGCCCCCACAGGAGCAGGCTCCGAGCCAGACCTGTAGCCCGTGGAGAGGAGCCCACGCAGGAGCAGGTGATCTGGTGGGAGCTGCCACCCGTGGGGGACCCATGCTGGAGCAGTTTGCTCCTGAAGGATGGACCCCGTGGTACGGTCCCATGTTGGAGCAGCTCTTGAAGAGCTGCAGCCTGTGGGAAGCCCGCGCAGGACCAGTTTGGGAAGAACGGCATCCTGTGGGAGGGACCCCATGCTGGAGCAGTGACCATGCAGCAGATGATGAGGTGTCATGGGACTGACCGCAATCCCCATTCCCTGTTCCCCTGAACCCCTGAGGGGAGGAGGAGTTAAAAAAAAAAAAATCAAGATTGAAGCTGAGCTGGGCAAGCAAAGGTGGGAGGTGTTTTTGGTTGTCATTTTTCCTGCCTCTGTTATCAACTGGCAATAAATGAACTGAATCTTCCCCAAGCTGTTTAGCACACGACAGTAAATTGCAAGTGATTTCCCTGTCTTTATCTTGTCCCTTATCTTGATTTTTTTCATTGTATTTTCTCCCCCCCCATCCTGCTGATGAAGGGGAGCGAGGGAACACAGCTTAGTGGGCAGCTGGCCAAGGTCTAGCAACCTGAGTGCCACATGTAAAGGCGAGCTCTTCCTACAGCATAACAGCTCATCTGAAACACCACCCAGTGCCATCTCCTGGCAGAGAGGCAGCTGCTGAAGAGAGAAGTTCCTGTGCATCATTTCAGCTTTCACTGAGCTTGCTGGCACATCTCACGTGCAGCATCCCATAAGAGCATTCGTAGCCAGTCAGTGCAGTGCAAAGAGCTTTTTGGTAGCTGGTGTTGGCAGGAGACAGATGGGCTTGATAAGAGCCACCAAACCCATGGTCCTGTTTTCTCTGGTTAGGACAGGTTGATTGTATCCAAAGTCCTGTATTTCTCCTGAAAAGATTCAAAGCACCCTATAAGCCACTTGTCTGCTGCTTGCCCTGGGTTGTACTTGGCCTCAGATGGAGATGACAGTTCTGGGTGCTACTGGCAACCTGAATGGGTCCTTTGCAAATCCCTCAGCTATACCATGTCCTAAACACCACTTTGGGATCTACACTGAACTGAAAGCAGATAGTCAGGCTCTTGCTACTCATGGACAGTCCCTGCAAGCACAGGACACCCTCCACCCCTGCACGTGGGGCTAGCTAGCTGAGTCCCTGCAGTAGATGCTCAAGGAGACACAATGTCATCCTATTGTGTCCCTTCTGCTCTGGTGACAGCTGGTGGATAGAGGTATTGGGAAAACACCACTGGTTTCCTATTCTCACGCGCAGGGTACCATTCCAACCCACATGACATCAGATATTTTATTACTGGTTATTTTTAGTTTTTAAACTTCCCACCTGGGCTTGTGGCACTCATTTTCTTGCTCTGTCCATTTTAGCCTCTGGACAGCATTCCCAGGCTCAGGCAAGGAAGATGTTTAGCTATCAGCACTTTTTATTGTACCAGTGCTCCTGCCCTCCATTGTCTTCATGTGGCTTGGCTGGAAGCAAGCAAAGTGAAGCAGACAAAAAAGCGGAGGAACTCAGAGACAGACGGATGATGTCTGTGCTGTACGGCAGTGAAAAGCTCCCACAGAGTCCAGAACAAGGCTTGGCCAGGTCAGCTTCAGGCCATGGGGGGGAAAAAATCACACTGTGTCACTAGCACCTACAGGGACCAAAAGTTGTTCATCTGCTTTTCTGGTGTCCACGCTCAATGCGGAAAACCTAAAAATTGCCTAAAGAATTGCCTCGCCTTGCAGGGCAAACAGACAACTGGAGTTTCCACAGATTTTAGGTAGTCCCCAAGTCATCCTGCCCTGCTTGTCATTCAAAGTCCTAAGCTATGCTGTTGTTTGACTACACCTGAGATCCTGAAGTTACAACAAGCAGGAGGTCAGAGCTCCTCAAACAGAAGCAGGAACTGAGAACCCACAAGCAGGGCCTCAGACAGACCACCACAGAAGAAATGTGAAGTCAGCTGCTAGGATCCAAGCAACAGTGGTCTGCCAGCTTGAAGCATCCTCACCTTGAAGGTTTGTAACACTTTCCACAGTGGAGCACAAATCACCTCTGACTTATCAACAAGCAAGCAGTATCAGAGATACTTGAGGTATCTGGGCTTAACCAGTAGTTCTAACGAAGCAAGCAGTGGAACTACTGGTTAAACAGGCCTTTTCCTCATCTTCACCAAACCCTGAAATTGCTATCAAAGTAACTGAACACTCTACTACGTGTATACAAGAAAGGTTAATGGAGAAAAAGCTCCTGCAAACTCTTGAAATCATAAAACCAGTACTTTTACAAAGACACTGGATGAGCAACTGGTTGTGCCTCCTTTCAGAAAGGACTTGCCCTGGCATGATAGAGGTGTAAACATACCATTGCTTACCTGCCAGGAGAAATGCTGCTGGTGTTTCCTTCAGGCTCAATTCTCACTCCTCTTAGACACAGCTAGAAGTAGGTGAGGAACCTCAGGAAGGATCTGACCTATTGCAGTCCAGAAATGAGTCAGAAAAGCTGCTGTGGCCAGCCGTGACCAGAGTTGCTAGGTTAATCCAGTACAACTTGCCAGTTCCTCAAAGGCCCGCACATATACTAGCAGCTTTCCGTCTGGGTGTCCTTGCAAGATGGCAGTGAACAACTTGGACCATGGCAGACGTATCAGAATAACCAGAGCAGTACTTGGAGCACATCTGGTATTTAAGACCTCCTTCTCCTCTACCATTTTCTGCAAACGTGCCTGAATTTGCCAGAATATGCCAGATGATATGAAAAGACAGTTACGTACATGAGGGAGGACAGCACAGATGTGAGATCTTTAGCAGCTTCTCCCCTTCTTACAGCTCCTCTGAAGAGGACAGCATTTCCAGGGGATTCATAAGAAGCAGAAGACAACACCAAAGCTACCATCAAAACTTGTGGACAGCTATTGCTATTGTGGAAGATACATGACCTCTTGAGGGAGGTGGGGGAAAGCGTTATGGTTACAGTCTTTTGCACTAACCTGATGCTAGTATGTCATGTACCGCCTACTGGTTATGGGGCTTTCAGGAAGGCTAATTTAGAAGACAGCAACCCAAACCACATGGCTATCTATGCTGAACAGGGCACAATCCTACTTCACCCTCTCCACCTTGCACCAGCACTTCTGTCCCCTACACCAAGCAGGCAGGTCCCAGTGGTACCACAGTGCTTGCATGAATAAGGAACTTTTCCTAGTGTTGAGCAGAAGTTAAAGCAAAAACTTTTTTCCCTTTACTCGCCACTACTAGATAAAGACAAACTATTTTGAGTTCACAGAACCTACACATTATCTGACTCTATTAGCCTGCTTTTGAAAAAACAAACCCTCGAACACCACCTGACCTTGGAGACCAACAACAGCCCTTACACAGACTCAGTTCTTTGGCTTGTCCTGAGCCACGTCTTCCAGCCCACCCCTCTGCTGCAGTCCTTTCCTATTACACAGAACGTCTCAAAGCACTTGGTATAGTTGTATGAGCACATACTTAAGCTGGAACACTCACCTGTTCTGCGCTGGAAGCTTTTCCGACTCTCCTAAAAGGCCCCAGAGAGCAGTTATCTCCTCTCTAAAAGAGGAGTTATTCTTTCAGGAACATTCTCACAGCATCTAAAACATTGCTATCCTATTGCAAAGCACACTGTGAATAGAACAACTTCTGTAAGCTCATTACTAGCTCTTGGGATGGCTGCTGGGTGCTACACTCTTTTTCTACTCCTCTCTTCTAGTTCTGAAATACAATCTTGTTACAATGACAATCTGATGAAGGCTGCAGGGACAATGTTCCTGGAAAACACTGCCATTATTCTTTACATCAATCATTTATTTCGCTGCAAACTCTTCACTTCTTTATTCCTACTTCTGCAGTCTGCATTGCAGAGTGTGCATTAGAGTATCATAAAAGTTGTCCCCTTTTTAACACTTCAACAGGAAATTATCTGCTAACCACCCTGACACGTAAAACGTCAGACCGCAAAACTAACTACTTAACCTACACCGCCTATTTCTACCTGTGGTAGATCAGCAGATTTCTTAATTTCTGTGAAGATCCACTCTTCTGCTGAGACAATGAAGACACAGCTGCTCCAGATGCTTAAATATTGCAAGATTGAGAAGAAATACCAGTCTATAGCCTGAATGTTACTAAATTCATCAAAGCTTAGGAACCACTCTCAGCACTACAAGGTTATCTTTAACCAAATCCCAGTTTACTGTTCTTTACTACAGTTCTCCCCCAAAAGTCTAGGACAAGCTGCAGAGACACACTGTGACAAAGGATGGCATGTTTAGGCTAACCAAGGTGAGTCTATGGGCCAGAGGCAAAAAGACAGGCAATCAGAAGAGCTAAGCTGGGCTCTGAGGTGTAACTTTTGTAGAGAGAGGATTCTGCCAGAACCAGATAAAAACTCCACTCAGAAAAAAACAGTGGGTTTTAAACAGTGGTTGTCTTTAAGTGGCACTGCTGCGCGCAGAAGTGCAACATGCTGCCGCACAAGGCAGCAAAGCAGCAGGTCACAAGCAAACAAGCTGTAGCAGCTTTAATAGCCGCAGCCTGAGCCAGCCACTAAGAACAAGACCTGCAGTGATTGTTGTATTTTGTAATGGCAGAAATCCTTTAATAGGCCACAAAGCAATGCACAACCTCGACTGCAAAAGAAGTGTAGACTGGGAACGAACACACTACACTCTCCAAACTGGCAAAATCTGCATTTAATTTACAACATAGTAAAGGTTACAGGTAAAAAGCTCAACAGAAAGTGTGAAAAAGCCTATTACATATTACACAAGTGTACAAACTTCTGTACAAAGCCCCTGGATGTTATACTGTCCCCTCCTGTACTGGCCAGCTATGGCCTCTAAGCTCTGAAATAATGAGAGCTTGTACAAACCCAGGGAGGAGAAGAGCTTTAAAAACCAATTTTCAGCAAAGTTTCCCTTTTCAAGAAAGATCTTGCAAAGNAAAAAAAAAAAAAAAGACTTGTTCAACTTTTACTTGCTCTAACTAGTCTTACTGTAAAGAGTTGCCTTCATAAAACAGACTGGCTGGAAAAAGAAAACTCTACATCTTGTAAAGAAGAAAAACTAAAAAATAAAGTGAGAAAGACTTAAGAGACAGTATGGAGTGCTTGAAAGAAGAATGTCTCAGGACTGAATCATTTTCAATAGCAACTAAGCACAGAGTGGCACAACTGTATCATGGAGAAGTTAACTGCATTCATTTGTATAATAGTTTGAGCTAGATATGAAGACATGGAGGGGAACAAACCAGTCTCTAAAGGCATCACTCTTGTGAATGGGGTAGCTACTAGCTCTTTTTACCTCAATACCATGATAGAAGCAATCACTCTGCAGATGCAGAAGTCACACTGGTTTTGGAGCATCTGTCCAAAACAGGTCTAGTGCCTACAACACAGCAAATGCACTATAGAACAGCACTGTTCTAGCAACCGTCATGTTTTCACAACACTACTTAGCCAGGTAGCTACAGTACTGTACACATTAATGAACAGCTGGATATATACTACTGTCATTTTAGTGCACATTTCCTGGAGGAATCCCCCAAACAAAGGAATGTGACTATGCAGCTGAACTGCATTATACAACATAAAAAAAATTGAAAATAATCCTAAGGAAAAAAAAAAAGGGCTCTGGCATTACCTTGTATAAAGTATAAAGACAGAGGGTCTGAATACATTTGAATCAGATTTTGAAATCTAAAACTGAGGATTTGATGGGCTAGAGCAATAATCCAAACCACATTTCTCATTTTATTCAATGGGAAAAAAATGATGAAGTAGTCAAAAAAAAAGTAATGTCATGAAACCAACTTGCACACTGCTTTATTCAAGATGAGGCAGACTCTCTACTGAGAATTCATATTCTAGCTTTAGGTAGCACTTCATTCTTACCCACTGTTACTAGCAGCCAAAATACTGTGTAGACTGTAATTTAAGTTGTTAAACATGCAAATCCTCTGACACTGCTGATGGCTGCTCATTTTCATGTGTGCCTTTGTGCATCTCATATACTCTAAGTTCACAAGTTCCAGTAAAAGCGAAACTATTTAAGTTAGAAGGGCCACCAAGTTTAAAAAAGTGTCTTCCTCTGTGTTAACTCCACCTGAAGTTATCACTACTTTGTTGTTGATTATTTGTACACTGTAGATAGTGTTTATCCACCAGTCAAAGGCTCCTAGGCTTGCCATGCTTGTATGCTGCCATTAGTGCCAACACAAGCTTGGATCCATCCACATGTGTACCCCTTTAACCATCCACACAGCACTCCATTGTACAATACAGGACCACAGCTCAGGAAGCCCACCTATTTCTTGTCCATATCAACTCCAGCTTCTCATGAACTCATGGCATGCTGTAGTGTCTTAGGTGGAAACTAAAACAAGCAGTAGACAAACTAGGAAAAAAAAAAAGAATGCCCCACATTGGTGGGGTTTTGAAAAGCTAAAAAATAAAAGCTGGCCTGTATTTTGCAAGTTTTAGAACTCAGACCAGTGGGATTTCTGAAAGGCCTGGCCCCACAAACATTTACTTCTGATACAGCTGACCTGCTATGAGCAAGCCCAGCAGGAACGACATTACTCATAGTAAGCACGACACCTGAATACACGCATTTGCAGGGTCATGCCATAAACGATCATTAAATTGTGCGACTCTGCTCCTCCAACTTATGGATCAAAATTCAGAGCAAAGACCTCTGGTGACAGAGGCTAAGAAAAGGCTGCCAGATATTTTAGTTCAAAGGGAGATGGTAGCTATGTGTTTTGTTTTGTTTTTTTAACATATAAAAATGTTTGACGACAGATCTTGAAAGGATTATTTCACTTCTCCAATATTCATATTACATCTGGTTAGGACATTAAAATTTCAAAAGGACAATACTACACATAAACAGTTTCTGGAGTTCATAACTCCCACCCTCCTTCAACAAAACCTAACTCAGATCAGTAGGGAAGGGGTTGGCTTCTTGCCCGGCCATGCCTCCTTCGCATATTTCTTCTTCTTGGGTTCATTCACAGCTTCAGGATTAAAGACAGCAGGATTTGGAGCTGGGTTCATATTGACTGTTGAGGGTACAACAGGAGTCAAGTCCACATCTGGGGCAAGATTGGGGTAGGGCATCGGCAGACCACCAATGAGTGCTGTCCCATGGACGCCATGTGACTGGGAACCTGCCTCATTGTGAGTTGGAGGTAAACCACCATATAATCCTCCACTGTAGGGAAAGTTTTGCATACGCCGTGACGCAGAATCATCTGTGGTCAGTGAGCCTGGATTGTCCAACCGTTTTTTCTGTAGAGGGAAGTATTTAAAGAATTATTCAAAAAACACAAACAAGCAAGCTACTTAAACTGCATGCCAATGCCATTTTCCCCCAAAATGCACCTCGACCAGCCACTTACAAAGTAATTACAGATGTGAGTGGAAGTTTGCATGTCTTCCTAGAGTATTCAAATTAAATATAGTACTGGCAACACACTCATTCTGGGGCAAAGTCTTCACCCTGCTAGTTCTAGTAGACAACCTTATGAAATCTTTAGCACTTACATTGTTGACACAAACAACCTCTCATTTTTACTTTTTGTTTTCCATACTTCCCACAATTTTAACTGATGCCTAGAACTACCATACTGAATTTCTGAAAATTTCTGACACAACTTTTCCTTAAAAATAAAATACTTTCCACATTATGTTTCTAAGGTGTAATCCACATGGTGAGTTCATCAATGTAATAATGGATTGATTAGAGCGTTGGAAATTACTACGTACCTTAACAGGGACTACCGCTGTCTGTACCATGTTCCTGAAACGCCCAACAGAAGGGTCCACATCCTCTGTAAAGGTAAGAACAGTGCAGCTTTCAGTAAGAACACAGGAAAAGATGGAACATTTGTCAAGTAAAGGAACCTATATGAAGAATTGGTACACGGACACTCTCTTCTAAAAGCCAGCACTCTAGTAGTCCTCAGTAAGCACAAGGATCCTTAAACAGAGGAGCTAAGTGTATGGGTGGGGACACCTAGTGGCTTCGCCGCAATATGGTTTCATCAGTTATTCTGGTAAGGAAAAACTTCCACTCAAATAGAAAACAGGGAAGTGCTCCGGGGAAAGGGGACAGATGGACAGTCTGTTTACACTACTCAGACAGAATGGAGTTCTGGGCTGAAAGCTGCTGATGGACAAGGTACTGTGCATGCTCAAAGGCACAAGAGCTAGCCCTGAAGGGCCTTGGGAGACCTTGAAGGAGTCAGAAGAATTCAATGCAGACTGATGATCTCTGAAATCTCTGATCTTTCAATGATGTCTGAAAAATCAAATATGAGGATGTTCTGAGAGCTAAACTACATAGCCTTATGAATCAAAATGGTTATTCTAGGTGTTATGCACTAACAAATGAAAGTAACTTCAGACAATATGTTAAGACTCTAATAAGCTGCACTTAATAGGAATACTAGCCATATAAAATATCATTAATAGGAATGCCATTAATATAAAACAACTAAGGAAGAAAAATGACTATTAAGGAATTGGACACATCTTCAGAAGTATCCTTTTGCATTAGATATGCAGAGAAGTAGCAAAAAACTTGGAGCTTGAGACAGATACTGAATTCATTAGGCAACACGAAGGAAAAGCATTAAGGGCCAGATTAAAAAACAGTAAGTTCAGTTCTCATTTAGATTCTAGAGAAGGCAAAGAATTTAAAACCTTTCATCCTTTTGGACCAATGAGATCTTTCCAACATCTGATTAAAAACTGAACAACGAAGCTGAGTGTGATACTTCTATCCTGCACAAAATCATGCAGAGATTTTACAGAAAGAAGAAAAGGGACAGAAGTCACAGACTTAAGAGATGTGACAGCTTCTCTGAAATAACAGATCTCAAATATTCATTGTCAAATTTCTGTTCTCCTTATCCATGTACAGCCAAGAGGAATCTCTACGTGAACACTGGAAAGAGGGCCTTTAAAGTCATCAACTAGAGTAAAGCAAACTACTTACCTGGATTGATGATTTCATCATCATCACTGAATGTCACTCTGGAATTCTTCCGTTTTCTCTTTGGTCTCTGAATATCCAAGTTCCCTTCCTCTATGGTTAGCGTGGAAATTCTTTTGTTGTGGGCTGTATTAAACTCTGTCAGGTTCTAATGAAAAATTTGGAGAAGAAACAGTTTAAGCAACTGATGTATGAAGTCTGCTTTAATCACTGGTTGTGTGTCAAAGGACTACTGCCCACTGTTTAGCTTCAACTTTAGACCCCTAGGAAAAAAAAAGTTTCAGTGGTGGAACAGATTGCCTAGCGAGGTTGTGGAGTCTCCATCTGTGCAGGTATTCAAAACAACTGAGCACAGTCCTGTGTAACCTGTTCTAGCTGACTCTGCTTGAACAAAGGGGTTGGACCAGATCCTGTGAATATCAGGCAAAACGCTTTCCCACTCTCCACTAGCTAACTGTAGGAAACAGGGCTGCATTCACTGTTATTTGGCAATGAAGAACAGCATGGGAAAATCAACCCTGACCTAGGGCAACGCTAGCTGCAGAAAGACAGAGAGCTCCCTGCAATTCTTTGTGTAAAGATAGTTGGGATAGTAGGATTATTAGGGCACTGATTCTGGGAATCTGTGTGAAGACAGGCCTATAGTGACAGAACAAATGATTTGTGCATAGTCTGAAGTGTCTTCTGCCAGCAGATATCTTCACGAACAAGAAATTAAGAACCTGAACCAAGCAAACAAGTAGGGAATGCCATCTGTTTAGATGTACATAGACTGCGTACCCAATATGCCACTGTACTCACATCAAGTTCCGTCTCCTCTTCCGGCAGGCCCAACAAACCCTTGAGCTCTTCATCTTCGCCACCCATTTTCTCATCTCCTTTAACTGCTGATGGCAGTGTCTGAGGCTTCTCTCGCAGAGTATATGCCCGTGTAGAAGCGCCAAATGAAACTGTGGAGTCAATGGGTATCTGTTGGGGTTTGTGAGCTTCCAAACGGATATGACCCAAGAATGTGCCATGCGCTGAGAAGAATATCAGAATGGAAAGCAGTCTGTTAGTCATCTGCTTGAGCTCACAGTATTCACATTCAAGACTTGAGAAGTTCAGAAACTGTACATGGCTGCCCTGAGATACAAGGCATTGAAATACTGCTGAAAACGTTAGCTATTAACCTTTTACCTAACATCTCACAAACTAAGATAACATACATCTGTCCTCAGAAAATCATGAAAATAAACACCAGGTAGTATCTGGATTCTTGTAGGTCCCAATGGACCATGTACCTGGAATCATTCCCTCAGTATGTCAGGTTTTAGATCTTGGAAAACCGCCCTCAGAACAGAAAGCTTCATTACAGCTGTGAAGGGAAGGTCAAGTCATTTTCTTCCTCTCTCAGTCTCTTAAGAGTCTAGAAATGCTGCTTTAAACAACAAGCGAAGCAGAAGTAAGCTGAGTGGAACATGCACTCTCTTGCTCCAAACCATTGCCAATCTTTCACTAGGATGTTAATTTAGATTACTGCCACCTAGCCACACAGTACAAACAACAACAACAACAACAAGGAAAGTGTCTCATTCAAAAATGTTCACACATTGAAAAAAACATAGTACTTCTGTCCGGTTAAGTGCCATGCTACTTACTGCTGTTTAGATCTATGAGGAAAACCCTCTTGAGATGTTTGTGATAGACCAAGGCAGCATGGACCCGAGAGCAAGACTGGTGGTCAATGGTAAAATCGCACAGATCAGGATTTCTCCCAAAGAGATAGTATTTCTTCTCATCAATGATGAGTTTCTAAGGTAGAATATCAAACAGAAGAACATATTAGACTCCTATAATTTTTTGGATCTTCCTGAAAAAGTTCAAGAACATGAATAAACAGAGCAAATTCAAAACAAAGCATTAAGAGCTGATCAATGTTTCAGTTTTGTCTGACACTTCAATATAGAAGCATCTCTTTTTAAAATCAAACAGCTGAATATGGAAGATACTCAGTTATTCCCTTCTTTAACAGCCAGTGCAAGACAGCCTGGGAAAGACAATACCTTTTCAAAGCACGAGACTGTCTCACTATAGAAGGTTCTCTCTCATATCCACTCCCAGTGATTTTTATACATCACTTGATGCAGATGACCTCGGGCCTTGTTCAAGCCAGTAATCTATGCTAAGTGATCTCTAGTGCAATATAGAACATCAAAATTATAACATTTCCGTATAGAAATGGACATACAGATTTCAGACCTTTATTATAAAGACATAAAACTAAACATGTTCTGCCATATATATCCATACTAGCCTATTCAAGAAACCTATGAATTTTAAGCCTTTCTTCTTAATTCGTCCTAGTTCTAACCTCTTCTTCAAACAAGATTTTGCATACTGTAGTATTAGTTATGTAAAACACCTCTGAAAAGCAAAGGAACATGCTGACGCTGTCCTATGGTGTGTACGGCATATTTCTACTAACTGACTTTATTGAAAGGAACTCCTAAATGCTGAAGTACCTAAGCAGTACAGCCGTCTTCCTCAATGCATTACAAGAGCTTAACTTAACCTGTGTTTTCTTGCTTCCAGCTGCACAAGTCAAAGACTGGCAATACATTAGAGATTTGTTAACAGAGGGCTTCTCCTGCTTTTCCAAAACATTTACCAAAGTCCACACAATGTTTCAATAGCCTGATCAAGGGAATACAGATGATACATTTTCCATCAGAAGAAACAAATTTCAGTTCAGGAAAACATTTGCTTTCATGAGATGGTCTGAGCCTGTTAGGGCAGGAACACTTCTGCTCTCTCCCTTCTTCCATCCCCAGCTATACAATCCTCCCCTCACTTGCACTGCCACACATCTGAACAAAGTTTTCAGCTTACAAAGCACTTTTTGTTTTTCTTTTGCTGTGTTGGTCTTCCACTATTTTAGTGAACTGAATCAGTTTCCCTTCAGTCTGATGTGTATCACAGCTGGCTCTAGTGAAGCTGTAGATCACATGCGTCAGGACAGTGTGATGAGGAAGGACCTCCTTTTCTGGAAGAAACATTCATGTGAATCTGTTGTTTGCTCTTCAGTTTTGCTAGCTGTGTAAGCCACATGTCCAGCTAGAAAAAGCCAATATTTCAGACTAGTTACAGGTCATTTTTTGGTTTTATTACTTTTTTGGTGTTATCAGAAAAATGGACTCAATTAGCATCTATAGTTATTTATTCTGTGGCACTACCAAGTCATATGGAAAGTAAGGAGACACACATACACATGCAGCATGAG
>VXAL01016470.1:97856-214775 GCA_013399475.1 Chauna torquata | reverse complement strand
GCCTGCCTCCCCCTGCCTCCTGTAACCAAGGAGAAAAATTAGCAGCGCGGGAAAGCGACGCTTTCTGACGCAGGGCTTGCACCGCTGATCGCCCGGTGCTAGGAGCTGCTCCAGGCCCCCTTGCCTCCGTGCCAGCTCGCCGTCACCGCTGCCCAACCCTGTGCGTGGGGAGGGTGGGGGGCCCGGGGCTGGTCTGGGGCTGAGCGCAGTCGTCACACGCCCCGTGCAGCCATAGTGCAGCTGCCGCTTGTCAGGCTTGGCAAAGGGATGCTGCAGGGCATTGCAGTCACCCGGGGCTGAAGCTGTTCCCGAGACACCCGGTGCAGGTGGCTCCTTGGGGTGACGGCTGCAAAGCCCAGCACTGGGACCTTTCCCAGGGGAGGGGGATGAAGGGCTCATACAGAGCCAACCCATACAGAGCATCTGCAGAGATGATCCATGTGCCAGGCAGGATGGCTGAGCTGAGCAGCATGTGCAGGGGGGCGAGGTGGGCACCCACCAAGCGACGGGTCTGTGGGATGCCCAGGCTGGATGTGCCAATGGGGTCACGTGTCATTTGGAGAAGCCGCCCGTGTGGGAGTTCGCCTCAGGGAGAGCTGTTCACACAGAGCTTTTCCTCCCCGCAGCCCCCACACTCTGTGCTCCCAACACAGCTTGCGAGCTGTCGGTGGTGCGGGGACCCATGTGCTGTCACGGGGCATTGGGAACATCCCCTGGGGTAGGAGCAAACCCCCAGACAGGAGCATCCCCCAGGGTGGGAGAATCCCCACAGGTGGGAGCCTCCTCCCCATATGGGAGCATCCCCCCCGGGTGGGTGCGAAGGGCTCAGCCAGCAGCCAGGCTGTGTCCCTGGGCTTTGCATGCAGCGCTGTGCTGAGCACTGGAGCTCACACACACACACACACACACACACACACACACAGAGCTGCCTTTGAATCCCACCAGGATGCCTTGAAGCTGGTGCTGATTTTCATAAACCAGTGGGATCTGATGCTGTCCTGAATGGACCAGCACAGGAAAGCCAGCTCGCGTGGGCTGGCCGGCTCTGCAGGGTTACACATCCCCTTCCAAGCTGAGGGCAGGATTGCAGAGGAGAGGAGGGGAGGAGATTGCTCAGAGACATTCATAGCCCCCATGGGACCTAAAGCAAGCAAAGTCCCCGAGGACATGCGTGGGGGATGCGCGGCCCCCTGCTCCAACCCAACGAGGATGCAGCACGCTCTCCACCATGTAAAATGGAGCAGGATGCGGAGGGCAGGATGGCTTTGAACAGTCAATTTCCATCGCTGAAAGCTGACAAGTTTAAAACAGCTAATGTGCCCCGCAAGATGAGGCCTTCAGAGATTTACAGCTCTCCTCGGCTGACTGCTCCCATACGGTGTGCATGTCAGCCAGGGAGCCTTTTAAAGAACCAAGATAAAGCTGCAGTGAGGCCGCATTGCCCACCAAATGGATGGCAGAGAGAAGAAAGGAAGGAGAGCGGCTGCTCTGTGTGTTTTTTTCCCATCAGACAGGCTGCTTAGCTCATGTCCCCTCCTGCAGCCACCACCCCAGCGTTACTCCAGGTCAAGGTCGAAGCAGCCCTCCTGGAGCAAAGTTTTCCTACGCTGCCACAGGAGAAGGATTGCGAAATGCTGCCAGAGCAGCTGGGGCGGGTGGGCTGGGGCAGACATCAGCAGGACATGCAGGTGGCACCAGCTGGCAGGGTCCATCCTAGGGGGCCAGCACAACCCCATGGGGCAGGACAGCCTCACGGGGTAAGGAGGTGCTGGGGGCGGGCAGCAGCCAGCTGGAACCCTCCCCAGCTGCCTGGTGCTGGAGTGAGTGGGTTGGCAGAGCAGGGCTCCTGGGGGGGATGCAGTGGGACCCGCAGGTCTCAGCCAGCCCTCAGCCCTGGCCAGCATCTCACACAAAGTCAATGAATGATGGAGCTGCCACAAAGCCGCTGGGCTGCTTTCCGTGCCACATCAAGGCCAGGCCAGGGTGTCACGGGTGGTACGCAAGGCAGCTTAATTCTCCATTTGCCCTCACTGTTTCTCCCTGTCCCCTACTGCAGCCATGCAGCCAGGAGAGCCACGTGCTTGAGCAGCCCCGTGACCAGCAGCGGGCTCTGAGGGCATGCATTGGGGCGTCAGCTGGCCAGGGGATCTTGGGCACATGGGGTGTCATGGGACCTGCCTGCCCATCCCCAGCATACTTGTGGTGTCTGCAGCCTGGGAGCCGTGTCAGCATCACCCCCAGCTCCTGCACTGCCCAGTGGAGACGTAATCAGCGGATGCCAGGAGGCATTTTACCCTCCCTGAGGTCACCAGAAGAAATGGGCCAAATTCACCACGTCCTGAGAGTGCCTCTGCCTCCCTGACAGAGCCTAGGCACTGGCTTGGATGGAGGTGTTTGCAGAGGATAGCAGTGGTCCCTGCTTCCAAGACCTTGCAGGATGCTGGTCTGAGCCACCCACATCTTCTCGACAGTGCTCATGTCAGTCCCTGTCCTCTCCCCAGCCTGGCTTGAGCTCTCCTGTGTAGAGCAAAACCACAGCCACTTCAGCAGGCTACCACTGCATCTGAAGAAGGTGAAAGCAGAATGGGAGCTGGCAACAGGCAGGGTGTCTTCCCTAGGCAAACCTTGATCAAACTGTCCAGGAAGACCTTTTGTGCCTCCATGTGCCACCCCATCAGCCAGAAGGTCCACCTCCACCGGGCCAGCAGCCCAGGGGACGGAGAGGCTGGCAGCTTTGCCCTTGTGCGATGTGCAGGAGGAGCTGAGCTCCCTGCAGATGCCCCTTGGCCATGGGTATCCAGGAGAGCTGTTGGCAATGGAGGCTGGGGTGAGGAGGCCTTCTTGGGGCATTGGGACGGCTTTTCTGCATTCCCACCCCCCCTCAAAGGCAGAGCTCGCTTCCCTGCGTCCCTGGGACTGCAGACAAAGATCCTGTGTGATCTTGTCCTGGGGTGGGGTGGGAAAAGCTTTCCAGGCTGTCTTTGGGACCAACAACAGCCTCAGGTCACCCTGGCTCCCATGGAGGCACAGGAGTCATCCAGGCTGTGGGAAGGTTTGCTCTGTGATGGCCACCAGCCACCTTGTCCCACAGAGGACGGACAGGACAGGGCGGAGGAGGTGCCCACGTGAGGCCTTTGGGATGCACGGCAGTGGAGTGTCTGGAGATGCTCTCTGTCATTTCTGCCACCCCAGAGGTCAGGAGACCCCGGTTCCTCCATCCGGCTTGGGTCAGGAGGGATGCCCCACTGCAGCACCAGGGCTGGTGTCAGCAGCCTGTGCCCTGGGTGCCATGGTGTCACCTGGACCTGGTGCACCATGAGCTGCAGAGGCAGCCTGCAGCCTGGCATATCTCTGGCTCCCGTGGTTCCTGGTGCAGAGGAGCGAGATGGGGTGAAGAGAGCATCACGGCACTGTCTGTGCCGACAGGGACAGGTGGGCTCTGCAACAACACCCTGGGCAGTCACCAGCCCTGGCACCACTGTCCCAAGCCACCAGATAGCTGTTGGAGCACACCTCTGAGCCCCCCGGGAGCAAGGAGCCCCGTGCGAGGAGGGACCCACTCACCAGGTCCTGTGCTGGGTGCTGCAGCAGCCTCAGCACGGATCTTGGGACCAGGCTCCCCGGTCCCATCCGTGGCTGGGCTGCAGGGGTGGCACAGGAGAAGCATCCCCTTATCTCTTCTCTTTGTGCACACGCGAGCCCTCCCAGAGCTGCCGGGTGATGCCGCCAGCCGGAAAGCTGCATAGGCGGGGAGGTTGCCCAGCTTCTGTCTCCTTCCCAGCAGGTGTGGCTGGCCCTGCCAGGCAGATGGCTCAGCGCCTGGTGGAGATGAGCGCCGGCGCCAGGAGCAGCTGGCTCCATCCCTACCCGGGCCAAGAGCAGAGATGCTGAGCAACATGGGGAGCTCGTGGCAGGCAAATGAGGCAGTGACCCCCTCCGCCAGGCTGAGGTTCTGCTGGGCACCTCTGGGCTCTTGCACGTGGGATGTGCTGGCGGAGGCCGGTGTCCCTCAGGGACAGCCCCAAAGCCCAGCGCTGCTGCGGGCACCTCCGGGGCACGGTGGCTCCAGCGAGCCCTGGGTGCCCGTTGTGCACCCTGGGGCACGGAGATGAGGAAATGTGGAGTGATTCCTGCTCTGAGTCATCAGCTCCTGCCCCAGCTCTGCTCCCTGCTGCCTGGCCTAACGAACCACCGGGCCAGCCCACGGACCAACTGGAAGACCTGTCAGAGCCAGGCCACCGCTACTGTGTTATTTCTAGCCAGCGCAGGGGGGAAGCAGACCTTCACCCCCCGGCAGTCACTCTGTGCTGTTGCACAGCCCCAGCACAGCAGAGCAAGGCTGAAACAACCCTGAAAAATCAGAAAGGAGACAAGAAGATGGGGTACCCCCCGAGACTGGCTGGGCTGGGTGGGGGGAGGCTGTTACTCTCACGGGGAGGTGCAGAAGATGCTTTCTTTTTTTTTCCCATGCAAAGCTCACAGTGTGCAGGCGACGATGACAGCAATGTGGGGACCATGAAGGCGGCCGTGCTCTGCTGGCTACAGCCAGCCTTGCTCACAAGCGGTAAGTGCGGCACCCTCACACCGCGCGGTGCACGGTCTCATTTTCTGTGCAGTTATTAATACATGCCTTTGCCTGGCTTTAAGAGGAGGCAGAGAGCAATAGCAAAGGAAGAGCAGCAAGGTTGGCAGCCTGGGAGCTTAGTACAACCACACCTTGAGTCTGATGTTAATGGCTAGGAGAAGCTGTTCCCGCAGGAGGATCAGGGAGATGGAGGGGATCTGCTCTACACCAGCACAGTCTCTGGCGGGCTGTTCCCGACACGCAGGCTCCTCTGTCCTCGCCTTGCAGCCGGCTCTGGAAGTGGAAGTTTTGAAGTCATGCATGGAGCTGTTTGCTTGGTATTTCCTGCCCCCGAGAACAGGAAGCAGCAGCGAAGCTCAGGAGGGAGCTGCTCTTGGGAGGTTTCCAGCCTGACACATTTTGGTCTCTGCCGACGGGAAAGGGGGAAAGCTCCGTGCTCTTTTTCTTGTTCCCGTGCCCGGTGCTGGGAGTCGATGGGCCAGATTCAGTCTGACTTGAGCCTGGGGAAGTGGATTCCGTAGAAATGTGGCAGTCTGAGTGATTTCCCATTTCACTTTCCCCTATACCACTCTGACCTAGACCTTATTTGCTCAGACTCTAGGACAAGCAAGGAGATGCCAGCTCACAAGCTCTGGTGTGAGAAATGTCTGGCAGTGATGGATGCTCATCCACCCAGGCTGTCCTACTGACATTCTGCTCTGGGGGTGCTGTCCCCTCAGCCCCATTAGCTGCAGGTCCAACCCTGCCCTGTGCCAACCCTTCCCATGCCAGGTCTGCAGCAGCACCTCTTCACCATCCCCAGAGACTTCCCCAGCTTTCAAGGTCAAGGTCCATGCTAGGCACCCTACAAGGCTCCCTCAGCCCACCAACCTGAGGTTGTCCCATGCCCTGGTGAACATTCTGGTCTTCCCAGTGCCACCTGGACCAGCAGGGTCCCTGCCGCAGGACCGTGCCCCCCTCCCCAGTGTTGACGGTCACAATGGGACAAGGCCAGGAGAAGGGCAGGTGGGGCTTGTGCCTGGTGCCAGGCAAAGGCTCTGTCATGGCAGGAGCTGCTCCCCATCAGCACTGCCAGAGCCTGTTACTGGCAGACCATGGCAGCAGCCGCCGAGGAACGTGAACAGCACGTTATTAACAATCTTTTAAAGCGCTGCCAGCGTGCCCCGAGTCCCTGTTTATTTCTGTGTATGGACAGTCCACTGCTGAATGCCGCATTCATAAGAGATGGTATCTCAGCTTAAGGTGGTCTGTTGCTTACCCCAGTCACCCTCCGGCGATAGGCAATTCCTCCTTTGGGCAAGGACAAAGACCCACAGAAGGAGGGGTTTATTTACATCATCTCTGCCTTTCTTCTCCTTTTCCTGAGGGATACGTTTGTGCAAAGCGGATGCTGGACCAACGGTGTCCAGGTTGGAATGCGTTGGTCTCTGGATCTGCTCCCAAATTGCTGTGTGCATGAATGCTGGGACAGTTTCTGCGGCTAATGCCCTGAGCACACCCTGGGATGGAGAAACCCGGGGGTGTGTTAGCTGGTGGTGACATGGCCTGGGGAGCAGGGGTGTGCCTGCAGAGATGCCACGTCAGGCTAGGGTGGCAGGCGGATGGAGCTGCCACGCCACAGCTCTGCACTGGTTGACTGTGGCTGCAGCCCATCCACAGGGGCACTCCAGGCAGGCCTGAAGGGGGGTGATCCCAGCATGCAAAAAGCAGTTCTGTCATTTAATGGTCACGGAGGCACCAGACGGGTCCTGGACCAAGAGCTCAGGGCCTCCTGGCCTTTTATACCCAGCAATGTGAGCATCAGCCACGGGACAAAGTGGTGCAGAGCCCTGCTAGCCTCAGCAAGAGCAGGGGGCACATTTTTGGCCAGCGTTTCTCTGACCTGCTCCATGGGGACGTGGTCTGCTTTGAAGGTGTGGGGGTGGTGGGGGAGGTGACTTCCTCTTCCCTGCCCACCAGAGGTATCTCTGGGGTTCAGCTAAACCTGAAGCACCACGGTGGAGGAGGCCTGGTTGGATTTTCACGAGGCCAGTAGATCCTGAGTTCTCCTTCTGCTGCTGCTGATCACCTGAGCTCTTCTCCCACGACTTTTCCTGCTTGCCTGGGTATCACAGCAGCAGCCTGTGGCACAAATGGCTGGGAACATCTGACCATCCAGCTCCGGGTCCACCTGGAAACATGTCTTAGGTGAAGGAAAGGCCAACACAAGAAGCAATCAGGAACCGACCCTTGGCACTGCCGCCGCTGCTGACGCGTTGTGTTTGCCGGCGCTGCTGTGCTGGCGCGGCAGCACCTGCACGGCTCCCGGCACAGCACCCGCGTAGAGCAGCAATGCAAGCAGCAGCATGCATTAACGCTGACCACACCGCGGAGGTTTTCACGAGAGAAGCTGATTTTCTTTGGAAGCAGCAGGCCTGGATGTGGATGCTGACGACCTGAGCGGACAGGACCTGGGCTGGTGTAGGCAGTGAGAGGTGCTGGCGGCGGGTCACGCTCGGCTGGGTGCGTGCAGGGCTTTGCTGCAGGGTGGAGCAGGGGCTGAGGACCCGCAGGGCGAGCAGCCGCTCCGGCCATGCGCGCTTTTCCATCAGCAGTCGCCTGGGCAACTGAGCGCGGCGCGAGACAAGCCGTCAGAGAGAGGAGCCATTGTGCTCGCCCGGGGAATCATTCCCAGCCCCTTCCCCTGCCAGGGCACTCTGCAGGTCACCCCATTTTGCTGGGCAGCAAACGGCCCTGGCTGGGTCTCCCTGGCATGCTGGGGGGGGTTACCTCAGACCCCTGCGTCCCCAGCGGTGCCACGTCCCCTGGCAGGGTGGGATGATGGGGGAGGAACAGCACAGGCCCCCCCGAAGGAAAAGCTGCCAAATGCAAATGGATTGAGACTGAAAGGGAGGCTCAAAGCAGCACCGAGCACACAGCGGGGTCATCCCCAAACCTTACCTTTTGCCTGCACGGACAGAGGGCGAGGTTTCCCTCCCTGTTAATTGCAGTAAGCGTGCACACACGTGTGTGTGCCCCGAGCAGCAAACGTTGTTGCAGAGGGAAGGGGCTCCCCACCTGGCTGCATTTCTGCTTCTCCGCAGTGAGACCGTCTCTGCTGTGCTGTTGTTGCTGCCTGCTTGGCACCTGCACGCCCTGGACCAGGCTGCTGCTTTGCTAACGAGCCGCAGCGTCTTGCTCTGGGTCCTGCTCACCGTCGGAGCACAGGGGCTCTCCAGGTTCATGTGCTTAGCTCAGCCCCATGGCTTAAATCCCTGCCAAGAGAAATGGAAGAATCTGGTGTAGCCAGGCCTGGAAAAAACAGCAAGGACAGTCTGCAATTAACCCTTCCCTAGCCTGCCCGCACAGCTCCCCTCTGCTCGTTCCCACGCACGGCAAGCTACTGGGCTTTACACCCCTTCTTCCCACACCCCAGCTGAAACGTGCTTCTGCACCTCCAGGGAAAAGCAGCTTTTCTCGTGAGATTGCCCAGAATACCCAAGGACCGAGTATTCCCACGGCACTTGAATGCGTGCCCCCTTTGATCGCAGGAGGGCAAAGGGCAGAGATCTGGGAAAAGAAAAGAAAATCATTTTAAAAAGAGAGAGAGACAGAGAGGAAAAAAAATAGAGCAATTCAGGCAGGAGCTTTCCTCAACCTCTGTAAAACACAGTTCACGTTTGCAGCGAGCCCGGGGCGCAGAGTGCGTTCGACGTGAGATGCTTTACCCAGCCTTGGTGCAAATTCCGGAGCCTCACATTTGCATGGCATGATGGGAAAAAGCTTAAGAGGGGCCCGGGGAGCTGCAGAGGAGGCGGCTGCGCTATCTGGCTACCGCAGGGGCTGTCGATGCACAGACATTTCCAAGGCTATTTGTGAAGGTGAAATGGTCTGTAAAGATTCCAGGACACCATGTGGCAGGACAGTTAGCGGGGCTTCTCCTCCGGTGTTTGCACAGAGCTGCTGGGCTGGAGAGAGGCTGTGTGCGCAGAATGCCTCACGGTGATTAGAGCATCTGCAAATTTCAGCTTAATACGCGGCATAATGAGACACAGAATATTATTAGCCCGCAGCCATCCCCCCGCCCCAGCGGCGATCTCTGTAGCCTGAGCTGCTTTCACCTTCTCGGTGCTTTGCTGCAAGAGCCCTGCTGGGAGATGCTTGCCTGGTGCCCACGCAGGACCCAGCTCCCACAGCAGGCTTTGCACTCTGGCTTATAGCGCAACCGCATGAGGAGCTGTGGCAGCGCTGGGGACCGAGAGCCAGTTTCTTCCTTTTGCACAGGGTCACGCAAGCCTGGCACGGGGAATCAGGGCTGGCTCTTCTTGAAGAGGAATCGGCCAGGATGCTGTGCCCACTGGCAGGGTCCGACCACGTGTGCGCAGACTCACTCCGGCGCCGAGCTCTCCCCTCCTGCTGCCTGTGCTCCTCCAGCCCAGCCCAGCAGGCTCCCGCAGCCCTGGCTCGTGCAGGGCCCGCTGCACCGCTTAGTTCCTCCCGGTTTCAGACAGACAGCAGTGGCCCAGGGTGCCGGACCCCCTGAGATGGAAAGGGCGATGGCAGGAGGCAGTTCAGCAGCGGGGTTGGCATGATGAGGGGTGAACCCTGGTTAGTGGGGTCCTGCGCTGTTTTTGCTCTGGGTTGAGCCAGAAGCAGCCGAGCAGCCCAGCGGTGTGCGGGGTGCTGGGAGGACACGGCGCATCTGCAGCCAGTGAGCAGCCAGGGGGCACGGCTCCTGCGGGCAGCTGTGGGAGCGCGGGTGGGCAGCACGTGTGCCTTGGCGTGCGCACACGTGTGGGTGTTCATGTGCGCAGTGTGTTTGGGTATGTGTGCATGAGTGTGTGTGTGTAAGCGTGTGCATGAGTGGAAATGTGTGCAATTGTGTGCACATGTGTAAGCGTGTGAGGCACAGAGGGTGCGTGTCCTTCTGTGTGCAAGGTGTGTGCAGACGCACACACCTGGGGCACACACACTGTGTGTGTGTGTGGGGGGGGGCATGCACAACCTGTGTGCAGAGACAGCTTGTGCATCTATCTGCAGGCTACAGGCAGGTACCCAAGCATCCGTTTGCAGGCACGAGGTGTGTTTTTAGGCTGCCCGAGCACGCGAGAACAGGCACCTCGTTGGTGTTCGGCTCCTGCTCCACGAAGCTGCAGGCATGGTGTGCAGGGGACACGAGCGAGGCACAGTGTAGTGGGAGGCCGGGATCCCTGAGGCCGTTGCCTCTCCCCACCTCCCTCTGTCTCCTGCTGACCCACGCGTTTGCGTGACCTTGTAGCTGCCGCAGAGTGGAACCTTCCCTTGTTTTGCCTGGGGTATTTTTCAGCGAGATCAGCTCCCCTGCCTGGTTCAAAGCTGGCATTTGCTGCCAAAGGTTATGACAGTGACATCTGCAGCCGGGGGCACCCCCCAGAGATGCTTGGAGCTGACTGCATCCCTGTCCCTCATGCTTGCCGTTTACCACACTATCGATATATTTAAAAAAGCAGAAGCAAAGTCCAGGGAAGGCATCACCAAAGCAAAAGCTATTATGAATGCTGTTAAACTAACACTAACTGCCACTGCTGTTAGTCTGTACCAAGGTCAAATTCACAAATCGGCAGGTTAGTTTCAGTTCCAGCCTGAAATTAGATCATCAATTAGTTAAATCATCACTTTGATACAGAAAGAGAACTGGAGTGGACCCAGTCCTCATAAATCCAGCAGAAGGGTCTGAGAAGGTGGCTCTGCATTTTATTGGAAAGAATTTGACCAAAGCAATTCAAATCCATAGCGTGGAGCCAGCTAAATGCTTTAATAGTGAAAACAACTTATCACCCACTGCCTGAGCCATAACCTCCAAGCTGATTTGGATGCTGCCATCTCAGATGTGTTTCCCTGTCCCCAGCAGATGTTATAGCACAGCCTTAACCTCTGCTTCAATAAGCAGAGGTTTGAGACTTCCCATATACCAGAACTGACTGATGACTATTTCCAGTTTCTCAGGACTTTGAAACCCAAAACCCATTTTAATTTTATGAGTAATTTTATGGGACGATCTTTAGGGCTGTGAAAGTGGGAAATTTTTCCTTCAGGTGCCTTGACCTTGTGGCAGCTCATCGACCCATGTAGGAGCTTGCCTACACTTTCCTTGGATCATCCTCAAGTTTGGAACTATAAAATGGATGGGATATCTCCCAGTTAATAATAATAGGAAAAAAGAAAGAAGCAAAGCTAAAGATAAAGGTGTTGCAAGCCCTCCTCTCCTGCAGGCCTTGGAACATCATGGAGTGGGGGCTGGCATCTGAATCAGCAACCAGATGGTGAAGTCCTTTGGGCACGGTGCTGCTCACTGCTGGCCTCACGCCGGTGCCTGGGGAGCGGTCGGAGCCTGCAGAGGGCTGCTCGTGGAGGTCTGGGGCCAGGGGCCCAGGGCAGCCCACCTGGCATCTCCTACATGGGCTGGGATGCAGAGTGGGCAGGGTGTCGATCACCTCGACCATGCACAGGGTAGGAGAAGACCTCACTGCTGGCATGAGTGGCTCAACAACAAAGCTCGAGCTCTGTGCAGGTTCCGGGGGCTCCAACCCCTGCTGCCCGGCAGGCAGAGCTTTGCTTGGAGATGCACAAAAAATTCGTGTGGACTGGTGCAGGGCTTTGGGCACGTGCCTGCAGATGTGCGTGTGCACGCCGTTACGCAGGTGTGCACGCGTGCATAGGTGAGCGCTTATGTGAGTGTGCCTGTGTGGAGGGGATGCTGAGTTAGGAGGAAAGGCAGACGCGCCGCAACTGGAAGTAGGGCAAATCTTGGCTATAGCCACAAGGGTGGGTTAATTACGCTGTAAGAAGTGTCTTACTACACCTAACGTCCACACTTTCATGTCACTAAATTCAGTGCTGCAAGGAGGGGACGCGTTTCAGGCCGTGACCCGGCCACCTCCGTCAGGCAGCAGAGTCAGGACCTGGCATGGGCACCTCTTGGTCTCGCTTGCTCCCGGATGACCAGACACAGTTGTTTCACCAGCTCCAACATCTACAAGCAAGTACGCTCCTCCCTCTGAGCTTTGCATCCCTCCGTACTTCTAAGTCTTTGCTCATCCTTTTCAGTTGACTCCGGCATTACATCTATGGACATCTACCATCTACTGACAACTTTTCCTCCACCTGTTCAAGGAGGAACCTAAAAACACAAATGTTTCCTTCCCCCTAAACCTTCTCTCCAAGGAGGGCCCAGTAATGTTTCTGACAACAAACAGCAACGTGTCATTTGTTTTTATTACTCTAGGAGGGCAAGCTGCTGTGCGTGACCAAGGAAACCGAGAGCTGGCTGCCCTTGTGAACTTGCCGAGTGCCTGATGGAGAATGCGAGAAGAGGAGAGCTGGGGGAGTATGAAAAACATTACTTCTCTCCCGCTTATTGGCGGAGGCAAGATTGATTGACTGTACTTGCTATAGTAGAGAATGCATAAAGGTAGGCACAAAATTGTGGTTAGCACTAGAAAACCACTGGCTGTGTGGATGAACTTGCTGTGAGCAAAGAGGAGTAGGTGTAGAGTTTGCATTTGTGAAGCCAGGAGGCGAGCTGGGGAGCTGTGTGGGGCAGGTAGGGCAGAGGAGATGAGTTGGACATGGACCAGCACATGTGGTGGCACTGGCTGGACTCATCCTGTCTACCTTTTGATGTCTCCAGTGTTTATAGCCACTGTTAGAGAAAAGTGGACACTTGTAAGATGTAATTTGCCTCCTCAGATTAGCCACAAGTGGTGCCCAGAGGTTTGCTTCACAGTTGGTGGCTTCCCCGCTTGTCAGCTGAAGCCCTGCCCAGCCCGTGGCTCTCATGCTGGCAAAGGGCAGGTTTAGGAAAGGCCCTGAAGAACAGAGGGCAGCTGGGGATACTTGTGGGAGCTGATGGGAAATGAGGAAACTCCATGGCACTTGGATGAAGCCCAAGGGACTGAGGGTGCCGCACCGTGGGGCTGCTGCCCACAAGCCAGCTGGAAGCACAGCAGAGATGGGATCGGGAGGCAAGGACCTGTGGAGAGAAGAGCAGCTCGAGGTGTTTTGTCAGGACAGTGCTTTTGATGACATACAGTTGGTTTGATAAGAGCAGATTAATTTTGCCATGATGGCTTCAGTACCATTTCCCACTGTGGCAGATGCTCAAAACAGATTCGTTTCTATAACGGACAATTTTTTGTTTGTAAAGGCCCCAAATTCACCTGATTTTGATGCTCTCAGCCTCCAGTTTTCCAAAACTGAGGGAAAAAAGTTCTGTATCGGGGACTACATGGATAAAGCAGCACTTCCCTGGTGGGTGAACACAAAAGCTGCTGTCTTTGATGGCTTGGATGTCGCCACGTTGAGACTGAGCCCAGAGCGAGGTGGAGGAGGCAGTGGCCGGCAAGGGTGGAGATGTCACGGTGGCCGAGGGCACCAGGGTGGTCGGGGGCTGTTCTGGAAGTGGCGGGAACTCCCCGCGGGAGTGGAGCGGTCAGCCCCTGAGCCAGCCCACGCCTTGCCGGCCCCGCAGCCTCCTCCTTGTGCAGGCTGTTTCAACGCTGTGCGAAGCAGCGTGTCTTTCCGCCAGAGGAGGGAATCGGTGAAGGTCACAGGCGTGATGCTGCATGGCACGCTGCGTGAGACGCTGCGGAGAGGGCGCAGGGCTGGCGGCGGCTTGGCGCGGGTCGCAGACGGCCGTGGAGCAGCCCCTGCTCCACCGTGGGCTTGTGGGGAAGGTCCAGCCCCCGCAGCACGGGGAGCAAGCTGGTACCGCGCACCCGCTGCTGCGCTGCTCGCTGCTTCTGGCTGCTTGCACAGCACCGGCCGCGACGTGGGCTGTAGCTGGGTTTTACCTACCGCATAAAAATAACGACGGTGCTGTCCTGCTAAATCAGGCGTGGTAACGCTGTAATGCAGAGTCACTCCTGTCCGCAACTGCAAAGGGTTCCTGCCCGGGGGATCCTCAACGGCTCCTGGAGGCAGGAAACACCTTCTTCCCCCGAGATGAGTGGGGGAAGCAGTGCCCAGCACCGTGCCCCAGGATCAGGCCCCATGGCAGCCCTTTCTGCAGCATCCTTTCCCTACGCTTTCCTGACTCCTCCTTTAAAACGATGCCTGCCGTGTGAACAACGGGGAAAGGTAGAAGCAGAAGCAACCCTGCCTGTAAATCACGGCTCGGAAATGGCGAGGGGATGAATTCGGGATCTGGCCCGTGCCCAGGCTGTCTTTGCTTGGGCGAGCTGAGCCGAGGGCTCCCCGCAGTGCTCCTCTGTCCCTCGCCCCATGGCCGCAGGCTCCGGGAGCATCGCTGCAGCAGGGCCAGCACGGCGGGCGGCTGCCAGCTCCCGGGGACGCCGCAGGCAGAGCTCCCATCGCTCGCCGAGCGCGGCGCGGATTTACGAGCCTCCCCGAAGCTCTCCCGCAGCCTGCCAGGAAGGCGCAGGCTGGGGCTGGGGGGGCTGTTTGCGGGGAATTGTGAATCTACTTTCTTACACGGCTGCGTACCACTGTGCAACGGTAATCCCCTGAGCAGGGTGAAGCGGAGGCCTAGCTACCATGACCTCCTCTGTAGGTTTCCATGGATACCATGTACTATAAATAAAAAAAGGAATTTCAAACCAGTTTTCAATCCTGCTTAGTGGGAATAGGAAACCTCTTTTGAATTTAGTTTCCTATCTCACCTTACAGGGGTTATTTTGCAGCCTGTTTGAAACAAATAATTACCCCTTCAGCCAGGAAATTACCACCAATCATACCTATTTACTTCCAAACACTCAGCTAATTAGCACATTGGGGAGAGCTGCCTATTTGCACGCTGGAGATGGGAGGCTTAGCCTCTTTATTTTGGCGGTGCTGGGAGAAAGGACGCGAGGCCAAGGGTCAGCGAGGGGCGTCAGAGCCCTCCGAAAAAAATAATAAAGAGCGAAGGAGAGCTGTAAAACTCGAAATGCTGAGACGCCGTGTGAATTAGCGTGCAAGAAGCCCAGCAAAAAAGGGAATATTACATCTGCATCCTTTTGCAATGAATCAGAGTCATGCTGCAGATTTTGTCTGGCATACTGGGTCTCTGGAGGATAGAAAATAATTTGGTCGCAGCAGTGGGAGGTGTGTGTGCGTGGAGAAGGGAGTTGCTTTCCAACAGCCTGCTGTGGTGAGAACATGCCTGACACTTCATTCCTTTCCAGTTAATGCAGCGAGGCCGGGAGGAAACTTAACCCTCTAATTGCTAAAATGTACGGGGGACTTGGGAAAGTCCCTGCAAACCGAAGGGCGCCCGGGCGCGTCGCACCTCGCCGAGGCACGGCTGGGCTCACAGGCAGCCGAGCGGCTCTGCCCAAATGGCCAGGGTGGGGGCAGGGGAGGCTTAATTTGAAACAGGCGCGGGGTAGCAGGACAGGAGGACAGAGAGGTTGTGTTTTTCAGACCTCGGGGCTGGCAACAGGCCTGCGAGCACGGCTCGTCACAATGCTGGGTCTGAGCCAGCTGGACATGTGGCGGTTTGCTGCGGGGTCTCACGGTCCAGGCTTCCCAAACGGCTCCGTGGCCCCAACTCGGTGGCGTGGGCCACGCTTGCTGAAAACCCCAGGTGCTTTTCATCGCTGCAACACGCTATGTCCCCCGCCTGCCCGAACAGCTCCCGCACGGCTGGGGCGCGTGGCACCCCTGCAGCGTGCGGCTGGCAGCGTGGCCCCTTGCCTTCCGTGGGGCCGCGGGTCCGGGTGAGGGGCACGTGGGCACTGCGCGTCCCGGGGTGGGCAAGCCAGCAGCGCGGGGCAGCCCCCCGGCCATCCACGGCTGCCTGGGGGTCTGCTCGCACGGGAAGGGCTAGCTTGCCTTGGAGGTCTTCTGGAGGCTGCTCCCAGCGCACCCTTCTGTGCACGACACAGCGATGGGGTGCGTGTGGTCTCTTCGCCTCGCTCACCCCCGTAAAGCCCTGCCAGGCAGTGCAGGATTGGGACCAGCCAGCATAAGATCTCCACAGCCGGGGAGGAGGAGGAGGAGGAGGACGAGGAGGCAGCTCTGTCGGTAGCGGGGATGCACAAAGTACCCAGGGCTCTGCCAGAGCCTCACGCACGCTCTGCTCGAAGCTAGTCCATAATGTTTAATGGCACAGGATGATCGCGGGCGTCTGACTCTGAGCCTGTTCGCTACTGCCCTCCTAACGCTCCTTATTAGCATTTCCAGGACATCGATGTTGTGCTCGGATATACGGGAAGGCACTCGTGAGCTACAGAGCGGCAATATATCAACGTTAGAGAAGGGCCCATTTAAGCTTAATATCAGAGGCTGGGTTTTTCTGGAGTCAGGTGTCTCATTCCCATTGAAATTCAGCAGGAGTTGGAGTCTCTGCTCCCAGGGCTTCTCTGAAAGTCCCAGACTTAATTAGTATTTATCTTAATTAGGGGGACGTTACCTGCTCTGGGAACCTCACGCTATCTGCTGTGCTCATCCCCACAGCACCCTGGGAAAGGGCTGCCAGCCCTTTCTGTGGTAGGAAGCTGAGGCACAGGGCGGCTCGTGCTGCATGCCTGGCGGAGGGGGCACGGCCATGTCCTCCTGGGCGGCCAGGGCAGAAGATGCAAGAGACCTGTGGGGACACTGTGCCCCCTGCCCGCCTCGGGCCCCTGGCAGTTTGCGGGGACCTCGGTGGGCACCGGGTGCTGGTGGGGCCCTGAAGCACCGCTGCTCGTTCACCATCTTCAGGCCTGGCCACACATCGCAGGGTGGAGGATGGGAGGGTGAATAAACAGGAGAAAATCAGCTCTCCTTTTAAAAACAAAGTTACCGGCTTGGGAAACACTTAGAAACCCGATCTGGCCCAAGCCACAGCCAGCCAGGGAGAGGAACGGCAGGGGTCTCTGGGCAGGGAGGACCTCACCCCACCTCCTGCGGCAGCGGCCGTGCCACCCCTGGCAGCGCGTCCCTGCCCCTCCTGCCCTGCTGCGCGGCTCCCGGCAGGTAGGGTGACATCCGAGCCCCCGCTGCTACACAGCGCCAGGTGGACAGGGGTCCCGCGAGGCAGCAGGGTGGGCTGGGGCTCCCAGCCGGGCTGGCTGGTGGCACGGGAGGCGTTTCTGGAGAGGGCGGGCCAGCCGGCTCCAGCCTGAGTGATCCCAAGGGGGTGACCTTGCCCCCTGGGCTCCTGGGGCTGGGATGAGAAGCCCCGGGGGCTGTGGAAGCTGTGCTGCGTGCACCCCCAGGGACGACACGGTGGGTGCACAGGGGACAAAGATGCGACGTAACCCAGGGATGTGCAGGAGGGTGCTGACATGAGGAAGGCGAGGGCGAGCACCTCCTTTCTCCTCCTTCCTCGGGGGAAGATGCACGTCGGGGCAGGCTGTATCGATGGAGATGTGCAGCACAATGCACGCCAGTGGGCCAGCCTTGCCCACAGGGCTTCGGGTTTTGTGGAGGAGCAGGTGCAAGGCAGCAGGTGCTGGAGCACGTTCAGGGCTGGCCGTTGTGGGATAGCACGGGCCGTGCTGGTGCCTATGTCTGGCCAGAGGCGGGAGAAGTGGGATACTGGGTGGGCTAGGAAAGGCAGGGGTGGGATGAGCAATCTGCAAACATTCCCCACCAGTGGGATGAGGCATGTGGTGCAGTCCCACCAGGAGAGGAGAGTGGGGGGTTTGGAACCATCTGTGGCCAGGTCACAGGAGATGGACGGGTGGGTGGCTCGCAGCCAGCATTGGTGACATTTCTGGGGGCCCAGTGACAGGCGACTTTGTCCATGGGGCTTTGGAGGACAGGAGATACATCCAAGCCAGACCACTCTGCCATGGTGCCAAGCACCTCAAGAGCCCCACCAGTGCTCACAGGGCCTTGTTGCAACAGGCAGGGCTGAGCTCAAGGGTGAAGGGCAAAGGCTCACCCAGGAGATGCTGAGGAACATCCTCAACTCCCTGCTGGCAACTCATGGGGACATGGCGGGGACACCACCTGGGAGCAGCCTGAGAGCCATCATCACTCAGCGGATCAGCGGGAGCCTTGGTAAGGCCAGACCTGGAGCCAGGTCTTTGTCCAAGTGTGCTTCCTGAAGGACAGCGGGGGTGGTATTCCAGCTTGGCTTCTGGACTGCAGGCCTGCCAGCTGGGGAAAGGTGTGGGATGGAAAGTGGTCTTGAAGGGAACAAGTGTGGCTTCATAAGGAAGAGAGAGAAAGAATTAGTCACTGGGAAGAAGGGAATAGTCCCCAAAAGCCACGTGTTGAAGAATCCATGAAGATGTTGAACACTCTTATCTCCCCTCTCCCCACTGATTTTTCATGAATGCTGGGAGGATAATAGCAAAAGTTTCATAATAGAAGGGAAACTCCCAGAAACCAAGGGTTCATGTTGAATAGTCTGGTGAAAATTCCTGGAAATGTTAACATTGCAGAGCTGCCATTAGGAACTGTATCCTTGCAAATAGCATTGAAAGCTGTGAGAAAAGCATTCTTTCCAGGTCCTGGAGATACAGGAATAAAACAGGTGGCACTGAATTTAATGCTACTGTTAAATAAGACTTTTATTCAGCCAAGAAAAGTGTGGTAGCTGGAAAGATGGACGACTCCATCATTTCATTCTGTTTCATGTAAAAGTACCATTTACCTTACCAGATATTTTATAGAAGACTTGCCTGTCTCAGCCTGTAGGCTTCGAGATTGCAGACAATGTGCTAATGTAAAGTTGCTTGAGCTTATGGAAGATTTTGAAGGCCTGGTTCCCATGTGTTGCGACTGGCACCATATCAGAAAACAGCTGAGATTATGGAGCAGGGAGCTGCATGCAAGTTATTGAGTAAGGAGGGGATCTGCCTGGGGCTGTAGCTCGGCTGGGAGCGCCGGGAAGTGCCCCAGCAAGCTGGGCGATGTGGAGGTTGGGGTGGGATGAGCTGCAGTGGTGAGCAACAACGTGGGTTTTCTTTCCCCTGTGGAATAGCCTGCTGGCTGCCTTTGCAAGCTTTGGGCCTCAGAAATGCTTGTAGGGCCACAGGGCAAGGACAGGATATTTAGAAAGTCTAATTTTAGCTTGGTGGGGCACTTCCACTCAGCAGTCAGTGAAGGAGGTCAGCTCTTCACTAGGGTGACTGGGAGGAAGAAGCTGTTACAGCTGCTCCAAAGTCCCATCTGAAGGAGCTGACTTCTGTGCTTGAGGGAAGGGGACTGACCTCCAGCCCCTGGGAGCACTGGAAGACCATTTCTTCACCAGTTTTGAAGGTGCTCTGACAAACATCCCAGAGACAGCAGAGATACTCAGGCCTGCAGTGAGGGCTGAAAGCTGACAGAGAGCATTGGCTACCCAGGGCCAGCTTGAGTGCAGTGTGGCTGGGATGCATGGCTGGGACTTCAAAAGCAGCCTACATACTCAACAGGAACAATGGTCACTACGGATACACCCCCACCAGAGGAATTCACTCACCCACGTAGATTCTGTGAAACTGTGATTCTGTGAAAAAGCCAGTGCAGAGCTCAAAATAGCTGGCCAGAGCTCAGCACAGTGTCTGGAAGAGTTAGAGCAATCCAGCCTCACCTCACCTCTGATCCTGGCTCACCAGGGCAGATGAGGGGCTTGCACAGCGTGGCAGATGGTGAGAAGCTCGCTGAGCGTGCACTGCCCAGCACAGAGGAGGGAGGGACGGGGCAGCCTTCGGGTGCCGTCTCTGGAGCCGTGTGTGGAATGGCGGTGGCTGGAGGGGCAGCTGTGCCTGGGAAGGGAGGAGCGGTTTGGCAGGCAGGTGGAAAAGCTTTTGTGACAACCAGCTTTGAGCTCTTACAAACATTGCCGGCCCCACCTGAATTGCTTTTCCTAGGAAATGCCAAACTGTAGTGCAGCAGCCTGGCATCACAACCAGCATGATGCTTCTTTTGGGGACAAGCTGGTGCCTTTGTCTTTCCAGGTTTAGTGAACAAGCTGAAGGCTTTAGGTACACCCACCAGCATCCTTCCTTCTGGAGTAGGTCACAAAACCAAGCTGCTCCTTCCAAGAGCAGTTTGTGGAATAAATTCATGCACCATCCATCTGTAATAGGGCTAAATGATCTATCGCACTAATCCTAGCTCTTTGGAGAGGCTTTTGGACTGGGGCCTGGGCCTTTTGCTGTCCTTGGTAAGGGGCCACCGGGATGTGTGAGTGGAAGTAAGAAACAAGATTCCCTGGAAATAATCATCCTACATGAAACTCAGTGGCATCTGTGGAAAGTCTCGCGTGGACCAAGATGATTCCTTTTCTTGTAGGGCATGGAGAGGAGCCTGGAACAAGACCACATCCTATTAATTTGCTCAAAATTTGAGAGGGTCAGGCTGGGTAAAGTCCTGAATGTTAGAGCTGTGCAGACTCCTCAATGGCAACACAAGTGTAGAAGCCCTGAGTTGCTCCTGACAGGACTCAAAATGAAACACTTCAGTGGAAAAACTGCCTCTTCACTAGAGCTGGAGCCATGGCCGTTGTGTCAAAGTCATCCTCCCAGAGCCATCCTCTAACCCCACCCTTGGGGTTAGGGTCCAGCCCCAGGAAGCTCTGTGCAGCGATCAACCAGCCCATCACTGCTCTTCGGATGACATGGGAAATGTACTAGTTTTTGGCTTGTGTGGGTGGTGTTCCCATTGCAAAGCTGGGCAGCCCAGCCGGGGTGGCACAGGGAGCCAAGGCTGAGCGGCATGCGAGGCACCTCTGACCTTGCTTGTGCAGCCCAGCCTGGCTCCCTACGCATCCAGCTGTGTCAGAAAAAAGGTGATGCCATGCAAAATAAGCAGCCTGTGTAAGTCGGTGGGGTGAGGAATTAGAGATGGGTGTTGTGAGACGCAAACACAAGCAGATAGCAGGATATGTGAGAGACAGGTCGAGCCCGTCCTGAGGTCCTGTCAAACTGCCCTCTGTGCTGAGGTCTTCTGAATCCACTGGACATCCCAGTAATCGGGTTAGTTTGTGACTATTGAATGAAGACCTGTGCTCAAGGGCCTGGCAGTGACCGGAAAGGTGAATACAAACAGAGGAGCATTTAGAGAAGGATGCAAGGAGTTTCACAAAGACGCTAGACAAGTGAGTGGCATCATGATGACCTTGCGTTGAGTGCTGCGGGCAGGTCTGCACATCCCACCTCACAAATGTCAGTCACGAGCAAAGATCTGGAGGAGGGCTGGGAAAACTGTTCCTAGACTGGCAGAGCCTGGGGCTTTTATATGCACAAGCTCAGGACCATTTGGCTTGCAAAGGTCACATCCTTGGTAGCTCTGAGACTCCTATCTCCTGCTGGTTGCTTCTTGAGTGATTGGAACCAAAGGCTTGCTCCAGTGTCTGGTGAAGTCAACTGGACATTTTCTGTTTGAATCTTCTGACCCACAGTGACATGGGCTGGCTAAAACCTGACAAGGGATGCTCTGAAGTAGAGAACTCCTGTCTAGATCAGACCAGGAAGGCGTTTCCAGCTCCATGCTGTGGGTCAGCATTGTGCTGTCTGTATTTCCTTAAGGCATCTGTTAACAAGCCACTGCTAAATAGCTGTAATCCTCCTGCTGCCAGCCTGGGTCTGAGGGTGGTTTGCTACAACAGGATAATGTTCCTAGCTAGAGTGTGTGTGTTTGGAGCCCACACCATGGCCCACACTTAAATGCACGTGAGTCTTGAGGGGTCTTGGCAAAGGAGCAACCTAAATCAAATTAGAAAGACAAAGGGATGTTCCCAAGGGCCACTGCCTTGGAGTGAGCCCACAGGACTTGAAACAATGAGGTTTTTTTTTTTTTTTTTTCCCCATAGAACAGTAGAAATAGGTAATCCAGATTAGTTGCTAAGTGCCTCCAGGAGGTAGGATTAGTAAAAGGAAGAGTCTGCAATACTCAACTGGCAGTATCTCACCAGGAAACAAGTACAGCCACAACAGTACCTTTGCAAGCTCCTGTCCAATCTTAGAGGATAAAATCATGGGAATGATTACAAGAAACTCTCCAAAGGCCAGAAGTGATGTTTGTGCGTACAGGAGACATACATGAGTCTACTGCATCGCCTTACCTCTTGCTCCAAATGTTGTGATCAAATTAGCAAATTTACTGGTGTTTTGGTGTATACCATTTGCTGGGTCAGTTGATATTTTAATTCACACAAACAACATGAGCAATAATATTGTATTTCATAATTTGGTACTGTTTTCCCTTCAGAGAACTGGTCAGAAAAGGAAATTTCTGTCTAAGAAGTTCAGCTTCCCAGTTACCTGGAGCCTACATCCATCGGAAATTTTGATGAACTTTCTGTGAGAAAACATCAAATCCTTTTGAACAGTGAATCATACAGTTAGCATTATTAAGTACACATAGCTTAAAAGAGTGTATTCACTATTATGTACCTGGATGTGATTAGCAATGCTTCTGTGATGAGAAGGTGGGATGGAATGCACTAGCATGCTTTAATTTCAGTATTTTGTACTATCAAAGTCAGCAAGTGACAACGACAGGATTTTTTTTTCATGACTTCGTAAAAACTGACATGTTTGTATGGCATTTTCTCCCATCTAAAAGTGGGAGTGCTTTTCTCTGCACGGGTCCTCAAGTGGGCCTGGTCTGCTGGGAGCAAAAGCAGAACCCCTGGGTACACCGCATGCGAGCTGTGCTGGATGATGCCTCATTTGGTCCGTGGCCCAATATTGACAGGTGGATGGGAAACCTACCTCTCCCCTGTCCTTCATGGGAGTAGATCAGTTCTGCTCACAAGCACTGTGGTCGGCAGCCCAGGGAACCTGGCGTGACTCCATTCTTGGGCTGGCACGCTATCTGACCGTACCTCGTTGCCCTTGCCTCCCCAGGCTTCTTCCCCGGCTGCTCATCTGGCAAGGTCGTCAGGGCTGGGTGATGATAGACCAACAGAATGTGAATCTGTACAGCGTCTAGCTCCTCATCTCAGGGTGAACCTGGCATCCTAATGCAGATAACAAACCTCCCTGACACAGGGAACACAAGAGCAGCATCATTTTCTCAGAAAACATAGAGCTCTGGGACATTGATCTGCTTGTACCAAGATCATTGTTGATTTTGAAGCAGTTCTACTGGAGGCAATATTTGTGCCTTCAGGGCCTCCAAAGCTGAAGGAGGCAGCAAAAAATCAATGGGGGTTTGGGAGAGGAGGTTTTCTAGCTGTCTTTCACAGTGCCAGGTGGCTCTTCGCTATCGAAAGGCATGTTCGAGATGGAACATAGCCTGGTGAATGGTGCGGCCTTTGCTCCATGGAAGGCGGTGCTGCCATCACCGTGAGATGCACTAGCTGTGATGCAGGGCTGGGCTGGTGGAAACAGGGGAGCCAAGATGCAAGGGACAGTTTTTCCCTTCAGAAGGCAATACAGATGAGATTCTGACTCATGATTCCTTTAGGCTGAATGCTCAAAAGGAAGGGGTGTCCCTGTAGGTCAGCAGTGTTTCATTGGGAGCTGTCTGTGCAACGGGGAAACTCCTCTCTTGAGCACAGAACAAAGGGAGGAAACCCCAAATCAGGAGTATGTTTTTGCAGATGCAGATGTTTGAGCTGCATGCCTACCCACTGCTGAACAGTGATCACAGCTCTGTCATACTGTCCCTCCCTGCTGGCATCAACCGGTCACGGCTTGCAAAGCGCTAGCCTAGCCCTACCCCGAGGGATGCTCCTGTCTGATAAGTGCCTGTTCCTTCCCTCCAGGTGCAGCAGAGCAGTGAAGCCCCAGGAGCCTGATGGAAAACCAGAGCCTGGCTGAGGCTGTGCAAACCTGCTCTGCGTTCTTCTCAGCCAGCATGGTTTGGGCTGGGGATCTGACCCCACCTGGCCATCTCTGCCTGGGATAAAGGGAACTTGTTTCTGCTTTAGCTCACTGCAATATCTCCTGCTGGCAGACTTTCCAATTAGGGAGCCAAGTGGGAGTCAGGAGAGACCCCAGGGTGGATTTCACACTAGTTCTTTATTTATATGTAAACCTGGATGCGGGGCTGAGCTGCTGAGCAAGTGAGAGAAGCAGTACTGAGGGAGGGGGAGCCAGCCCAGGGAAGTGAGGTCTTTGCAGCTCTCATTTGAAGTGTGTGTGTGGGACAGGGCTGAGTGAGAGGGAAAGTCTGGCTTGTCTCTCCCACCTGTTTCAGCTCCTGGGAGGATGTCGGGCTCATGTGCTCTTCCCAGTCCCTGCTTGTGCCTCCCAGAACAGCACTCGAGCATCGCTGAACACCGGGAACTGTCATTTCTCTCCTGGTGATGTTGGTGAGCACCCTCATGTGCCGCAGTGTCCACCTGGCCGCACACAGCGGGGAGATGTATGGCCTGGATCAAGCGGGTTACTGGGTCTGGCCCAGCATTCTTCCGCTCCTGCCCTGGTTCCTGCTGGTGCCCCAGAGCCAAGCGCTGTGTCCGTCTGTTGTAGCCGGCTGATAGTGCTTCTGGCCCTGGGGAGGGCAGAGGGGCTCTGCGGGCTCTGTGCCTCACTGCTTGGGAAGGACACATGTGACAAAGGATGTTGTGATGTGGAGATGTGTGGCTGGAGAAGGGTGTCTCAGCGGAGGAGAGATGGAGGGCACACAGACCACAGATGCGACCGGGAGCAGAGGATGCCCCATGCGGAGCTGTGACACCTTCCCTCCTGGCATTCCTCCATCCTGTGCTCTCTTCTGTTTCCACTGGGTGGGACCATTTCAAACTGCCAAAGCCAACTGGCCACACTCTCTTTTTAAAAATATTTTTAGAAGACAATGATATTGAAAATTAAAACCTGGAGAGAACAGTTCTTCCACAGGCAAAAAGCACGGTGTTGTCCCTGTGGACAGCCAGTGTGCAAGCACGCACTGCTCAGGGGAGCGAGTCACCCTGCCAGCGCAGCTTTGCTTTGAGCAGTAGTGGTCACCAGAGCCAGGCTAGCACAAGGGCTGTTTTTCAGTGGCTTTTGCCTGTCCTTGTGGCATGATCATGGCTGCACGAACAGTCCCACTGGCTCAGCTGTGGCCATTCCTCCCTCCTCTCCTTTCCTTTGTTTGCAAAATGTGACTTTTCTCAGGATAGCTTTTTTCAGGCATCCGGCTAGGTGACAACCCCAGGTGATGCTCACAGATGCCATGCAAATTGCAGCATTTTTGGATTGGTCATTGTAGTGACAAGATAGGTTTTGGTTAGCTGGTTGGGTGACCTTAGCAAAGCATCCCTCAGATGGGAACTAGGAGGTGTTGGTTCAGTTCTTGGTTCTCAAGCTCTGATTTTACGAGTCAGGAGTGTTTGATACTTGGCCTCATTAGAATAAGGGTAACAGGATTTCTTAGCTTGGCAGGTGTTCTGAAAAGATAAATTTAGCAGCATTTGGAGGGTACCACAAGGCTACAGCTTTACTCAGGCAACTCTGCAGGCCACAGCATTTCTCACACATATAAGTGAACTGCAGCTACCTCTCTTGAACAGTCAGAGCAGGAAGAGATGCTTGAGGGATAGTTGAGAGAGATCCAGAAAAAGATGAGCAGTACAGGGAAGGTGAATGGAATTGCTCATTCTCTTTCCCAGCTGAGAAACGGCAGCATGAAGCAAAGTCAATAAAAGTTATCTTCAAAGCAGACAGAAGGAAGCAATTTTTCACACTATGTGTTGTGGCGCTGTGGAACTCCTTGAGAAAGGAGTTCCTGCTATGATGATAGCAGGTCGACACAAGACATTGGATGAGAAACTGGCTGAAAGTACACACTTTGCAGCACATGCCTTGCTCAGGAAAATCAGCTAGGGGCAGGGAAAGTACGGGGGAAGTATGGTGTTTATCTTCTTCTTACATCCTATCCTATCCAGCTGCTGCTGGAGGCAGGACCTAGGCACGATGGGCCTTTGGGCTGGCAGTACTGCCACTCCTATGCAAGGTAAAAAATCTCCCAGCAGATACCGCACCCTGAAGCTTGAGCAGACTCTGCTGAGGCTGGGAAGGGCACAACAAGCATAGGAAGATGGAGGAGTTCGGAGTTCGGGTGTTGTGCTGGGCCCTGCAGGGTGACGGCTGCTCAAGGAAGGACTGCTAGTGTTCACGGCATTGGCAGGTCTGACAGCAAAGCTGTGGGGTGCTGACTACACTTCCACCCATGGCTATGCCCGCAGTTTATGGGGTTGCAGGCAACAGGATGTGAAGATAGAGGGAGGCCCGGGAACAAGCTGCTCAGATGGGTCTCTGCCATGTTCTGGTGAAGCGGGGCAGCTTTGGGGGTGGACAACACCTCAGTAGAATGCTACCTGGAGCTGTAGGATGACAGAGTCAAGCTCCAGAATCAGTGTGGAATTCACATGCATTTGGGTGCAGACCTGTACCTTAAATCCCTTCGTGCACCTAAAATAGCCTCACGGGAGTGAGTGAGTCATAACAGAACTGGGCCCACCAAGATGCTTAGCATTTGAGAGCCCCTTGCTGACTTTCAGAGCCAAATAAATATCCCAGGGAGGCAGCAGACAACAAGCAGCCAAGCTGAGTCAGAGAGCACCTTTGGAGCCAAAATCCCAGGACCTGAACAGAGACGTTCCCATCTCCTGCAGCCTGAGCACAGCTGAGCCCCTGTGTCCCCTCCCGAGCACCACGAGAGCCAGCAGGCAGCCCCTTCAGCACATGGCCGCTGTATTATTTAATGACCCTGATGCAATTAGCAAGGCACTGCAGAGCAGCCAGTACGAACTGCAGGTGTTAGTGCCTCTCCAGGGCATGGACATCGAACAGCTGGGCTCCACCTTCCTGGCTTGCAGCTCTCAAGGGCAGGCCCAAAAATAGGCTGCTGCAATCACCTTGGCCAGAGACCCTGCTGACACAAATCACCCTGGCAGAACGGTGGAAAGAAGAAAATATTGCAATTTGCACAGAGATGAGCACAGAGATGACAGAAGGGTGATGATCAAGACAACTTGCCGCTCTGCAACCCCAGTTTGTCTGAAGGGGGTAGACCTAGAAGAGCAAGATCATGAATTCATCGTGGGTGCATTCTTCCAGCTTCTAACCCCACCGGTTTGCGTTCTTCCTTCCTTGCCACTAGACCACTCCTGGCCCTAATGAATCCTGTTTTGCTGCCTGTCTTACCACCAACCAAACCTGTTTTGCCAAATAGCCCCTGGCAGAAGTACCTAGCTGCCAGCAGGTGCTGAATGTTGCCTTGCCACTGTAATTAGCAGGTTAGGCTCCTCTCCTCTCTCTGATCTCTGTTTTCATTGCTCTCTGCTGCTCACAGGAAATCTGATAGGCAGTATCTAAGGTCTCATGTCAGCAACAGTTGTTGCAAGGCTGAGCACCTTAGCAACAGGGCAAAGATGGGATGGGAATACTGTAGGCAGAGGTATATGAGATACCTCTGGGTGGGCACCTCATAGAAAGGAGACCTCAGTTCTAGCTGTGGCAGGAGTTTCTAGAAGCCTTAATGACTTCGTGGAAGAGAGGGAGGGGTGTTAGGGATGCCCTTGCAGGACTTAGTGGCTCTGTCTCTGGTAGGCAGTTCCCAAGGACTAGGAGTGAGGCTGGCTCAGGTGAGTCTGCCTCCTCCACAGGCACTAAAACTGTCCTACAAGACTCTGCCTCAATATTTTTCTGCAGCAGGCACAGCCTGACTCAGAGGAGGCATCCTCCAAAATGTCATTGCGAACAAACCTGCTTGGTTATGTCACTACCTGCTGGGGACTCAGCAAAAGAAGGACGAACGCAGGCTGTGGTGTAGTCTTCCAGGATAGCTGTGTTTGCATTGCTCTCCTTGGGTGTCCTTACATGCTTTCAAGAAGCTGGTTGCTTTCCTGAGTTGCCAGGCACATCTGCACACCCTCCTGCTCCCCTGAGCATGTCCAAAGTCTCTCCTCTGTCTTGAAGGGGTATTCTTTAGATCCAACCAAAAATCACTTTAACTTTCCAGGCACAAGGGATGTTGATGGAGGACATACTTCTTGGTGCTTCAACTGGGGTATTTTGAAGCTGCGGACCTTGACCCAAACATCAAGGCAGGAGACAAGACATATCATTGAGAAGTGCTTCTTTGTACAAAATCTCAAAACTATCACCTTCACTGTCGCCATTTACACAGGATGTGGGTAAGTCCCCATCGCTAAGCCCCGTTGGGTCTGGGTCTTAGTGCCTTTTAGCTCCCCAGAAGCTGCTGGAACACTGGGCAGTGAGATCTAAACACAGGCAGCAAGCAGGAAGCTGTCTGGGACTGCCCAAGTTGAGTGCAGGCAACATCGAAGCATCCTCTTGACCTGAACAGACTGTGTCCACATGCAGACAGTGTTCGCCTCAGGTGATCAGAGACCTGTCTCCAGGCTGGCCTTTGGCAGGAAGTGAAGGATGGCATCCTCAGACACTTGGAGGTGTCAGTCCTCTTCCCATCTTCCCTTACAGACGCTCCCACCAGGACACCTGGTCCATAGAGAGTCTGTGGTGCCCACTGTTACTTAGTAAATGCCTTCAAAATTCAAGACACATCCATGGGTGGAAAGGCTTTGGATTTTGTCCAAGACAGGTTAGAGAAGGTTTTTTCACTGCCAGAGTCTGTGGTAAATGGAATGAATGTTCAGTTCCTATCTGAATGCCACACAAGCCAGGAGAGAAGCACCCCTCAACCCCTCTTGGGACTAAAAACATGTCTCAAAGCTATCTGGCTGCCTAGAGCCATGCATTTGGAAGAGACATGTCAAATGATGACAAATCTAAGGGGTCACTGGACAGAACATCCAGAACTTAGTGGGGCTGGAGGCAGGAGCCTCCACACACTTGAGCCTCACTCCTCTGAGAAAAGGGAAGGAGAGACAGGCTGGGTCCAGACGAAGCTGGGGAGGTTGCTACAGAAGCACTGGGCATAAATGCCTAAGCAGGAATGGCTGGACATGCAGGGGACTCAACAGCCCCCATCCAGTGGTCCACACCCTGGCATGCAATGCTGTCTACCGGGTGGGCAGAGACATGGAGTGGTGAGAGCCCTGCCTTCTTCAGCCTCCCCTTAAGACATCACTTCTGCCCCCGAGCCAGACCCCTCACCACAACGAAGTTGTCCCTCTCGGCCGGCTCACCCCCGTGGGGAGAGGAATGGCAGTGCACACACATGCGACGCAGGAGGCACCTGTGGGAAGGCTGGCCTGTGCGTGGTGCTCTGGGGAGCAAGCAGGGCACAGCTGGAGAGGAGGCTGAGCCAGCCAGCCTGCTCCAAGCTGCTCCCCATGGCAAAGACCTGAGCTGCAGCTACAGCCCAGGCTGACGAGCACCTATCTGGAGGCAGGGGTAGCCTGGGTGCTCAGCACGTGCTGGGAACTGGTGTTCCTGCTTGGCTACACTTTGCTGTGTGTCATTGCAGACTCTGCCTTCACCCACCCGGCACTTCTAGAAGAAAAGTCCCTCAGGTGCCTCGTGTAAGGGATGCTGCCAGCATCAGCCAGGCTGGGGACTGAGCAAGACCAGGAAGGCTGTCCATGCATGCTGGGTCCTCACAGTGACCCAGAAATGGTGTCTTGGGTGCGATGTTCCCCCACAAGTCCTCAGCCCACCTCAGCTGACATTCATGGGCGGGCACGAGGAGGAGTTTGCTGGGTGTGAGGAAGTGACTTGTACTGTGGTACAGAAACTCTCTGGGTGGGTGTCATGAGCACACGCTGGGGAGTATCCCGTGGGCCTGAGCTCAGATCTACATATGCTGCTCCTCTGCCCGCACCAAACATGGCACCTGGCATCTGCTCATCTCAGACCCCATTGGTACACAGAGGCGGTAGGTGGAAAGTCCAAGCCCACAGCACAGCCCATAAAGGTCACGTTTTATTCTGGCTGATCTCCTTCGCTTGCCTCATCTCCTGGAGGAAAATGAAGCAATAAACAGCCAGCAGCACAGTTTTGTTAAAAACAAACCAGGGCAAGCAAATGCAGATAATCCTTGCTCTCCAATTGGTGCTGGGAGTTCTGCTGAGCCAGGAGTGACGCTCTGGGGACAGCCACTGCCACAAGCCCCCAGGTCCTGCACAGCCGATGGACAGTGCCCAGCTTCTCGCTGGGGCCAGCGCCTAGCTCTTGGCTGATGTCCTGGGGAACATAAAAGTGTTTTCTTCTTGTGCAGAATTTATACTCCTGCATTTTGCAGACTCTCAGTCAGTGTGGAAGCTCTGCGGAGCCTGACAATGGTCTGTGCCCAGAGCAAGGGGTTCTCCCCAGGTGGAAAAATCTCACAGACACAAATGGTGCACCGGGGACATCCACCCCATCTGTCTGAGTCCTGCCGCACAAGAGTCTTGCAGAGAGCAGACCAGGCAGGAATCTGGAGGAAGGAAGCCTCGCCAAAGCAGGGATGGCTGCAGCACACCTCGGCCCTTGAGAAGAGGAAAGCAGCACAGGGAGAGCACGCAGAGGGAGTGTGAGGGAGGTTAGGATATGCGGTTATCACATGCACATGGTAGTGAGCAAGGAGGAGGGGAGAGGACAGTGCTGGGCCAGGAGGTGCTGGAGGGGTCTGGGAGCCAGTTGTCATTGTTTTAATTCTTACATCCCTCCCATCATGCCAGAATCTCCAAGTCTCTTATAGGGCTTTAAGATCCCAGAACCTGGCAAACCAAGGCACTAGGAAGTTAAGTGAGGCCACCAGAGAAGATGAGAAGGGATTGTGTTTCTCTTTTTTCCCCTGAAACAAAGCAGAGCTCTCAGTTGACACTTCCTGCACTGCCCCAGCTCTGGCGGGATGCTGGAGCTGCTTCCAGCAGACGAGAGATGTCACGGAAGAGAAGAGAGGTGGGGAGAGACAGGGTTCCTGTGGAGTGGAGTCCCGTGTGAGGCGGTGCCTGGAGCTGGTGTCCTCCCACCAGAGCAAGAAAGCTTGGCTGCTGCTGCCTCCTGGGAGGCACGGAGCAGGGACGCGCCGAGCCCTGGCCCGGAGCTGGCATCCTGGAGGTGTCCTGGGAACCTGGGTTTTGAGGCCGTCTGCTAGGCAAAGGGTGAGGAAATTGGGCAGGCTGCCATCAAAAGTCTGCCCAGCTTTTGGCAAAAGTCTGTCTAAACGATTCAGCTCTATGAAGCATTTCAGCTTTGACAAATGTGTGGTTTTTAATGAAAAAAACAGCCCAGTTGCATTGAAAACTTGCCCAGCTGGTCTGAGGATGGTTCAGGCAGTCTGTAGGAGAGCTGGGGCAGTGGGCCCATCTCCACACACACAGGCTGCCTATTGTTCTCTGCTCCGAACAGGAGGATGGCTTGCATTAAGCCAGAGGACTGGACAGGACCGCCTGGGTCATCGCGTCTAGACCCGCACCCGCACCCACACAGCAGACTCCCTCTCCGTGTCTGCTTCAGATGGGTTTGGGCAGCATCCACGCCCCAGGCTGCAGGGGCCACCGGCTGCTTCCCAAGCCCTGGAGCACAGTGATACACGCAGGAACAGACTGAAAGCCGCCCGTGTCACACAGCCCAGCCCTTGGCTGGCACTGCAGCATGGGCAGCATTTTGCTATCCCATACCTGCCCGCCCCACCTTCCTCTCCCTGGCTTGGCAAGGGATGCTTGAGCCCTGTTTGCTGGAGACTGCTTGTGGTTTTTAACAGCTCCAGGCACCAAAAAGAGTGTGGCAGGCAAGGGGTGAGGCAGGCTGGCATCTCATCGCAGCAGCACAATGTCTGGGGCCAAATCCCACAGCTGCATACTGTACCCCATCTCACAGTCACTGCTGCCTTCACCTTTGCTGCACCAGGCTCCTCCAGCCCTTCCGCTGTCCTCTGTTGCTTCTCATCTGCTTGTTATTCATGGCAGGGGGCAAGAAAGTCCCCCCGCCCCCCATTCAATGTGCAGACGATCACCATGGAATAGCCCCAGAAGGTTGAATTTAATGCTAGGGGGATTTGCAAGTCAAGAATTCCTGTGCCCACACAATGCGCAGCCGGGCTTTGAAAAGGCATCAGGATTAAAATGCAGCCGCAAACTTGACAAACCGGTGAAACGGCCGGCAGACAATGGGCTGCGGCTCCGCGTTATCATTCACGGCGTGTGAAGGACCGGTGCGGCTCGGTGGGTTGCAAGTCATGCGCCAGAGATGCTGCGCTGGACACGGCGGGGAGGGCTCCTTTGTCCTGCTCTCGCCGTGGGGAGCAGCCTGTGCAGAGCTGGGGACCCGCTACCACCACGGGCACGCTCCAAGCGCGTCCCAGCTGGTTGGGATCTGCCTGACCTGGGGGTCTCCAAGTTTGCTGGATGGAAATGGAGGAGCTTGGCTTTGGTTCTGTGCTGAGACTGTCACTTGGGCTGTGCAGGAGTAATAAAGAAATGGGCATGTGGAGGCTGAAGGGGCTCTGAGTAAACAGGAATGCCAGGACGGGGCAGGGGGCTTCAGATGATGACGGATTAGACACAGGTCAACCGTGTAATAGTAAGGGACAATACCACCTGGGGCTGCAATAATTAACACTCGGGAGATAAAGCCAGCAAAACAACTGGCTGGATCTTCCCCTGGGCACAGCTGGTCACTGTAACCAGGCCCCCTGGGCGAGCAGAGCCTGCTAGAGCCTGCTGACCTGAGCCCGCAGGGCAAGCATGGCTCGGGGCACCGGGATCCAGGGCGAGGAGAGGCTCAGCAAAAAAGGCTCGGGTCTGGCCAGCGCGGGGGGAAGGAAGGAGCCACTGAAGAGGTGATGTGACAAGCATCTAGTGTGACTGTCATGGCTAGGATCAATTATTTTAATGAGCCATTGGACAAAGGTCAGGAAGGAATGTGACTCGGTTGTGTGCGTCGATGTAACATTAGTCAGGTCTCTGCACTGGATACCGCAGAGCACGCTCACCAGCGCTGCGGGGCAAGCCAGGCTGTTCCCAGCCAGGGGCAACCACCATCCAATGTCCCTGTCAGGAGGACGTGGGACCGAGTGCTCGTGTGCAGGGCACTGCTGTCCCCTCTGGTTGGGTGTCCTGCCCAGACCAGCTGCCCTCGCACCCATTCCATGCTGCACCTTCTGCTCTGGAAGAAAGCGTACACCAGTTTCGCTCTCCATACACCAGTGCTCGGGAGCATGGGAGGCCGAGCCTGGCAGCAGAAGGGCTCTCCTCTCTCCGCGGGGCTCCAGGCAGAGGCGGCTGTGAGTGACTCTGCAGAAATGAGGAACAGTGAGCAAACCGCAGCTGGGGATCTGGGCCGGTGCACGCAGATCGGCGAGGGACACGAAAAGCCTTGCCCATGTGTGCTCGGGAAGCAAGGGCAGCCCCAAATACCAAACCTCACCATGCCACCTCTATTAGATGTGCAAGAGGGCTTGTTTTCAGTCTTTACACAAAAAACTTGTTCCTTCACCGACGAAGGGGCCTTTCAAAAATCATTCAAAACCAACACTGTTGAAACTTCAGGGAGTTTGTTGGGAAGAAAGAAGCTTGACAAATATTATTGAAAGAAAGTCTGACTTTTTTCTGTACTGAAGTGGAGTTTCTGCGACCATTTTGACTCTGGTTTAGATAGATGTGCCGAAGAGCAGAATACTTCTGTGTTTTGAGCTAACACAACTACCACAGAGAGAAAGAGAGAGAGTGAGGGTTCAGATTTTACCTGCCTTTGCCCAAATCTCACAGACACGAACACATGAAATTTCGTGGGCCCAGAGAAATCAGAGTGGTGGCACGAGACCTGCCTTAGTGTAGCTTTGCCTGTCGCGCACAACCGGTCATTCTGACTTGAACCAACCAGAAATAAAGCTCAGAAGCAAATTCCTCTTGCACCTACCTCCAGGCCAGCACTGATGGCTTTTCCCAGGCAGCAACGCCGTGCCCAGGCCTGGCAGCGATTAGAACGGTGACGGCAACGGTCAAGCACCCACGCTGCCCGCAGCAGCGCCCTGCAGCCTCCAGCCAAGCTCACCGTCTGCCCCATCCCATGGAGGGACAGAGCAGCATCCAGGGCAGAGGCAGCCCTGCGCTGCCGGATGCTGCCAGAGGTAGAGAGGAGCTCGCAGGGCTGAAAAAACAACTTCAGGAAGTGATGCTGGGCTAAACATTCAGAAGGGCGCAGGGCCCCAGGGATGGGGGGAGCTGGTGCTCTCCAGCACCTGAAGCAAAGGGCTGGGCTGGGGGCCTGTGGTGCCCTGGGGGTGCTGGGTTGGGGGGGCCTGGGGCCACGGATTGGGGCACCCGCCAGCCCACATCTCTGGCCCCTGCATCCTGTAGCAGCCCTGCTTCGTGGGGCAGCCCTGCCTGTGGCTCCCAGCCCCTCCATCCCAGCTTGGCCTCAGCAGCTGCAGGGACGCAGAGCCATCCTGCACGCACACTGCCAGGGCAGTGCCAATGGGCTGCTTTTTAGATTAAATCAACAACAGAGCAGCAAAAACTAAAATTAAACCCAAACCAGTCCCCTCACAATGGCAAGCAGCGTCTGGCCTGCAGGAACCAGGTCCCGTGGGGCCTCTTCTCCACAGAGGAGCTCCATCCCCCTGCCTGGCACAGCCGAGGTGGCACGGGCACGGCCCTGCCCGCGGGAGAGGGGCCATGGGGACGCCTTTGTCACGACTGGCCCTGGTGCCTGCTGTGGGCTCATTGCTCGCCTCCCCCATCACCGCACTGTGAGTTGGGGTGGGTGCCCCACGTCTGCGCTGCTCAGCCCCGCAGGGTGCTTGGCTCCTGCACCCTATATTAAGCTGCGGGACGACGTGTTCGGGAGACCCGCAGTGCTCGCCTGGCAGGAGCTATATTTGGAAGGTGCCATTTGGTTTCCTCCTCGGACGCCGCAGCGAGCGGTCTGCAGTGCCGGCTGACACCGAGCCTGCAGCACCAGCTCTGCCCCCACCTCCCCGGCCCCACGCCACCCTCGGCTCCTTTTTTTCCCTGCTTTTCTTTCCTGTGGGCTGTGAAAAGGTGCAGTCTGCCTGTGACCGCTTCTCCTCCCTCCCTTCCCCCTTCCTGCTGGTCAAAACCGCCATCCTGGAACAGCCTGGCGGATTAGCGCAGGGATACCTTTGAAAACGATGCCAGGAAAGCTCCGTGGATCAGTTAACAGGAGAGTATAAAAAGCAAGGCCTGTCTCCCCCCGTGCTCCCCCCAGCTCTCTTCCTCCATGTCACCGGCCCTGGCTGCTGTCTCGCCCCTGGCTGGGGGCCTGCGATCCCAAACGTGCTCTCCAGGCTGGCTTGCCTCATTAATTAAAGAAGACAGATTTTTAGCTTCTTTCCCTCCCTCCCTCTCTCTCTTCCTTTTTTTTCCTTGGGCTCCTGCTGGGGAAAGTGGAGCCAGTGTTGTGGGGGCAGGGGGAGGAAGAGGAAGGGCGCCAGGGACCGCGGGCGCTGCAGGCGCTGTGCTCCTGGGGGCTGCGCGGCGCCGGCGCCTACCCCTTGCAAGCAGCGTCTTGGGGACGAGGGAAGAGGAGATGCAGCTCCCCATGGCCGCAGCCCCTCCGGGGATGTTCCCTCTTGGCTGAGCAGCACAGCATCCATCGTGCGCTGCCAGCACCTCCGGGCCAATGACTGTCCCACTGACTGGGGCAGAGAGACTATCCCCTTCCCCTGGCACACAGGGGACCGTGGTGCATCCATGCGGGGTGCTGTGCTCATGGTGCACCTATGCATGGTACAGTGTGCGTGCTACAAGCATGCATGGTGCCCTCCGTGCTGTGGGGGGGGTGTGGCGCAGTGTGCATGGTGCACTGTGGGTGGTACAGCCATGCGTGATACAGCCGTGCGTGGTCCAGTGTGCACAGTACAGCGTGCATGCTGCATTGTGTGTGATGCAGTGTGCATGGCGCAGTGTGCGTGGTGCAGTGTGCATGGTGCAGTGTGCGCAGTGCAGTGTGCGCTCCTGCCCCAGGTATGGCTCACACCTGCAGAGCACTGGTGCAGCTCACACCACATGCAGGTATCTGGGTAGCGTGGCGCTGAGCCCATCCCCAGCGCAGGCACAACTGTCTGTGCGCCCTGGCACACCTGGCAAGTGGGAGCAGGCCTGAGTGGGGACAGAAGGGGAAAGCTGGGACAACGGATGGGACCAGGGGACTGTGCTGTGCTGGCAGCTGGCTCCTGACTCTTCCTGTCCCCCATGTCCCATCCACCCTGAAGAGAGGCCCTGGCTGGTTCTTCTGGCTGAGTCATGCCCAGGTCTATCAGCCTGGCTGCAAAATTAAATTCAAAGCTCGTCTTTTTAACACGAAGATCACTTACATCCAGCTGCACGAGCCGCGGCCCCTTTAGGATTTAATAATAAAATGAATGCCCATGACCTGACTGTTTGCTCACGCCTGGATCTTCCTTGATGGATGAACAGAAATTGCTCCCTGGCTTGGGTCATCCGCAGTAAAAATCGCCAGTCGATTGCTGGGCCCTCCCTCGGCTCCTCCGCGTTCAGGGCTCGCTGGCTTCGTTTGGGACCTGGCTTGAAATGGATAATCAATAATAATCAGGCTCGACGCTGTGACGGCACCTTTGATCCGAGGATCTCGGAGCACTTTGCAGCGGATAATGAACGGAGCCCCTCTGTGAGGCAGGCGGGAGAGTCTGCATTTTATGAGGGGGAACAGAGCCCAAGGACGGGCTGACCCCGCTGCTCGCCAGCTCTGTCCTGCTCAGCATCCCGCATGGGGACGCCTGCTTTAGTGCCACCCGACCCCGGAGAGTCACACAAGGATGGAGCCAAATGTCTGTGGGGCTTGTTCCCGATGGCTCATGGCTCTGGTTTCTTCCTGAGACAGCCCGAGCTGCCCTGTCAACAGCGCTATCTTGGGAAAAGTAGTGCAGATTTGGGGCTCAGCCTGGCAGGGAGCAGAGTAGCCCTGGGATGCAGTACATTCCCGTGAGGACAAGCAGGGCTGTGCTCCTCCTGCCCCAGACTGAAGCTCCTGCCTGGCGGGGAGCGTGCAGTGCTGGCTGCAGCACCTCTGGGGTAAGGCTGGGGACCATCTCTGTCTGGGGGTTCCAAGGGCCCAGCACAAAGCTAGCACCGTGTCCAGGGCTAGAGAAGGGCTGGCAACAACTGGTGAAGCTGCTGGATCGCTGTCCTGGCCTTCCTTGAGCGTGTCATGGCCGTGTTTGCTTCACCGGGTGGTTTGTGCCACCTGAGCCCCAGCAATGCCAGCCCCTTGGTGGCCCCATGGTGGCCTCAGGAAGCCGGGGTGGCACTGTGGGTGTTGGTGGCAAGGAGCCCCCTCACGGCGAGGTGCGCGGGGCTGGTGGCACGGACCTTGGCCGGGGCCCTGGAGGGGCTGCGTCCCCCGCGGCTGCACACTGTGGGACAGGGGTGTCACCCCGGTGTCCCTGGCATGCATCCCTCGGCCAGGGCCGCATCCTGCCCTTGCAGGGCTGTGCCCCGCAGCCAGCCAGTGGAGGCCGGGGGGCAGCCCTGGGGATGCCAGATGCCACCCCGGTGTCCCCCGGCTGCACCCCACCAGGAGCACGGCTCCGCCGGTGTCGCAGCGCCACCACTTGCCTCCCAGGGAAAGTGCCCGTGGGCTTCAGCTGCACTCCAGCAATTAAGGGCCTGACATATTAATTGTTTCTAATGTGTGCATCTCCAAGGTCACCTGTAAGGCTGGGCAAGGGAGGCAGCCGCCCCCAGTGGTCCCTGCCACCCGCCCCAGGGAAGGGTCCCCAGCAGGGACTGGCCCATGCACCCAGAGCCCCTGGCCCTAAGCATCCTCCCTGGGAGTGGGGTGTGGGGAGCCCCAGCAGGGCACAAGGGGGATGCAAGCCAGGTGCTGGCCCCGAGTGGGAAACATCCCCTTTGCTGGCGATTAAAAGGAAATAACGCTGAACGCATCACCTTTCCAGCGCTGGCAGCCAGCTCGTGCCTTCTCGCAGCTGCCCTGCATCCGCGCCACCCTGCCTTTGTCTCTCGCGCTCAGCCGTGCTTCCAGTCTTCAAAGTGTTAAAACTTTTCAGTGTGTGCTGCAGATCCCTTGCCTGCAGCCTCCTGCCCTGAGTCAAATTAATCATGTACTGGGAAACACAGCAGGCATGTACTAGCCCTGGGCATGGTGTATCACGTACTTTCTGGAATCTGTCACATGGGGAGCTTTCTGTTTTAGGCTCAATTGATCCTTTCTCGGTTTGATACTGTGTTTAATTGTGAGATGGGGCTGTGTGTTTTTGCTTCAGCCGAACTTAAAGGGCCGCTCTTCCCAGCCTTGTTTTCAGATGTCCGCAAGAACAGACTGCTGCTGTCTCCTCACCCAAACAAAAAGCCTTTCTCTCCTCACACACAATATCCCCTCTGTATTGTCCACAACAAAGAGCAGGGCTAAATTAATTTTAGGTCCAGCTCTTTTAACGTAGCGCTGGGGAGGGGAGGTGCTTTGATTGCTGCAGCTGACGGTTCAAACGAGATAGGCGAGAGGTGGCCGGGCTGCCGGGCGCTGCCTGGGCGACAGTGAGGGGGGAATGCGCCTGGCCCCCAGGGACCCCCAGCGCGAGGTGAGGTGACCGGAGCAGAGCCTGGTCCTGCCACCCCACTGCGGCATCATCCCAGGTTGGGGTGGGGAGCCCCTGCTGAGCCCACCGGGGCTTTCCCTCCAGGGGAGGGCGGTCCAAGGAGGCTGGGTGGGACAGAAAGTGTCTGCACCACAAAAGTGACCCCTAAAGTGGCTTGCAAATCCCTCTGGGCTGCCAGAGAGCTGTAGCAGGCTGATTTTTCATCCTGTCTCCACACAAAAGATTTCAAGAGCCAAGCAAAAAATGGAGCATCCCTTCTAAACTGGATGAAAAGGGAAAATAAACACTTCTTGTGTGTTTTTCCCTCTGAAAAAGGCTTATCTGGAGTAGTCAGTGCAGGCAGCTGTGTGCAGCAGCATGAAATGCAGCCTGTAGGGCCTGGGAGAAGGTCTCCATGAGGTCTCCTGGCCACCAGCATGACTGTGACCGGTGGTGGACTCCCATGGCCCCACTCATCCCATGATGCAGGGCCTTGTGGGTCCATGGCTGGAGAAGGCTTTCCTCCGGTCACTCGGCTGGGAGGAGAGAGAGCCCGGTGGGGTACCAACGGTGAAGGGGAAGGGTGCGCATGGGGGAGACAGGAGAGCGGAGAGAGGAGAGTTGGTGTGAGCTCCTGTGGTTTTCCACAAATTTCAGCACACACCTAGGACTGAAAGGGGACGGAGGGCTGTTGAAGGCAGCTCAGCTCTGAGTCTTCCTTGTCTGCACCTTCTTCCCCTTCTCAAGCACACAACCAGGACAAACGTCACTGCGGTGCGTGTGGGAAGAGCCCTGGCCAGCCCCCAGTGGCCTGACAGATCCTGGGCTTCTCCTCTCTCCAGAGCAGCTCCCAGTTGCTCAGTGGATGGGTAAGAACTTGCTCCTGGTTCATAAATATTCAGCACCAGCGAAACCCATTAATGTTGCATTAAGGCTGTGAATCCGAAAGCCCCCAAGCCAGGCAGCTTGGTGCTGCAGCAGCAGCGCTCTCTGGTCCCACCACACATGTGTGCTGCCTGTCCCACTCCAACGGAGACTCCTGCGACTGCCAGGGCACCACATGGCTGCAGCAACGTGCTGCTGGGGAGCATCGCTTCAGTGGCCTTGCCGCAGCACCCATGGCACACATACAGTGATCTGGTAAAAGCCAAGGGAAAGGAGGGCACTGTGGTGAACTCTCACTTCCAAACCCTCCCACCCCCAAGAAATGTCATGGCTGTGGGGCCTGAGGGCTGGGTGCTTTCTGAAGGGGGAGAACAACGGGAAGCCCCTTGGCTGCAGAGTAAGGATGACTCGGTCTCATGGGCTGCTCCCTCCATCCGGTAGCGTGCGCTGAATTGCATCTCCAGGAATAGGCAGCAATGCACGTATTAAAACAGAAGCTGGAGAAAGGAGTTACATCTGTGCAAAGCAGTGATCCAAATGTTACTATCGGGACCAAATTTTCTCACTTCCAGGAGAGCAGCTCTGAATGTGACAATCTGCAGACTTGGGCACCAGTTTCAGACAGCTTCCTCATCTTGCTGTATTTTGCAGATCCACCTAGCAGCCATGTCCCCTCCGCTCCAGCAGCATGTCATTGAGCTGATGGGAGAAGCAGGAGTCAGGTGAGACAAGGGGTACAGAGGGAAGAGAGGCAGCAACACTTTGGGGAGCTGGTGGGGAGCAGGCGAGATGGAGAGAGGAGCTGGTGAGGCTGGGAGGTGGTATCACTTGTGGGCACTGAAACGCAAGGTGTGATGGACCACTGGAGGTTTAGCTCTTGGGAATGAAAGGCTGAGTCATCCCCTACTATGCCATCCTCCTAAACAGGTGTTCTTCTCAACAGCTTATGGTTGGCTCCTGAAACCTGAGGGGATGAACTGAGCGGGGTGTTGAGGTCTGAGAGCTGGTGGCTCTGGCAGCTTGGTGGGCACAAACGAACCAGCTGCTGAGTTCACTCTCAACCCTGGCTGTGAGGTGAAAGCCTCCTTCTTTCCTTTCTTTCCACTATTGCTGCACCTCTTGCCCCAAGAGCTGTAATTAGCTGTCCCTGCTCCTCCTGCAGAGCTGCCTGGGAGTCTCAGGGGAGCATGCCCGCTCCTGGCATGTGGCTTCGCAGGAAAAGCCTGAGGTCAGGATATGTATGCAAAGATGTCAAGGCCTGCAAGAGAGGAGGGGAGGGCTGCATCCCTCTGGCTGGAGCAAGGTTCAGGAGCTCTCAAGGGTGCCTGCAGCCTTCCCTCCCAGAGGGCTGGGCAGTGCATGAAGATTTCCTCAGGAGAAAAACAGAGAAATGAGGTAAGAAACTGCTGAAGTTAATTTCTGCAGCTCTCTCGAAGTAGTCAAAACCTGCATGAAAAAAGGGGAGGTATATTTTGCCAGAGATAAGAAATTAGTTTTCTGTCATCAAATGCTAGAGACAATTAAAAGAAGTGGTCTGTTCCACACAGGTTAGATAGAGGATCATGATGAGATAGAGAAAGATCATTTAGAAAGGCAGCAAGGAATAGAGCATTAGCCTATTGTAGAATAAATGCTGAGAGAAGTGTATTTCCCAGGAGTTAGGGACAGGGAGAAACTGAAGATCCTGGGAGCAGAGCATCTTTGTTTTTGGTGCTGTACAAAGTCACATAGCCCAACAGCTAACTCTAAGTGGAAGTAACTGAACTGGCAATCTTTAGGAGAAAATTTGAGAACAGAAAAATCGCAGGAAACTCAAGAAAAATGAAAGTCCAAAGCTCTCATTACCCCAGCTGTGCTGGGGCGGTGTGTTGAGGTAAGTCAACTGGAATCCAGCTTGGAGACTGCTGCCCCAGTCAGAAAGAAAGGGTTTAAAGTGTCCCAAGGCCCATCCCCACTGTGAAAAATTCTGTCTTGTGACTGGAAATAATGAGCTACATGACAGATGTGTTCTTTTACATGACGGCTTTCAGTGCCACTGGTGCCAAATTCAACACAGCGTTGTCCAAAGGGTGCCTCACGTTCTTCCTGTGACTCCTGGTCAGAATCAGAGCTGGAGGGATGATCATCAGCACAGTGGGTGGCAAAGGCATTTCCTCCCCAAAGGCTGGGAGGGACCCGGAGTTAACTCTGCTCTACCTGCTTCTGTGGCGTCGTATGGAGCTGCACCTCCAGAGGTTTGCTAGAGGTGCTCTTTCCTGGGGTGCACCTTTCCCCTCCTGTCCGTTGTGGGGCTGGCATCTATCATATTGTGGGAGGACGTGGACAGAGAGCATCTCACCCATGGTCTCTTTGTGCAGATGTCTCCTCGGCTTTGGGTGACTCCTTCCTGGAGGGCTGTGCTTCTCAATCTTCATATGGGGTCTACCAGGCAGAAATGTGGATCCCAGCTGCAGATGAAAAGTACCTGAGGAGGAAATCCCTTGCCTTGCCTGTGATGCCAAAGAGATTTGGCACTCCTGGAGACGTCTGCTGGGCCCTGCGGACTCCTTGTTGCTGGTTAGGCCTAGAGAGGTCATAATGATGGAGAATATTGGTAATTGTATATCCCCTCCTGCAACGTCTTTGCTGACATTAGCAGGCCTTTTGACACCGCAGCAGTCTTGTGGGGCTCTGGAACAGGGTTGAGCATCCCTCAGCTGTGGCTTTAACCAAAAGAAGAATACAATTGGTACATGTCTGGGACAGCCTGAGACCTGTAACAGTCAAGGATGCCTTTTGTTTTCCTGTTGCTTAAAACTTTTATTTATCCAAAGATGCCTTTTGGAGAAGCAGGACATTTGAGGGATGGCTAAAGGGGAAAGGGGAATCACTTTTGTGAGGAAAAAAAAAATTTAAAGCAAAAAAATCCCACCAAAATATTTGGGGTTTTAAGAAATACCCCTCTCCATCCTCAAGTTCATCAGATAATGAATGTTTCAAGCCTAATAAGGGTCTTCCACAGGGAAGGTTTCTCACCAGTTCTTTTCACAGCCTCTCATTCCCATCAAGCTTGAAATGCCACTGTGCAAAGAACCTGTGGCGTAACAGCTCCTCACTCAGCAACTTTGCTGTCTTGGTCCATTAGCTCGGAGGAGCTCACATAGCAGCGTGTGTGCCACTGGTGATGTGACGAGTCCTTCACTGTGGGACACAGCAGCAGCAGCTACCAAATCTGGCTTTGGAGGCTCCAGCCTGATCTGTACAGCAGACAGCACGCAGGAATTTGGGGTCTGTGTTTGTAGGTGGGAAGGATCTTCTTAGGGGTGGAGAGACATCCTGCCTCCTCCTCCACGTGTGTGCACTTGTGCCTGCCTGCAGCCTGGAGCTGCTGCTGCGGCTGACGGTGGAGTGGAGACTTGAGCCTGTGTCCTCACTGCTGGACACGAATGGAGGAGGCAAGCTGCCCCAATTTTCTTATTTCTTGAGCATGCTGGAGGCAGCCCAGGACCCAGGTGGAAGATGGCGTCTTCTGTTTCTACACTGAGAGAGCTCTAGTAAGAGGGCCTGGGAGAAGACGTGGCAGAGCAACTGCTGGGCTCAGCAGGGCAATGCCGAGCAAGTGGGATGCTGCTGGACTCTTGGACACCAGGCCGAGGGTGCAGGGCTGGGAAGGGGCTCCCACTCAGAAAGGTCCCTGCACACTGTACAATTCAGGACAGGACAGGTCAGGTTGCATTCAAGGCAAACGCTCACCTTTTTTAGCAATGAGCATCCATGTGTGAGGGACTGGGTCTTTGGAGAATTCAGTTTAACCCATGGAAATAGCATGTTTGATCTGGATTTACAGAGGCTGTATTTGTGTCGGTATCATGAACTGCCTCCCGCCACATGCAACCAGCCTGCACCAAGTGAACCCAACTCCACCAGTAATGTCACCCAAGCAAAGCTCTCCCCTCAGCTCACATGAGCAGATTGCCTGCTCACACGGGAAGGAGCATGGCTGGGAAGCAGGAGCAGGGTGGGCAGAGCCCATGGAGCTGGAGGGCTGTGTGATGGACACCCTGTAGAGTGGGTGGAGGCTGATCCTGGGGATTGGTTGGCCTCAACTACCCATGCAGGATTGTCACAAGAAGCAGGGATCTGGGAGAGCCCCATGCCACTTGGCCGGCTGCCTTGCCAAGCCAGGGGGCAGGAGGAAGCAGAGTGGGCATAGACCGGGCTGCTCGGGACATCTTCCCAGGGAGGAGGATGCCTCCAGTGTGATGCTCCATCCTGAGGCAAAAGCAAGAAGCCCATCTTAGCTGTAATAAGTCTATAAACTCATTAGATAGGGGGCAATGAGTGATATGCTGGGCAGGAGAGATGGTGTCTTGTATTGACGTAGAGGTAGACAACGGGGCACCTTTGTGATGGGAGTGCTGGGGAGCTTCATGGCTACAGAAGGCTTTGAAATACTGATTACTTATCAGTATTCATTATATCATTAATTCATCTGTGAACTTCATGAGATTTAAGAAAAGGAGGTGTAGACCGCTTGGAGGAACAGGAGAAGAGAGGTGAAGGGGAAATGGTGTTGGTGAGCCAGGGCAGCTCCAGGGTTGATTTTCCTGGGTCCATGACCTGCACACAGAAGAGGACGGAGCAGACTGGCGCCTGGCAGTTGACCCTTCACACGAGGATGGTTGCTGCAAAGGGGTGGAGGAGAAAAGCGCTGGTGCAGAAGACCTGTGCAGAGCCGCATGCTGCTGGCACCAGGAAAGTGCTGTGCGGGGTGAGGGAGACCCAGCCGCTGGCTGGGATTGACTGTGACCAGGTGCCCCATGGCACGATGTCTGCTGTGGGGCAACTGCACCTTTGCAAGGCAGAGACAAGGACAAGGACACCCATCTGAGCATCAGGCAGGGTGCCAGGAAGAGCAGATCCCAAGGAAACACTACTGCTATGTCCTTCTGCTGAGAAAAAAATGACCGAAACTCTTCTGAGTTACTCGTTTCAGTGCAGCACTGGGCCATAAACCTGAAACCCAGCACCAAACGGCTTGTCTCTTGGTCCTGTGTGGGGTTTGAGACGGATGTGCAGGGACGCCTTTGCACAATGCCCCCATCTCTGGTAAAGGGCTCCGCACGAGGGACAAGATGCAACCCAAGGGAAAGGCAGTTTCCAGAGGCTGAAGGAAACTACCAGCAAACCCCAAGCAACCCCTCTGTGTTTTTGGGCACAAGCTGATCATCCGTTGGGGCTGGGAAGGAATTCGTCACCATCTGCCTCGCGTCTCCTTGCTGTGGGGAGCAATAAGCAAGTGAGAAGGGGAGGATTCGGCAGCGTTATTAGTTGGAGAGTGGCATTATTCCCCCTGTCTGCACCGTATAAATGAGTGTGTATTTTTCATAATGGGGGAATACATGCAGGGAGAGAGGAAAAATGTTTTAAAAAAGAAAGAAGGAAAGGGGGAGGGGGGAAATGAATCGATATAACAGAAGCATTAGGGCACTCAGGGGAGTGTTTTACTGGGGCCATTAATATACTTCTCAGGTGGTAAAAGCCACTTAGCCTTTAAAAATGATAATGAAATGTTAACTACCCAAAGCATTATTGCTGAGTCACGGAGAGCCAGGCAGCCCTTCAGCTCCCACCTGATTGAGGGGTGCTGATGGGGCTCTCACCAGCCCCAGACAGCGCGGGGAGCGATGATCCCACATGCCTCGCCTCCTGCACGCGGGAACCCAGCATTGTCAGCTCCCGGGCTGCCGGGGGACCCCGGCCTTCTCAGCTGCCCCCTGCCCACCGCAGCACGTGCCAAGTGCTGGATCTGCCATTGGGAGGAGCCTGTGGTGGGGATTCTTTGCTCTGCCATGGGGAGCAGAGAGGACCCTGACTCCCAGACTAATGAGCCAACGCAGGGATGTGATGTGCAAGGAAGCCAGATTGCCTGTTGGCTCCCAGAAGATGACACAAAGCAACAGTAGAGGCCTCATGCGTTTCTAGTCTACATTGCACGAGGCATTGGTGACTGTAGGTACCTGATCTTAAAACACCTGACCGGCATAAGGTGCTGTACACCCTCACCTTGATAGCTGTGCCGAGCTTTGGAGGCACTGGGACCCCTAAGTTACTGACCAGCTCTGAAAACCACGAGGGTCAAATTCTGGCTGTGTTCTTGTCAGTGAGGGTTTTTGCATCCTGCAAGGGAGCAGGGATTCTCATTTCTCATCTTTTATGTATCACTGACTCTTATTTGATTGTGAAGGGCCCAAACAGCCCCCTGCAGTGTCACAAGAGGAAATTCAACAGGCCTGCATGGTCCAGCGAGCTGAAGTGTGAGATGAAGGTCTTCTCCTAGGACGATTCAGTGCCCAAGCAGAAAATTAATTTCCTTCCATCCATCTGTATACGACCCAAAACCTTCCCTAGTCAGGAAGATTATGAAGTTTTTTCACGAATGTAGATTCAAAGTCAGAGGTAGCTGTGAAGGATGCTAGAGGAGGACAGAGTACCTGGAGCGACAGGGAGCAGCTTGGCTCATGGAGGCACACCATCACTCTCATCCCCTGCACCTGTTCCAGGCGCTACTGAGAGACCCATTTCTGGGAAATTTTTTCACTTGGTTGAGTTTTTAGCTCTGTTAGTGAGTGCCTGGGCAACACCTGAAGCATTCAAATGCCCTTCTTTACCTCCAAGTCCTATGCAGAAGTCACCGTATGTGTGACAATGTGCTGCATTTGGGAATGCTGCCTGCGGCGCAGCTCCTGATAATTGCAGTGTGTAGGACAGAGTTAAGGATATTATGTCACTGAGCAGGTTGTGAGTGTCCCAACCATTTCTGAAGGCCATCCTAGGTGGTACCAGGCTGTGTTGCAGCAATAACTCATGGGTGAGGGTCCCATCCACCAGTACCTGCTTGGGAGCACAGCCCTGAGGTTGACCTGCCTGATGCACGCCTGGCTGTGGGCGCACCAAGCCCCAGGAAAGGCAGTGCTGTGCAGCTGGAGCTGCATGCCCAGCGCTGTAGCACGGAAGGAGGTGAAGTGGGAGCAGGAGCTCTTCCCATATCCCTTCTCCCTTACCCTGCCTCACCTCTGTGCTTCATCCTCTGCCGGTGGAGAGGCAGCTCTGATCTCTGCTGGGATGCACGCAAGAGGCGTCCCCACCATGCCTGCAGACAGCCCTGCCGGGTTTCCCTGAGCTCCACGTGGCTATGCTGAGGTAAGCCTGCAGGTACAGCAGTGAAGGCAGAGGAAGGACATCTCCTTCCAGCGTGGCACTCTTGAAATTAAAGGACTCAGGGGGCTTTTCTGTCTGCTGAGAGAAGCAGTTCTCAAGCTGTGGGTCATGACACTCCTGGAGCTGGCTGGGGAGCTGCTAAATGGGTCACGCGACTCTGTGGACTTCAGTGATGCACGGCCATGCGGCTGGGGAGAGCCAGCCCTCCTCCCCCCCACCTCTGTGCTCCCGAGCACGGCCCGACGAGCAACCGCTCACCCAACTGGCACCGGCAGCCCCGCTATTAAGAACAACGCAGCTGCCTTGCACTGAAGTGCTTTATCCCCAGCACCCGCTGTGAACAAAATTGCCTAGGATCAGGTGGTGCGAGCCAATTTTTCTCGCAGCAGGGGCTGCAGGTAAAGCACCTCAGTGCAGGAGAGTTGCATGGCTCTGAACTTTTCTGCTGCGCGCCTGAACTCAGGGAAGGAGGAGAAGGGATACTGTGTGCACTCAAGCAGAAGCGGAGAAGATGCCAAGAGAGGAGAGAAGCAGATGGAAAAGACAGAGAAAGCTCAAGATGAGGAGGGAGCAGGAAGGAAGGAGCAGAGGAAGGATAAAGCAAGAAGGAGGTGAGAAAAGAGCTGGAGCTGGGATGCCACAAAGCAGTGGCCAAGGCAGCAAGAGAGCTGCATCTTCTCTTTCTTGTCCTACAAACCAGACACAGACGTGGCAGCAGCTAATCTTCCTGGCTCATGAACAAAAGGATTCTTTTCATGCCAGTAATCCAAGAGCTGCCATGCCACGGCTCTCCCAGCTCATCTGCTGTGAATACACTTATGTAGCGTCCAACTGAACGGGTTAGCAAAATAAAGACAGATGGCAATGGATTAGCTCTAACACTTCTTCTGTATCACAATGCAATCACTGCAGTCTTCTCCACTGCCTCCACTCAGGACACTTTGCTTGCACTGCAGCTGTGCAGCCACCCCCAGGTATGCACCAGTGGCCCAGCCCCAGAGCCACAATTAGGCACCAAGCAAGTAGGAAAGGTTCACCCCCATTTTTTGTTTGCTTCTGGGAAAATACATATTACAGAGAGGTCAGCGTGAAGGGTGAGCCCACAGCCACCTCTCTGCTGAGATGGGACTTTTTTGTTTGAAAACACCCCTTGTCACACACCTTTAGCACCAGTTAATCAAGGTCAGGCTCTAAGGCCCATGTCGGTGAAGGAGATGCATTGCCAAGCAGCATTTTTACCATCTAGCCCTATCATCTCCAAGAATGGGGCTATGCCGTGTGGTCCATTAAATATTAGGGCACATATATTGAGAAACAAAGATGGGAGGTTGATGCCACCTTTTCCTAAGTCGGCAAGGAGAATAGTCTCTTCTTCATGATCAAGTATACTTGATCAAGTATACTTGACTGAGTCAAGTCAGCTGCAGAAGTAGAGCTTACAGCCAACCCAGTGCCAGCTGATGCAACACAAACATGCCTTTCTACTGGAAACAGTGTGCTGGTGACAGACTGGGCCTTGTTTAAGCTGGGACATTCTCCCATTTTTTCCCAGCTGGAAATGGTGTGGGAATTCTAGCATTAACTCTGATTAAGAAGTGATTGGGCTACCTGCATTGCTAGTAACCATCCTTTCCAGTTACATCAATTGTTTGTGCCAAACTATCTCCTCCTGCAAGGTAAACTTCACCCTGCCATCCAGACTGAGTCTCATTTAATAGATTTACCACATTGTTAACGCTGGTGCTACCTGTAACTGCAGGAATATTTAGGTTAGTCAGGATGACAATCTTTCTGTCCTGCTGAAGCAGTCTCCTGATCTCTTTTAGGAAGCTAATAGGACTTCTTCACCTCTGACACTGCTATTTTGGAAACTGTCCCTTCTGACTCCTCATCCAAGACCACCACAAGACCAAGCAGTTCCATTTTGTCAAGAAGGTGCCTTTCCCCGTGAAGCAGGGTATCTCTTAGAAGGTCTGCCAGGTACAATTCAACCAATTTTTCCATCGTTGGTCATGTTTAGTAAACACAGCTGATGACACTCAATGACCAGGAAACTTCATACTCTTTGTCCCTGAAAAATATCAAGACTTAGTCAATGATTTTGGTAAGAAGATACCTTGCCTCTGCATTGGCTTTGCAATTGACAGGTTTATTTGTAGCCTATAAGGAAGACAAGGCCCCAGGCAACCTGATTTAGCCTTTAAATTAGCCCTACTTTGAGCAGGAGGCTGGAGCAGATGACTGCGCACAGTCCCTTCCAAGTCAGTGCCTGTAAGTTGAAGATCCCACTGGGAAACTGTATCCTTGTAGCTGAGTTTATATGCAGAGCAGCTCTGGGAGCTGTACCAACCTGCTGAATGTCCTGAGTGTCCAGTCTTACCTGCAAGTGCCCGTTAACCAAACTAAGTTCCTCTGCCTAGTCAGTGGCATGTCCCTTGCTAGTTTTTATGGATGTTTGATCAGGGAGTATTCCTGATAACCCTGCTTATGCTTAAAAATGTCAGATTTATACAGATGCAGGAAGCCCAGTCTGCCTTTCATCGGTCAAACAGGCATTTACATCAGTGCCTATCTGGGTACTGCAAAACCTTTTACTGCTGAGATTGGTGCATTCAGCCATGTGATCCATGCTGCATCCTTGCAACATGAAGTGTCCCAAATGAACTCAAACTATGTACACTGAACTCCTTTAAGTCTGCACACTAACTACAAAATTTAAAGGTTAGCCATAAGAAACTTACTGTTGTCAAATATGTGCTAGAACAGTGGCACTAACATCTTTAAGACAGATGTTTTCTAGTATAGGTACTCACAAATCAGAATAAACTTTTATATCCAACTTCTTGGAACCAGCACCAAATTTGGGTGGTTCTTTTTTCTTTGGATTCACCTGTGTTGTAATGCACCATCCTTCCTTTTAGAAAATGACCCTCACACATTATTCTGTAATGGTGAATATCTTGCCCCCGAATTGATAAGAATAGTACAGGGGTTGTTCACGAAACCTATCCACTCAGCATGGCTGTGCTCTGGCAGGAATAGGTTGGCCAGGGATACAATCTCACCCTCTGCCATCAATATATTAGATAAAAAACCATGATAAGACACTTACTGAGATCTGCAGTTGGTAATGATGCTGGCAGAAATTTTGTAACATTTGAAACATTTAACCTACATATAATTGACTGCAATGGAGAAATACAGGCTCCTTAGGAAGGACAAGCTGGGAAGGTGAGGAGGGGGAGTTGCCCTTTAAGGGAAAAAGCAATTGGAGTGCATGGAGTTTTGCCTGGGGATGAGGAGCTGACTGAGAGATTCTGGGTAAGAATTAAAAAGCAAACCAATATGGGATGACATTGCAGTGGGTGTCTGCCATAGGCTTCCTGACCAGGAAGAACAAGAGATTCATTATTATTGCCAAAGACAATAAGAAGGGCTTCTAGAAGTACATAGGTGACAAAAGGAAGATAGGGAAAACGTGGGCCCATTGCTGAAGGAGACAGGGGACCTGGTCACACAGGACACGGAAAAAGCTGAGGTACTGAATGCTTTCTTCACCTCAGCCTTTACCAGCAAGACTGGCCTTCAGGAATCCCTGGTCCCAAATACCAGTGGGAAAGGTTGGAACAAGGAAGATGTACCCTTGGTGGAAGAAGATCAGATCAGGGAACACTTAAGCAAACTGGACACACATAAGTCCAAGGGCCCTGATGGGATGCACCCACAAATGCTGAGGGATCTGGCAGATATCACTGTAAGGCCACTCTCAGTAATCTTTGGTCGATCATGGTGAGTATGAGAAGTACCTGAAGTCTGGAGGAAAGCAGACGTATAGCTTCAAGAAGGGCAAGAAGGAGAACCCAGGGAACTCCAGACTGGTCAGCCTCACCTCAATGTGTGGGAAGGTGATGGAGCCGCTAATCCTGGTGACCATTTCCAAGCACATGAAGGACAAGCAAATCACCAGGAGTAGTCAGCATGGATTCACCAGGGGGATGTAGGCTTGACCAGCCTGATAAACTTCTATGCTGAAATGACTGGCCTGGTAGATGAGGGGAGAGCAGTGGATATTACATACCTGGATTTAAGTAAGGCCTTTGAAACTGTCTCCCATAAGATCCTCATAGTGAAGCTGTTGATGCATGGGGCTGAATGAGTAGATAGTGGGGTGCATTGGAAACTGGCTAAATGGTTGGGCCCAGAGGGTGGAGATCAGTGACACAAAATTTCGTTGAAGGCCAATAACCACAGGTGTGCCCCAGCGATCAGTCCTGGCTCCAATCTTTTTTAACTTTTTCATTAATGATCTGGAAGATGGGGCCGAGCGTACCCTCAGCAAGTTTGCAGATGACATAAAACTGGGAGAAATGACTGATATGTCAGAATATAGTGCTGTCATCTAGAAGTACTTGGAAAGGCTGGAGAAATAGGCTGACAGAAACCTCATGAAGTTCAAGAAGTGCAAAGTTCTGTACCTGGAAGGAACAACCCCGTGCACCAATATGTGTTGAGGTCACCCAGCTGCAAAGCATCTTTGTAGAAAATTACCTGGGGGTCCTGGTGGACATCAAGTTGAACATGAGTCAGCCATGTGTCCTTGAGGCAGAGAAGGGCAATGATATGATATGATGAGGCAGAGTTAGATACCAGAGGACTAAAGTTTGGTGCAGGGAAAGTACACGAAAAAAGAGTAAATGCATGACTGAATGCACAGTAAGGTGCTGGGGGTCCTGGTGGACCTGGAGCCACCAGGAATTCCTGGAGGCTAATATGAATAGTTGAGTTGAGGTATAAGTGGTCAACAAAGTGTGACTTTGATCTCTAGCATCAGGTCACAATAGCTGTGTTGGATTAGAACCTCAAAAAGTGCAAGTCTAATTTTGATCTTGAATTTCAAATCAGCTCCTCAATTTTCAATCAGAAGAGTTGACTGTGATGGTAAGTAAATCTTGGATTAGGACAGATTTGTTAAAGCTTCTCACACAAGGCTGCCTTGGCAAAATGACAGAATCGCAAACTTTCACCAGCTCCAGTGTCCAGTTGCTCAAGTCATCTAACAATCATGAGCACACGTGTACCAAATGGCTCATTTTATGCCAGTTTCATGCCAGTTACAGTTTTCACCTGTGGTTCCACAGCATTTTGCAAAAGTTTTTTTTTTTTTTTTTCCAGCTATTCCAACTGAGGATTAAGTTTGTTTATCAGTGGGAAAACTGAATTCAAATCAAACTTGAATTGGACTCAGAATCCCAGGACCTCAGTTAATAATACCAAAACCACTTTATATTTTAAACATATTAACTCAGTGACTTCCAGCAGATGATCATCTCTTCTGTGGTCCTTTCATTGCTGTTAATTGAGAGCTTTATGTCCCCGCTTGCCCATGTGAAGTAGACTGACTCACACTTTCTTTATTCTCCAGGAGAGACCATTGCACATGGTTGTTTTAGGTTGTGCTGGATTCAGAGTCACACTGCAGGAAAGTGATCGATCCAGGAGCTGTAGAACAGCTGATGTGTTTGGGAACTAGGTGAGAACATTTGCTTGCCCAAACTAAAAAGAAAGCTTCATCTCTTTTGATACTGGTTCATTTGATACTGTCTCACACAACATCCATGGATTTGATGGATGGGCCACTCAGTGGATAAGGAATTGGCTGGATGGTCACGTTCAAAGAGTTGTGGTTGAAGGCGTGATGTCCAGGTGGAGACCAGTGATGAGTGGTGTTCCTCAGGGGTCTGTATTGTGACTGTTATTATTTAACATCTTTGTCAGTGACATGGACAGCGGGATTGAGTAGCACCCTCAGCAAGTTTTGCCAATGACACCAAGCAATGTGGTGTGGTCAATACACTGGAGGGAAGGGATGCCATCCAGAGGGGCCTTAACAGGCTTGAGAGGTGGGCCCGTGTGAACCTCATGAAGTTCACCAGGGCCAAATGCAAGATCCTGCACCTGGGTCAGGGCAATCCCAAACATGAATACAGGCTGGGTGATGAGTGGACTAAGAGCAGCCATGCAGAGAAGGGCTTGGGGATATTTCTGGATGAAAAACTGAATATGAGGTGGCAGTGTGTGCTTACAGCCCAGAAAGCCAACTACATCCTGGGTTACATCAAAAGAAGTGTGGCCAGCAAATCGAGGGAGGTGGTTCTCCCCCTCTGCTTCGCTCTCGTGAGGCCCCGCCTGGAGTACTGAGCTCAGCTCTGGGGCCCCCAACATAAGAAGAGCATGGACCTGTTGGAGTGAGTCCAGAAGAGGGCCACGAGGATGATCAGAGGGCTGGAGCACCTCTCCTATGAAGAGAGGCTGAGAGAGCTGGGGTTGTTCAGCCTGGAGAAGAGCAGGCTCCAGGGAGACCTTATAGTGGCCTTCCAGTACCTAAAGGGGGGCCTACAAAAAAAATAAGGAGGGACCCTTTGTCAGGGAGCATAGTGATAGGACAAGGGGGGAACTACTTGAAAATAAAAGAGGGTAGATTTAGCTTAGATTTAGCTTAGATATTAGGAAGAAGTTGTTCACTGTGATGGTGGCAGAACAGGCTGCCCAGAGAAGTTGTGGATGCCCCATCCCTGGAAGTGTTCAAGGGCAAGTTGGATGGGTCTTTGGGCAGCCTGGTCTGGTAGAAGGTGTCCCTGCCTATGAATTTAGTCCCTGACAATAAGCTTCTCTCCCATGAACTCGTCCAGTCTTTCTGTTGAGAAGCACACAGATGTCTGCTCTACAGTACCAGAACTGCTCCCCCCTCATCTCTTGCCCATGTCTCTGAGTGGCAAGGAATGTGGGACTACTGCTCCAAGGGAGTTTGTGCCACTCATCTCCCTACTCCCCATAGGAGAGTCAAGAGTGAACAGCAAGACATGAGATCACAGCTGGTATGATGTGGATGGGAGCCCTTTTGGGTAAGGCAGGGGACCACTCAGATGAGCTCTGACAAAATCCTGATGCCCTCAGGTCTCAGGCATATTCCTCCAAGATGGGAGAAAAGTGAGGTTGGTAGGAGCTGTGGCCCTTGATGGACTTGCACATTCCTGACAGACTGAGCAGTTCCACAGGAATGGCTGCTTCCAGGAGGTCTGTCTGCAGCCCTCTGGGAAAGGCACAGGAGAGCAGAGGCAAAGGCATAGTCCAAGCAGAGCTGGCGGTGCCCATGCTGGCTAGGAGCTCCACCATAGCATCAGTGCTCAGTTCATTTTGTCATGCAGGGACAGTCCAGGCTTAGATCTTTACACACTGTGCATCTTATTCATACTGGTATTTTTTTATTCAAGCAGTCTGAAATCATTATTAGACACTGTTCAGACCAGCTGAGAAGGGGACAAACACTTCAGCCACCAGGACAGCATAAGGGAGGTTTGCCCTGAAGAGGGCACACTGGATGTGATGAGAAAGTGAAACTTTAAATAACCTTCTACAGACTGAGCTTGTTCAACACTGAACCAAGCATGTTTCCTCTCAAAGCAGAAGACTTGCTCCTGTTGGCATTCAGAGATCTGCCAAAGTCAGACTGAGTGAGCAGCCTGAATTTTGACACTTCTTGTCTTCGGGGTGCTTGAGTTTTTGCAACCTCCCTTGCTTTTTTTCTTATTCGTGTGCAAGGTAGAGTTGGACAGGCAATCAAACTGCAGGCACTGAATGCATGCTGATGATAGCCCACCAGTGTTCTCTGGGCTCCTTCAGGTTGCTGACGATAGACAACTGATTATCATCCCCCCTTTGCGTAGAAAGGGTCTTGCTCTTGCTGGGTGTGATTGCGATCATAGCCCCCGGCACAGATTCCGTGAGAAGAGCACATTACTTTCAGTGTTGCAGTTTGACTGCATGGGAACCAGCAACCACTCCTATTGCAACCCAACCAGCTCAGAGGCTAGTTTCACCTGCTCTGCCCCACCTCTGTTTCTCACAGCATTACCTCTCCCCCAGATTATGCCTTCCTTACTTTGCTGCACTTCTGCCCCTGTTGCAAAGGACTCCTGGGGATCCAAGATAGCAAAGCCTGCTGCTGTGGGAAGCTGTGTCTTCTGCAGAAGTTGTGTGCCAATTTGCTGCTAGCTCGGCCCCATTCTGCAGAGATGCTGCAGTTTGCTTTCCATGCAGCCTGAAACAAAAGGCAATTGCTGTGGCTGCTGCAGATGATGATTCTGCCCCACCACTACGGAGCACTTCTTGAAGACCAGCACCTGGTCCCTGCAAGCTAAAGCTGAGGCCTGCAGCACACAGCTCCATTCCCTTCAATGGCCTCAGTCATTTGGTTTGTAAACAGCTTGGGAGAAGGTGGAGATGGGGAAAGAAGGGGGGCATCCAAGACAGGTAGAAATCTGGAAAGGTTCAGCCATGGCAAAAACAAGGAACTGCAGCCAGCACAAGCTCATCTTTATTATAAAACTCCTAAGCCAGTCCTGCAATTTGCATCTGGATGCGTTTCATTCCCTATCAATGTTCATTAGCAGCTGCCCAGCACTAAGCTGCCTGCTTGGGAATAATTAGGCCCTTTTTCTGAAGGTTGTGACAATACTAACATCATAACTTCCATTTCTTCGAACACACATATATCTGGATGCTGTGAGCATCGATTAAAGTGCTCCTGCAGGAGGTACTGGGAGCGCACAGGCAGTGGGGCAGCACAGACAACCAGTCTGGTGCTACTATGAGTTATTTTTTACAGCACAACAACTTTGGTGCTTAAGCTGGAGACAGCAAAGGGCTAGAGGTGGCACAACCCTGTGCTGCTTGGAAAAAGGGAGGGAAGGCAGAATGTGGACTAAACATGAGAGACGATGTTATATAATGTTATATTTGAGTTTTTACTTCTCTTGACAGCATAGGGCTCTTCTTTCATTCACAGGCACAGGCAGTGGCTCCAGCACAGTGGTTTAGGTGGGTGGGTCACCATAACTCTTCCCAGCCCTTGAGCTCAGGCGCTTGAGCACTGAAAAGTAAATTTCAGCGTCTCGTGTGTCACTGTTAGCCAGCCAAGGAAGCCCCAGGGGCTGTATCAGCTTTGAAGAGTCTCTTCAGAGCACAGGCTGTGCAGCCGGGGGCATGGGAGCTGCTGCTTCATGGCAGAGTGGCCTCCTCTTGGATTTGTGGCCAGGCTGGGGAGGCAGCGGCTCAGCCTCTCAGGGGACAGGAAAGCTCCACTTCCAGCTGTGGATTGACCACTTTCTAACCATGGGCACATAACTCTGGTTTTGCAGCCGCTCCCAGGACTTGTCTGAGAGCTCTCTGGCGGGCTGTGGTCACCAAAGGCAAGGCCGGGGAAACTGGAAAGGCTTGTGTCAGCTCCTTTGATGCACGGACTGCTTGGCCTTTGCTGTCACACTGCGTAGTGTGAGAGAGCTTTCATCACACGTGCTTGGGGAGGCTTTCACCCCAGAATCAGCCAACAGAAGACACCTCTGCAGGAAATGAGCTGAGCCACATCTGCCAGATGGCTCTAGCTGTCCTTGAGCAGCACTGTGCTGCAGCGGCTTCTTGCTGACTTCTGGCCATTGGTCTTGGCTCGTTTAGCTCAGTCTGCTGTGGCTATTGCCTGTCTCCCAAAGGGCATCAGAGGTGGAGCACAGGCTGAGGGTTCCTGGCTGGCACGGGGCAGGGCTGTAGCAATGTGATTTTGACCAGATGCTTGTCACTTCATCAGTGCACCCTGTTTTGTTCTCCAGGAATTTCAAACAAATTATCTTCAGGACCTGCTACAAGGTACATTAGTCTTCCTGTGGAGGCAGGCTGGAGCATGGCTGAGGTCTCAGAGGGAGGGTGGAGCTGTCTCCTAGGAGAAGAGTTGTGCTTCATCAGGGAAGGGCAGCTTATTATCAAGCTATACAGTTTTGTATAGTCTCTGAGGTGACTACCAAAGCCTTTGATATCATTGAGAATGAAGCAGTGTAAAAAGAAGGATAACAAATTGGACCCAAGGGTTGCATATGACCATTGCTGCTATCTGAGTTGTAGTGATTCCTTAGAACTGACAGTCTCCATTGTTACTGTGGTAAACAGTATTATTTTAAAACAATCTGTCATCATAGGTTGCACTGAGCCTAGGATGGCTGCTTTCCTTGGCAATCCTGGCACAACCTTCTGAAAAAACCACTTTGGCTGTGCAGCCAAAAGCCAGGGTCTAATCTACATCTCATTGTCATTACCATGTTGGTAGGAGCCCCATGGAAATGATACTCAATTGCCATGGCTGACTGTAGATTTTCAAGGACAGCAAAAATACTTCTGTTACTTTTGTCAAAGTAGTCTCTAAGCATTGCACGATTCTATCTCCATACTGGATAGCTCACAGTCCAAACAGACATAGGCGAGGGTGAAATGGCCTTGAATTGCTCTGAAGTCACATGGTGGGTTTGTGATGGATCCCAGCCAAGCCCTCATTTGGCCTGACTTGCCAATGTACGAGAGCCCTCCCTGTCTCCGCTAAGTTCAGTAAACCACAGACAGCATCTCTGCAAGGCAGCATCCAGCCCATTGCACTCTCTTTTCTTCTGCAAGGTAGGGAAGGAGTCTTGTCAGCAGAGCTCATAAATGGAGTGAAGCAGAGGCTCTTCTCAGAGCCAGTGCACATGAGAGCACAGGACAGGCATTGCTGGGGTTTGCCCTTCAGGTCAGGGTGCTGTTCCCATGGTAGAGCCCAGCCCTATCTTGTGAAGAGTTCCCTGCATAGACTAAGGCCTTTGTATAAATAGAATACAGCAAAGCTTTGCTACACTGGAGTACCTTGCTTGTGAAAAATGTAAATAAAGGAATAAAGTGTAATCTGGAGCCACTTCAAACTCCCAGGCAGACAGATAGGTGTTTTGCTCTAGTGAATCCTTGCATATTTAGACAGTTACTTATTAAATAGACAAAGTCACTCTATCTATTAAAAACTTGCATGAAGATGGAGTATGTTTTTGGTATCTCTGCAGAATACTGCATGCTCTGTTGAGACAGGGACCAGCTGTATTTTGTGTTTTATGCAGCACCTAGGAAGGCTGGAGTATAAAATCCAACAGCTGCATTCCCTGATGTACAACGCCAGTGCATGTACAGCATCAATGTATCAGTGCAGCTGTGGGTCACTGTGGGATGACTTGATAGTAAGAAGCATGGATAGGAAATAAGAGAAAATAATCAGTCACTGAGTGCTAGTTGCTTCTTTCAACGCTGCTTTGACTGGACCTGTTTCTGGCTTGCTTTATTCAGGGCAGTGTGACGGGTACTAAGTTTAACTGGCCACTGACGATCCAACAGCGCACTTTGGGCTGAGCAGCCCTGGGTCTATCTGCGGCTCACTTTTCTGTGCACTCTCAGCTATTGCATCTTCCGTTCTCCTGTGGGCTATCATCATCTGTAATGTCTCTATCAAGCACTTCTGATTACTTTAGCTATGTGCTAGCACTCCAGTTGTTGGCGAAGCTGCTGGCCAACTTCAAGCTTTGCATCTAGCTGCTGTAGATGGGCATTTTTTAGTTCTTATGTCCAGAGATACCTGCACAGATCTTCCTTATTTTCTCATAGGCTAAACCCAACTTATTCCTTACTCCCCAACCCTCCAGTGTATGTCTTAAACCTTTCCTTCTTGCAGTTGCACAACTCAAGTAATTCAGCTTCACAGCTCCAGGTACACTGTATGCTGCCTGGAGCAGTGTGGATGGGTTGGACTATTGGCTAAGAAATAGAGCAGAAGAAATTTCCATAGATGGTGAGGGGAGTTTGGTGCTCTGCTGCTTATGTATTCCCCAGGAAACTGGGGTAGCTTCAGCTCCAGGGGACCCCCAGTGTTCGCTTGTAAATGCCTGGCACCCTGCTGTGTATATGGCAAGGGTAAATTCCAGACTGAGGCAGGACATCCACCAGCTTATAACCAGGTGTGAGCTCCTAAGTCATGCTGCCAGCTTGAAAATGTCTGTGATAAAGGATCATTGACAAAGAGCATTAATAACCTGCGTGTTTGCACTAGTTTCTGGCTGGCCCTGTCTGTATTTGTAGGGGAATGCTGAGGGTGCTGTGCTGGCAGAAATTTTCAGCAATCCATGAATGGCTTTTAAAGAGAAGCTATTTCATGTGGCTTCCCACACAAGGACCAATGGCAGGAGTGTAGAACAGTCCTTCTTAATCCTCTCGAATCCATGTGCTACTGAGCACCACTAAGAAAAAAACAACTCCTGAGCCTCTCATGCAGTTTTCTCTCAATAGCTTTCGTTACAGCTAGCTCTCCATGTTGCTTTATTACTTGTTTTTCCCCTTCTGATGACTTGCTTGTCCATGTGGGAAGATATTTCTGTGTTTGTGTTTTTGCTACAATTTCACAGAGCAGCTTCTGATTCTCAGGACAGTCTCAAAAATGAAGGGAAGATGAGGGTCTCAGAACTGTGCTCTCTTCTGTATATGCTTGGCTTGCTTTAGCTGTTCAATGAGCCCCAAAGTTTTTTGCAAAGTCATACAACTCTTCTTGCTCATTGCCCAGTCTCTGACCGTCTGCTCTCAGTGTCTATTAATTTATTGCTCTCTCAGATCCTTTGTCTGTTTGAAAACACACTGGAGCAATGACTTTCTTACTATGCATTTAGAGAGCACTTAGAATCATAGAATCACTTAGGTTGGAAAAGACCTCCAAGATCATCAAGTCCAGCCACCAACCTAGCACTGCCAAGTCTACCACTAAACCATGCCCCTAAGCATCACATCTACACATCTTTTGAATCCCTCCAGGGATGGTGACTCGACCACTTCCCTGGGCAGCCTGTTCCAATACCTCACAACCCTTTCAGTGAGGAAAGGTTTGGCTATGACCAATTCATAGCAGCATTGACTTAGATTTTTTTGACCTTCATTGAAGGATGGAGGCAATACCCACCAAACACCCTGTAGGTCTCTGATTTTCATGGACATAGGATCAGTATTTTAATGGTGCCCAGCTCTCCTTTAAATGTAACAGGATCAAGGAACTGAACTTTGAATATTCACCCCCCTGCCCCCAATTTCTGTGCTATCAAGGCAGAGACTATTTCATCATTATTTGAAGATAGTTTTGTCCTCTTTGTAATTTGCCAAAGTGAATTAGATTTTCTTTTATATTAAATTGGAGGCTTTCTCTAAAGCATCCTAAAAAGAGCTCATTTCATTAGCACGCTGTTGATTTATTATTTATAATGACTGTTTACAAAACAGCCTGCAAAGACGATGAGGCCCTGGTCAGGTGACTGCGCATTTCTACAGGCAGCTCCGGCCCTCCTGAGCAACCTGCATGCCCAAGCTCACCAAAAAAATTAGCTACTGATTAGAAGTGATTTGCAAGGAGATTTAAACAAAATAATCCATCCATGGTTTGAGGACCACTGCTGTAGCTGCTGTAGCTCATGTAGGGACTGATCTTAGCTGGAGGTTTTTGTAATGTTTTCTGTGGGCTGTCCATGCTTGCTCCTTTCCCAGGATAATGTTGGCAGGGCAAGAACTGGTGTAATCCCCTATTACCCCATCCTGATCTCTTCTTTTGAGCATCATCCAGTCAGCCTACAGGTCTGCTCACTGGTGCCAGAAGCTCAAACTGTTGTGCATCATCAAATCCTGACCCCATCCACAGAGCCCTCTTCAGCCTAAACTGGAGGCACCAAGTCCCTCAGACATGACAGGAGCCCGGAGCAGCACTGCCCCTTTACTCCACTCCTGTGTTGGAGGGGTCTCTGCTAGGCCCGTGTTTTGACAATTTACTTCTGTGGGGCTTGATTAGCAAAAGACTGGCATGTGCTTAACTTGATTCTCACAGTCTGGGGAAACGTTTTATCACCCACAGCAGCAGAAGCGGTGAGGTGAGTGCAGCACAGTATTGAGCATCTCTTCCTTAAACATCAGTCACAGAAGCACCAGGTACAGCAGTGGTTACTGAGCCTGCAGGTATTGGAGAAATGGCTGAGAAACATCGACTGGTGCCGAAGCCTGCAACGGGAGAAGATTGATTGCTCTGCTGCTGGAGCGGGGCTGTCGGAGCTCTGCTTCAGTGCTGCAGGCTGCGTGCTCCCAGCAGTGCAGCCAACATTAACTGTTTGGCTTATGGTGTAGGTGCTTTCGTCTAAAGGAATCAGCCTGGGTCACGCACACAGCTCTTTAGGAGCACCTTTCTGTTCTCTTTCTGTTCCGCACCTCTGCTGACTTCTGCTTCAAAGGGCCACTCAAAAAGTCACACCCAGAAAGCTTCCCTTGGCTTTCAGAAAGAAAACACCCTTCCCAGCCCTGCCGAAGATCTGACGGTCTGTGTGGGCTCTGCTGGGCCTGAGCCCCCTGGGCTTCCAATGTCCATTGAAGGCAGAAGGTCCCAGCCCCTGCTGAAGGGCAGTGCGAGCACTACAGGGCTCAGAAAGCCACATCAGCTGCCATGTAGAGGTAAAGTAAGAAGATGGTTGCTGCCAAATCACAAATGTGCCCAATGGGAGTGGGAAAGCCTCCTAATATACTTTTTTTTTAATTTATTTTTTCATTTTTTATTTTTAAGAGAACATCATTTTCCAAATAGGCAACAAAGAATTACCAAAGGAATTGGAACAATAGTACTCTAGCACAATATTCTCCTCTCCAATGTTGATCTCCCAGAGGTGTTAAGGGATGTCTTCAGACTTCATGACACCTTATGCCCTTTCAGCCTCTCTCCAGGACCGTTGGAGTGTATACATGGTAGCGTACAGTCAGTAGCAGTGAGGACTTCATGACCAATCATATGCCTTCAGATGTGGACTGTGAGTGCTTATTTTCTGACAAGGACCTTGTAGACCTACCCTTCACGGCCTCACAGAATCCTTTAAGGGCTTTGGCCTAGATGGCACGTGGTACCCCATATAGCTGTACTGAGCCCTCAGCCACCTCTCTGCTGGTTTGCACTGAATGCAACACCAAGCTTTAAAGAGTTCCTTTTGATTCTCTCCCTCCCTTACATGTCTGCTGCTCTGGCCAGCTGGGTCATATCTAAAACACAGCACCAGACAAAAGAGCACTGCTTGACTGTGCTGCACATTTGCAGGATCTGTGGACACACCAGACATGGACCACCAATACCTCTTGGTCCTGTGCGCTGCAGGTGCGTCTTGTGAACTGTTTCCATGCAGAGTTCAGGTCAGTGGGCAGTTCTGACTTGCTCAGTCTTGGACCTGCAAGTTCTTGTTTCTGCATTGAGCTAGAAGGCAATCTTGCTGCCATCAAATTTGCCTTCAGAACTGGTTGAAATTCCAGGAACAGCACATCCCTGCTTTGCCCTCCTCTCAAATGAAAGTCTAAACATGTTCAGTGGTGTGTAACTAAGACATAAACCACTTGGATGGGAAGTCAAGGACAACACTCTCTACGCAGGTATCTATGGCTTGGAGAGCTTGAGACAGAACAGGGACTCAGGGCTTTGTGTGTCAGATAGATTCTCATTTCCAAGCCAATGACTCCTCCCCTACACTGAAAGCCTTCATTTGATTTTCACATGCCCCTGGGGAAGACACTGGGTTCCCCCATTCCTGCATTTCAGATGTGCTAGGTCACATTTGGGTCAGTCCTCCCAGCATCCATAGCACCATCACTATAATGCTGCTATCTCGCTGTGATGTGGCAAGTGGGACACCACCTGCTAGTGGCAGTACTGGAACTTCCTGCAGTGGGAAGGACTCATGTCTGTGTAAGAATGCAGCCATGGAAAGAGCCACAAACAGCTGAAGAAGCACAGTCTGGGAATTTTTGCCTCCTCTTTCTGAGTCATGAATAGTTTGCAAGCAGATCCATGCCTCTTTGCTCTGATCTTTTCCAAGTTTGACCTACACCCTCCCATCTGTCCCCTTCTGTTTTCTCATGTCAAATCTCTTGTTTTCTGGCTCACGCTCTGTTGTGAGTTGTAGGGTGAGGGCAGTGCCACCACTTAAATCCCCTAACATCTGCATCTGAGTAAATTCTCATGAGTTCACATCTGCTGTGTATTGGCCATGCAGTGCCATGTACAGGAGCCCAGAAGAGCTGCACCTAAGAATCAGCTTTGTCACGTCTGAGAGTAACCTGGAACACCAAGGCATGGGTGAACCACGTGTCTTGGCTTTTCCTGAAGATATTCTTTCTTTTGACGGTACATTTTTATAGTAGAGAAGTCCTGAACTTCACAAACATCCAAAGCACGTTTTCTTTTTGTTTGTTTGTTGTTTTTTTTCCCCAAAATTTAAGGATGAGTGGTCCATTAGAATGGTAGGAAATGACCATGTTGCATAGTAATAACTGGATGAAAAGGTTCAGTAACAAACTCTCACACTATTTATGATGCTGATTAACAGCTTGATCCATCTGAGTCTTCAGCTTCACTTCTGTCCACACCTTGTTTCATCCTTCTCTGATATGCTCCCCCATCTCCTCCAGTGCCTTGCTGCTCAGTACATGCCTGGCTAGATAGCTCCCAGTGTCCTCCTCCACAGAATGTGACTTTGCCTGCATCTCATTGGTGGTTCTGCTCGGTTGCTCCATCGTAACTCTCCAAAGTGAGAACAGTGTGCTACATGGTGCTAAACCAATGAGGCCTACCATTGCCTGTTCTCTAGCAACCACTGTAATAGCCACAGTGGCAGGGATGATTAATCAGGAAATGGTAAAGAAAAATATCTATAATGAAGCAACTGAATTTCTGACTTTAAGGGGGGGTGGGGTGAGGTGTAGGGGGTAGGGGTGGTACAAAGTCACAGGCAAGGTCATGGAAAAGAAATCCTTTGAGTAATACTAAGTCTTTACACTGCAGACTATTGCAGACTGGAAGAACATCATGGTGAAGTATTTGTCTATGGTCATCCTGTCCTATGTATTGGTCACTGCTGGAGACAGGTTGCTGAGCTTAGTGACACACAGGTGCCACTGGTCCTGTGTCATACCACAATCATGATCTGATTTGCAGAACTTAGATGCTGGAGGCAGACAGCAAGGGGTCCTACTCAGATACCATGAGATGAAGAGTGAAGCACAGTCCTTGGCATGCATGCCAGCTCTCCACTCTGCTTGCACTGGCCATGCTCTGTGGGAGCAATGTCTGTGCCCCTGGAGCAAATGGCAAAAACATCTCCAAACCTGGACTCCTCTGATGTGCTTGACCTCAGTGAAAAGGCAGGGCCCAGTCTTGCATTGAAATAATTGTCTTCTGTGGAGCCTTTTCCAGTACATAAAACTCCTCTGTCAGCTCCACGTAGCACCAAGCAGGTACCCCAAATGGCAGACTCAGTCTGCAAATGTAAGGCTGACTGAGGTTAGCCGTGTAAGTCACTGGGACCTTAGAAGTCCTGCTCTCAGCACATCCATTTCCCACAGGAATTCCATCACCCAGTTTCTCAGCAACAGAGATGGTTCCTAGCAAGGTAGTTTTTTTGCCTCATTTGTTCTTGGGAAATGTCTAAAACCCACGAAGATGATATGAGTGAGAAGGTATGCTTGTTGAAAAACATATACATCCCTGACCAGTAAAGACTTTTCAAACCATGCTTTTCAAAGAGGTGTCTAACGCAAAGGGTTGAAGGTAGCTAATACAGCACATACCAGCCCCTGGCTGATAGGAATAAGTAGTGATGCTGATAAGCTCATTTGATAAAGCTTCTTGCTGGGCAATGCAGATACAGGCTAAGGTCAGCCTTTAATATCTATCTCAGTCCCGCAGGCAGTGTTCTCAGGTGTTGCTGCCAGGAATTATTGCAACCCTGTCTACTTCTTGTAGAGGTTTCAATGAGTCTTGACAAATCCTCATAGTGTGGTCTTGTGTGCCACATCTGTTATTGACCTGACTACAGAGCACCAGATGATATCTAAGTAAATTGCATATGCTAATGCAAATTGGTATCAAGATTCCACAAGCAACATAGACCCTTCTCGTTGCTCCGTGGGCTTTTGGTGTTCTGGGTTGTTAAAACAGTGACTAAATCCACCACAATGAGTCTGCCTGGCCACTTGATCATATAAGATGTTTCTTGTGGGAAGCTGCTGATGTTGCCCCATGCACATTGGGGCTGGGTTATAGTAGCCTTCAGCTGCATAAGCTTTTCCCATCATGAGAAGCAGTGAATGTGGTGGTGGTGGTGGTGGTGGGGAGACGCTGCTCAAGGAAAGAAATCTGGATATGATGGGTGTGTGGCCTATGCCTGCTAGGAAGGGCACAGGATTGCTCTGTCCTCTTACATCACAGAGAGCTGGGTACCTGGGGAATCATGCTCTGGTAGTGTTGATTGTCAGGCTGTGTTAGCCTAACAAAACAGCTGATCTCTTACCAGCTCTTATGGCATCTTGTCAACTGAAGAAACGGGAAAGGAAGATCTGGGCTCTGGGTGTTTTCTGGACATGCAGGACATGTGCCACTTGAGATGTGGCTTATCTCACCTCTGAGCTTCAGTGGAGACAAACTGAAGTCTGAGATTTGCACTGAGTTGAATCCCAGAGTCCATGCTACGAAACCCTGTGTTCATGGCTCCTTTTATGTGCTGCACTGGAGGAAGGATGGTTGTTGAGTTTAGAAGTCTCAGTGGTAATCTCTGGTTTTGTGGAGCGCACCTGAAACCAAGCAAAGGATTTCCTAGTGATTTCTTGATTTAATTCCATGGCGAGAGCACAGTTTTCAAGTCTACCCTGAAGCAGGACTGAAAGGTGCTGAAGGTCATTGCTTTTGGGTTCTACAAGACTCATCTTTAGCAGGAGTATTCTCAACACCTGGTGTTGCATGTGGACACCAGGTTGCGTCTGTAGGAGTAGGGGGTAGGGGCAGAGAATCAGCTCCACCTCTGTAGCATGGTCCATGCAAGATCAGCTTTTCCTCCACTGCTGACCCAGAGGTGGCAGAATCTCAGGGCTCTTCTAAACCTGATGCTGATCCAGAAGACATTAAAACCCAGCCTCATCATTATCTCTGCATCTCACTCCATCAACATTTTTTCAGTCTGTATTAAAAGTCCTACTATGATTTTTAGCACAAAAGGGGAAAGAAGAGAACCTTCTATGTTCAGGACATTTGGGACATCACTAGAATTTCATCCATCTGTGATTGGCCCTCAGACCGTCATACTCAATTTATTTCTCAGCCAAAGTTTTTCAGCCATCTGCTCAAGTGGAACAGCTTCCAGCATTTATTCCCAATAGTGCTCTTCTGAGGGAGCACATGGATTTTCTCCAGTACGACAGCATCACTATTTTCCAAAAAAACTCTCAGCCCAACCCTGCACTGACTGGCGGGGAGCCCTCCCTGCTCTGCACCCCGACCTTGAATTTTAAGCAACTGATCAAGAAAATACAGAATGTTTCTCTTCCACTTAGCGCCACAGAACGTGACTGATGTTTTTTAAAGGGCTCCTCTGCAGAGATGTTAATGAGGTCGCCTTGGATACTCAGCTTAAAATGGTGTCGTTTCAGCTTCTTTTATGTCAGCAATCAACAATAACAACAAAAAATACACAACAACCCATCAACGAATCTGCTTGAGGAGGGGTGGGGGACTCCTGGCAGGCAACTGGAGCAGATAGCGACTCAGAGTCCACCTGCTGCCAGCAGTTTGGTGGCTGAGCCTCTCTGATTGTCTAGTAGAGCATCAACACAATGATCTCCATAATTATTGTCTCCCCCCCGCCCCCCCCCCAAAAAAAAAAAAGCCACATAAAGAAGAGGCTGATTTTAACAGTCATCATATTGAAAGGGCCCCAGGAAAGGACTTCGAATTAGGAGCAGCAAGAGGTTCAGGGAGAGCCAGGGAAATAAAAGCAGTTTCCCTGTGTGAACAAGGGGGAACTGCCAAAGATGGGAGGCTGTGTGTCCTTAGGGAACTGCTTGCAGGGCTCAGAGACTCACTTGCATTACTGCTGCTTCATGTGTTAGCAACCATCAGATGAGCTATGAGAGTGGACTACATCCAATTTCAAAAAGCAGGGTGAAATGTACTTGAAGCAGAAATACATGGCAGGTGCAGTCAATGCTTTAATGATCTACCACACAATGCTAGCCATGTCTCCAAACAAATCACTCAGCTTCTCTGAACCTCAGTCTCTCCACTTTTGAGCAAGTGACATCTCACAGGCTTCACTGGAGCTTTAAAGACGTATATGAAGCCACTGATGGAAAGGTATGCGTGAGTACAAAGGATTACTTTTGGCAAACATATTTACATGAATGGAGATCAGACTGATTCCTCGATTAGCAATTTTATTAATCAGTCTAGAAAATAACTACAGTTATTATTATTTCTCTATTCATATAACTATTATTCCACTTATCCAGACTATACAGATATGGAGGCAATGCTTTTCTATACCTCACCAAAAGTGCCCAAACGTGATGATGGAGAGCAGTATCGAATCCTGAAGTAGATTGCCATCATGATGTGAATGTGGTTGTCCTGTGAGGACAACAGATGAGCCTGGGACTGTGTCTGGGATGTCAAAGCTCAGACTTAGATCATAGAGCAATTTAGGGCAGCAGGGACCTGAGGAGGTCTCCAGCCTAAGCCCTGCTCAGAGCAGGGCCAGCTTAGATCAGATTGCTCAGGGCTGTGCCCAGCTGAGGGTTGCTTACCTCCACAGATGGAGATTCCCTCAGTCCTTCTGGGCAGCATCTCAGTGTTTGACACATCAGTGTTGTAACAGAGCTTAACTGCCTTGAGCTGGGCCCTCCAGTCTCTGCCAATGGGTCTGAGAGCTCAGTTTAAGCCCAGCCCTGGGCCTTTAGACCCTGCTTGCTCAGGTATACCTGTTTCCAGTATGGTTTTCTGAATGATGCTGTAGCCTTGTTTCCAGACCTGTCTCTGGCCCTTTAACCTGCTGCTCCCGACTGGATTCCTTGAACGGACCCTGGACCTGGTTCATCAGCTGGCCCTGTCTGGGATGGCTGATAGACCATGTTACTATCACCCTGCTCTACCTACTCTGGTCAGATGCTGCAGGACTGTGGCCCAGTCAGTGAGAGCACTGTTTGTGCTCTGGTCACCCTTCAATCCCAGCTCACCCCATCACAAGAAACAGTCCTGCTCTTGCTTTCCGATTTAAGGTGAAAACATCTTTCCTTATATCTACAAGGAATTTCCTGCATTCCAGCCTCACCAACTGCCTCTCATCCTTCCACTCTGCACATCCAAGAGTCTTTTCTACCTTCCTTCCTTCCTTCCTTCCTTCCTTCCTTCCTTCCTTCCTTCCTTCCTTCCTTCCTTCCTTCCTTCCTTCCTTCCTTCCTTCCTTCCTTCAAGTAGTTGCAGAAAGCAATTAGATCTTTTGCCTGCTTTTCTCCAGGCTGAATAAACACAGCTCTCAGCCTGCCAACCATACTAGCGGCCTCTGAGGGACCTACTCCAATCTGTCAATGCCTTTCTTGCACTAGGAAGTCCCAAACTCGACCCGGTGTTTCAGATGCAATCTCAGAAAGGCCAGGCAAAGGGGAATTACCACTTCCCTTGGCATTCTGACTACACTCTTGTTAGCACAGCCTAGGGTGTAGTCAGCTTTCTTTTCTGTAGACACTCTACTGATTCCTGCTCAATATCTTATTTGCCAGGACTCTCACCTCCTTTTCTGCAAAGCTGCTTTCTATCAAGCTGCTTTCCAGCCAGCTATCTCCTACCCTGTCCCGTTCCTTCACGAGGTTATGCCGTCCCAGATGTATGACTGTGAATTTTCTTTCATTGTCAGCCTGTTTCTCCAGTCTGTTGAATCCCTCTGAACAGCAGATATAGCTTCCTGGGCATCAAGTGCTTCCCTCCCCTTTGCTTTCTTTGGTATCATCTGAAAACTTCTAGAGAGTGCACTTTGTCCAATTATCCAAGCCATCAGTAAAGCTGTAAAACAGTACTGGCCTCAGTATCAGCCCAGTATCAGCCCCTCAAGGATCCCACTAGTAACCAGTTACCAACTGGACTTTTTACCACTGATCACCACCCTGTGAGCACAATGGTCCATCCGATTTTCCATCCACCTTATTTTCTATTAATCCAGTCCATAACTCTCCAGTCTGGCTATAAAGAGAGTATGAGTTGAAAGCTTTACTATGAGAAAGGGAAACTGCTTCCACTTTCTCCCCTGATCCTCACCTTATTCACACAACCTCTTTTCTTGCTGGTCAGGTGTGATTTGCCCTTTGTAAATCCCTAGCAACCTTTCCCAATGCCCTTCTTGTCCTTCACGTGCTTGGAAGTGACTGCCAGAAAGATTTGCTCCATCACCTCCCCAGGGATAGAGGGGAGGTTGGGCAGGCTGTAGCTCACCAAGCTCTCCTTCTCGCCCTGCCCAAAGTCGGGTGTGATGCTTGCTTTTTCCCACTCTTCAGGAGCTTCCTCAGTTGCCGCAATCGTCCAAAGAGACCAGAGAGCAGCCCTGCCATGGCATGGGCCAGCTTCCTCAGCACCTTCCAGGGCATCCCACCAGGTCCCATGGACTTGTCTATGTTCGGCTGGCTCAGGCGTGCCCTAAGTCAATCTTCCTCTAGCAGGGGTGATGCCTCCCTGCTGCAGACTCTGCTGCTAGGACCAGGGACCTGGCAGGCTTGAGGGCAAACGTCAGCAATAAAAGCAGAGTCAAAGGTGGCCTTGAGCACCTCAGCTGCTCTGGGTCTGTGGTCACCAGGTGCCCTGCCCCCATGAGCAGCAGGGCCACCTGCCCGTCAGCCTCCCTTCTGCTGCCCAGGTGCCTCTAGGAGCCCCCTCCTTGCCCTTCACTTCCCTTGCTGGTTCCCACTGCAGCTGAGCCTTGGCTTTGCAAATACCAGCCTTGATCCTGATGACTCTGGTAATGCCTCTCCAACCTTGCCAGGGTGCCTGTGCCCACTCCCACCTTCTTCTGTGCTTTCTTCTTGCACCTGAGCTCAGTCAAGGAATTGTTCATCTGTGGTGGATTCTGCCCCACATGCTTGACTACCTACAAATGTTGGAGGAAGTGGTCCATGAAGATGTACCAAATGTAATGACCTCTTTGTCCTCTGGAGAAAACAAAACAAACAAACAAACAAACAAAATCTTCATGTTGCATCCTGCTAAACAGATCCCTGAAGAGGCTGAAACCTGCTCTTCTGCATCCGGGGCTGAGGTTCTACTATGTGTCTTGTGCCCTTATTTGAGTAGATGAAACTCTGCCATCTCATGATTGTTCCAGCCAAGGATACCCTCAGCCTTTCAATTCCTGGCTAGCTTTTCCTCATTTGTGACTCATGGCACCAGCAGAACATTTCCCTAGTCACTTATCACCTTGAAGAATTTGTCCTCAAGACACTAGAAATCTCCTGGGTTGTTTGCAACTTGAACTGCAGTTCCAAGTACAGGGAGGTTGAAGTCCCCCATGTGTACCAGGACATGCATTCATGAGGCTTCCTCCAGATGGCTTCGTCTCAACAGCTCCCTAATAGACACTGTCCTACCTAGATCAACAGCACTGTTGCTACTTACAGAAACAACTGCAGGCAACGTTGATCCTGCAGTCAGCATGGTCTGTGTGTATTGGAGTTGCTCCTTCATCTGAAGAATCTTGTTGCAATAGATAGCACGGTAGGAAGACAAAAAGACATGAGAAGGAAGAGAAAGTGGAATTTACAGTCATTTAGTTAAACTGCACTTAACACAGTTGTATGGATAGTCCTACTTAGAATGGAAAAAAGCTGAGTTTGATTTCTCATTTATTGAGGACATGAAGTAAGGTAGGATAAGTGAAGGCTACTTGAATTCTGAACAGGAATGTCCACATAGACAGTTTAATGAAGTTTAGCTAATTCAATTTGCAAAGGTTAATTCAGATTCATTTTCCTGATTGTCTCAGTATAGATAAGGCCAAGGTCACTTCCCCAAGGTCACTGGCTGAGTCAGGCACAGGATCCAGACTTTCTCGTTCAGGGAGCACAAGAACACAAGTTTCTTCCCCTGGGCCGATTTGTTTCTCATTTTGAGATGCCATCCATATACTCCCTTCTTATCCCCCCTGCACAAAAGAACACCATTTCTTCCACTTTCCTCAATGAACAGTCAATACCACTGATTCTTGCTGCCCCTTTTTAGGCTGCAGATCACTGCTAAGCCTTCTGGGTGATCTGTACCCTCTATTACTGGGGAATAGTTGGTGCTTAGAGGTAAATTATAGCACCCACTTTATCAGAGAGTCATAGTACATGTATAGGAACTGGAGATCTGCTAAGATCTTCTCTAGGAGGCCAGGACTGCCCATAGCACATTGCTGGGATGAAACCCAGTGCTGGGGAACTTTTGTCCCACAGCTCCTTCAGCAGGTGTGCTCATCTCTGTTTCTCAGCATCTGCTACTAGGCACCAACTGCAATTCCCCTATTATTCATGAGAGATTGAGTTCCAAAATGTAGAAGCTTTATAGGATTTAAAAAAAAACAACAACATATAATCTGTTCAGAACTGAAAAGCTGTCTCAGCCTTCACTGAAAACTTTCCCAATGGAGTTACAATCCTAGGACAAGTAGCTTGCATCTCCTAGGACATGAGAAATGGATACAGGAGCTATTCCGAACAGCAGGCGATAGTGAATGGTCACATTTCCTTGGCCAAGATGAGGAAGCTGCAAGTAACTTGTTAAAAAAAAAGAATCAATAGAAAGTATTTTCCCACGATCTTTTGCCATGAGTCTTTGGCAATAATTTCAGCACTCACTTCAAAGCATTGAGGTCTCCTTTCTGGGCTTCTCTCTACCATGACAAAGGAGTTTACAAAGATGAGTTGCTTGAGCTCAGTAGCTGGCTGTGAGCTTGCTGTACTGCTTCAGAGAGGACTTGCTGTCCCTGGGTCCTTGTGTTCAGGGGTATCTGCATGATAAGTCTTAAAACGATGATGAGTGTTCATATCTCTGGCCCTTTTCCATCATTAGAAGATTGTTTCAGCTCCTCGGGACGTCCTCGAGTGTTCTGCTGCCCCACAGCAATGTAGTGGTCATTTCTGATATTTCCCCAGCATAGCTGTCCAGATCCTCCTCCTCTTCCTAACAGTTACAGTCTTGGAAGGCTGCTGTCTTAGATCTGGACTGCATGCTGAGAGGCTTGGTCCCTGCTCCAAGAACTTCAGTGTGAGAAGTAAAAAATAAAAGAAGCAGTGGGGGCAGAGAGCTGGGAGTGTGCAAAAGGATAAGTTGTCTGCCAGTAATGATGACAAGTGTTCTCCATCTTGCATTGTCTTGTAGCCTTTCACTCCAGAGAGGCCACGATGGAGCTGGGACACCATCCAGTCAAACACAAGCTGTACTGCCCACATCTGCAAAGTAGTCTCAAGAAGCAGAGAAGTCTGCCAAACAGAGTGCTGAAAGAGCAGGTGCTGATGTCCTCTCTGTTCAGAGGAATCTGCTCAAGCCCTTCTAATGCATCTAATTTGCTCAAGAATTTGCCTCTGACAATTTCAGCAAAATTTTAATTCCCATTGGTCAAGCAGAAATGTTTGCTGTTCTTGGTCAGGTTCAACTGCTCCATGCTAAGGCAAAATCTGAATCTGCCCTGCAGTTACCAGGAAGGAGCCTGGATGTTGCCTCTCCTCTTCCATCAGCGATGCCGTCTGCTGTCACATTTGTTTGATTTCCTCCTTTTCAGGTCTTATGCAATTCACTGGGGACACTTGGACAGCAGACCAGGAATGCAAATGGATATGTATTCCTGAGGGACATCGCTTTCTAAGTGGGAAAGGCCACTTTCTACAGTCAGCAGCCAGCTCCCTGTCTTGTCTGTCCAGACTGACAGCCTTGTAACAAGTTTGAAACAAAGTCTGAGCTCACATGCCACTATCTGCAGGAATATCTTCACCATCGTTCCTCTCACTGCCCTTGGAAGCATTAAAGGCAACCTCCAACTCCTTCTTTCCCTTTCTTCTCTACCCAGCACTTGATTCCTTTTTGTGTGTAGGCAGAACCAAGAAAATGAATCATGTGAAGAGTCTTCCCCTTCCTCTCTTAGCACCCTTCTTTCCAAAAGCCTCCTTTAAGGCAGAAGAAGTAAATGGGAATCAGATACCAGGGGAGGTGAAATTACCTTTGCTTTGGAAAGACAGCTTTGAGCCACATCAGGACATTTCTGCTTGGTGAAGAGAGAGCTAGTCATATTGCCTTGGTTGAGTCACATATGGTCTGCATCATCATACTCTGGTCAGAGTTTCTCATGTTCCCTCAGTATAAAGCAGGACTTCATTTCTTCTCATAGCCCTGACAGGCTTCCCCTGCAGCTTCCATGTGCTTGGGAACCGAAATCAGGATGCCAGTGTCCTCCTGACATCAGTGCTGTAGGTTGTCCTGTGACAGATTTTCCCTGTCTTGCAGGGACCTGCATGTCTCTGGATGAGTTCTGATCCCAGGACATAGATACGCACACTGGTCACTGTGCACTAGGTGCTGTACTAACTGCTCACCTGCACGTTTCTGCCCAGTGCAGAATTTTGTTCTTATGGGAAGGGGAAATATGAGTAACATATATTTTGGTGCATCAATCCATTTTATTATGATAAATACAAGATCCTATTTCTTGAGCACAGCTAGACTCAAACAGCAGGATGCACTTGAGGTGCTTACTGCTTCCCAGAACCTTTCCCGTGTGCTCAGTCCTCTTCCCAAGACTCTGCCCTTTGGCTCCTTCCCATAGCCATGATTCACTGTCTCATTTGCGACCTTTTCCTGATTGCTTGCATTGGCAACTCCACTGATGCAATATAATAATCTTTGTGTTCTCTGTTGAGCTGCCTGGATAGGTTCTTCCCAATGCTTCCAGTAGTGAATGGTGGGCTCCTTCTTGCATACCTTGCCTTCTCCTATCATTGCACAAAGGCACTTCTTCCATTAACGTGGACCAGGTCTATAAATCAAAGCCTACTTGATGGAAGTGAATACTATGCTCTAGTATGAAAATATCTCCTTCCAGGTGATCCCATGCCATAGGGAATACTGATTCTTTGACCCCACTGTGAGAGAAAAGACCTTTCAAAGGATTGTACGGGGTGATCTCCACTTCCCAATTGTCTAGAGAAAGGGGAGTTTCGTGGCTGCAGTGTAGGATGAGAAACTAGCTTGTCTGGGGCCTATTTTAGACCAAAGATCGCCTTTATGAGGGTTGGGATTTTTCAAGAGCACTCAGCTCTCCTCCATCTCTTCTATAAATGAAACTGCCTCCAATCATAACAAAGAGACAACACTGTCTGCTTCTGCTTACCAACTTTAATCAGCACCTTCGAAAAGCCCAGGTGAGAAGATCTTCAACAGTGCACAGTGCTGGGTAGCTATCAGGATATCTCTTGGGACCACTTTTCAGTGCTTTGGAGATGGGGGAGCCAAGGGCAGCTTGGCTGGTCAGGCACTTCCCGTGATGCACAGCCAAGCAGTGTTAGAGTCAGCAGGGGGAATTTCCCACACCTGAAGGAGCCCCTCTAGCTCACAGGCTCTGTGGAGACCAGTGACAAGTGGTGTTCCTCAGGGGTCGGTATTGGGACTGGTGCTGTTTAACATCTTTGTTGGTGAAACTAACAGTGAGATTGAGTGCACCCTCAGCAAGTTTGCCGACGACACCAAGCTGTGTGGTGCGGTTGACACGCTGGAGGGAAGGGATGCCATCCAGAGGGACATTGACAGGCTTGAGAGGTGGGCCCAAGCCAACCTTATGAAGTTCAACATGGCCAAGTGCAATGTTGTGCACCTGGGTTGGGGCAATCCCAAACATGAATACAGGCTGGGTGGAGAATTAATTGCGAGCAGCCCAGAGAAGAAGGACTTGGCGGTGTTGCTGGATGAGATGCTCAACATGAGCTGGCAGTGTGCGCTTGCAGCCCAGAAGGCCAACTACATCCTGGGTTACATCAAAAGAAGTGTGGCCAGCAAATCGAGGGAGGTGGTTCTCCCCCTCTGCTTCGCTCTCGTGAGGCCCCGCCTGGAGTACTGAGCTCAGCTCTGGGGCCCCCAACATAAGAAGAGCATGGACCTGTTGGAGTGAGTCCAGAAGAGGGCCACGAGGATGATCAGAGGGCTGGAGCACCTCTCCTGTGAAGAGAGGCTGAGAGAGCTGGGGTTGTTCAGCCTGGAGAAGAGCAGGCTCCAGGGAGACCTTATAGTGGCCTTCCAGTACCTAAAGGGGGGCCTACAAAAAAAATAAGGAGGGACCCTTTGTCAGGGAGCATAGTGATAGGACAAGGGGGGAACTACTTGAAAATAAAGGAGGGTAGATTTAGCTTAGATATTAGGAAGAAGTTGTTCACTGTGATGGTGGCAGAACAGGCTGCCCAGAGAAGTTGTGGATGCCCCATCCCTGGAAGTGTTCAAGTGCAGGTTGGATGGGTCTTTGGGCAGCCTGGTCTAGTAGAAGGTGTCCCTGCCCATGGCAGGGGAGTTGGAACTAGATGATCTTTAAGGTCCCTTCCAACCCAAACCATTCTATGATTCTAATTTCCCACACCTGAAGCTCACAGGCTCTGGGGTGGTTTTCCCACCACTGCACTGGGAGTACCTGTGGGCTGTCACCTGAGATCTCACATACCAAGGAGCTCTCTGCTTGGAGAGGCTGGACACCTTCTAGTATAAAACCAGGGTTCACAGAGCCAAGGCCTTCCTAACCACTACTTATCTTTCCAGTACAAACTCTTCACCGACCTTCGAGACTTTCTCTCTCTCAGGCCACCTGAAACAGATCCCAGTCCCTCCAGTGATCCAGTGGCCCCTGAGAGGTGAGACCTGGCTCAGTTCTGTTGGGGAATTTTGATTTCTTAAGTTGCTCTTTGCTGTTTATCCTTAACAAATGGATCGGGTTTGCTTGCTGCAGTACATATCTGTGCACTGTTTAATAGCTGCACTGCGCTGCCCCAGAGCTGAGTGTGTTTCAGCAAGAGACCAAGATCCTGGCAGAGCCGGCTGCAGTCCTCAGCACATGCATGCCCCGTGCCCTGACGGATTGCACCGGGAGTACAGAGGAGAAGGACGAATCTGACTCCTGAATTGACATTTGTTCAGTTGACAAAGCCTTGTCTGCAGTGCTTCCTGCCCCCATCGGCCAGTGTTGCCAGGCTGTCATGCAGTGCTCTGATGCAGAGTCCTGGGGAAAGCGGGGTGAGAGGGGCACAAGGCTGGGTATCTCTGAGGAGGACCTCGCACTGGACGGGGACACTGGCACCCACGGCACCGAGCTCCTGTGCTGGAAGCTTGCTGGCTGGACAGGGATATGTCTTTACTGGCTCATGCTGGAAAGCTCAGTGTGCTATCAGAGGCAGGGGGAATTTGCCACCCTCTGTAGCTGCCAGGAATGTAGAAGCTGAGGGAGCCTCCCCTTCAGGTCCTGCACGTCCTGGGACCACAAGTTGTATCCCTGGGCCCTACAGCACCCCCTGGTAACAGGCTACAGTGACACAAAAGGTGGTTTGCCACTGTGTTTCAGGGATGTTTTTATGGTATGGTGTTTTCCTTTGGTGGGTAATTGTTGCTCGCCTTCTGTCTGGCCTTTGTTTCCAGACCAACCTTTGAGCTCCCACAGATGGGAATGTCGCCAGTGAGGTGCAGTGCCTTCACATGGCCCCTTTTCAGGGCAGTGTGCTCACACAGATGATCAGTATCACACAGACCCCAGTGGGCTTTGAATTTTAACCTTGTTTGCTGTGGGGAGGGGCCTGCTGGACTTCGCAGCGTAACAATCTGCCTCTGATGGGCAAGCCACAGGTCCCTGAGGGAAGGACAAAGGAAGATCTTTCTGGTTTGAGGGAGAAAGGCCACTGCTATTTATTTTACAGCTCTGAGGAAGTAAAAAGGGGGGGGCAGAGCCCAGGACAATTAAAATATTGACTGAACATGGACAACATCTCAGAGATGGACGTTTTTTATTTTAAAGCCTGCATACAGCAAAACAAGCAGACATCATGTGAGAGTTCAGAAATACAGCTGGCGAGAGGCCTCCTGCATGATCATTCCTGTACAAACGAGAGAAGGGCCTCCCAGTGGTCTCACCTCCACTCAGGACTGCTGTGTTCCTTGCCAGGGCTTGTGCTGTGCCCCCAGCAAGCTGCTCAAGTAGAAATGCACAGTCTGCTCTCTTCTGAGGCTGCTCAGATGCACAGTGCAATCAGCTCTGCACCACCACGTCACTGGGCACCACAGGGGTGCAATGGGTCTGAGGGCACGGTGAGCACACTGAAGCCCATCCTCTGCCTCCTCTTGGGGTAAATGCTGCTGGCTTGCTCTGCAGCCATTGAAAGCAACAGGAGTTGTGCTGCAGGTTTCAGCATCTCTGTATTCCCAGAGGAGAAGCTGCTCATGAGGAAGGGGACGTGGGGGTGGAGGGGCTGGGAGGTGTGGAGGCCATTGCGGTGCGGTGGAGGCCATTGCGGTCAGGTGGGGGCCAGCACAAGCATCACCGCAGGCTTTGGGGCTGCACCTCCCTCCTCCTGCCCGAGGAGCATGGGGCGCAGAGCCTGGGTGCAGGGCACAGGGACAGTGACTTGTGCTGCCAGCAGCGCTCTGGGGCCCAGGAGACTTCCCAGTGCTGGAGCTCAGGCAGGACGGAGGCAGCGTGTGGTTCCCCACCTCCCAACCCCCTGGGGGGGGCAAGGCAGTCCACCCCGGGGAAGGAGGAGGCAGAGGGAGGAAAAGCTCCAGCGCAGGAGCTGACAGGGTGAAGCCGCTGGCTGGCAGCTGTCTACAGGGCGGCTGCAGCGCTGCAGCATCAATTAACCTTTGGGGAACTTCTGCCAGTGCCGCTCAGGCGTAGCAGCGTCTGTGCCTTAGCCGAGCAATGGGGCGCGAGCCTGCCGCGGCGCCGTGTGGAAGGCTGCAGCGAGACTACAAAAGCCCTGCAAGGAGCCAGCCACCTGAGCCGAAGTGCCTCTGTCTCGCTCACCAGCCTGCGCTAAGTGCTTTTATCTCCTCTCCTGATGTTTACGAGGGTGGCTTTCTCCTTCGTGTGGTGGCAGTGCCGCTGAATGCTAATGGAGAGCGAGTGGCGGCTGCCCTCCGCAGTCCTTGGCAGGCAATTTTCTCAAGGCTGGGCCCCTGACCCCACCAGCATTTGCCAGCTCTGCAGGGACAGCACGACCGCTGTCCTGCAGCCCTGCTGGCACCTCCCTGCCCCAGCACCACCGCTAGCTGGGCTTGCCCGTAAATCCTGTCTGGTCCTGCGCATGGCCTCTCCTTGGCCACTTGGCCCTGCTGTTCAGGGAGCAAGGGATCACTTTGCTGAAACCCTCTGAGGCAGTCAGACATCAAACTTCTGGAGACACGGGCTAGAAATGTGCCTGCATTCTGGCAGGGTCCTTTGTCCCAGCCAGACAAAGTGACGCTGCCATCAATGCCTGGGGAGCAAGGGAACATCCAGGACCACTCCAGGCACTGCTGGCACATGCTGCTGTCACTTCAGATGCTGTGGCAGGGATGCATCGTGCTTCCTACTTTGCCCCAACCACGTGCGCAGCAGCAGAAGCCTCACTCTTACTTCCTAAAAAAGACTGACTCCTTTAGGGCCAGGGTGACCATATGAAATCAGGGGTTTGTGGCAGGGATGCTCCAAGGCAGCACTTGCTGCAGTGCAGGGCAGCTGCAGGCAGCAGAGCCAAAAGTGCCTACAGATACTACAGCAGCACCTGGCTTGCTCCAGGTGCTGAGCCTGGACATCCCCGAGCAGCCCTTGCCTGTGCCCAGATAAGCATGAGAGGCTTTCATGGAAACGGCTGCACTGGCCACTTTTCCTACGACCTCACCCCATGCGAAGCTCTCCTTGGCCAGCAATGTGAGTCACTGGAAACCTGGTCTCTCTGGGGCCGAGCCAAAGCAAGCTGAACCAATGGAAAGACCACGAAGGCCTTTGGGACCAGATGAGCTCCCGTGGCTCTCAGTGGGGGCTAGCACATCCCCCACTGCCCTGCAAGGGCAGAAGCAGGGCTGGGGTCAGCTCTGAGGGAAGCACAATGGGTGCTGCCACAGCGGTGACTCTCCCATGTCACTGAGCCCCCACAGTGATGCCGCAGCATCCTCGGTTAGCAACTCAGCTCCTGCGGCACTGGGGTGGAGATCCAGCCCAGGCTCCAGCGTGTGCCATCCTTGGCATCTCCTCTCTTGCCAGATGGTGATTTATCAGCTCCTGGGGAGGCGAAGCCGAGGAGCAGTGGGGTGGCTGTGTAGCTCTGACCAGACTCCCATGAGGTGGTTACCAGTAAGGGCAGACTGCCCTTCGTAGCCAGCAGCCATGGCAAGGCTTCCCCGAGGTGGGGCTGTGTTTTTGCTATCATCTAATTGCTCACACTATGCAGATGTTTTCCCTGTGCCTGGTAATAACGAGCTGAAAAGACAGCTCAGTTACTGTTGGTAAGACAGAAAAAGCAAAGCTATCTTTCTGTACAGCTCCTCTCCTGGCGAGTTGCCCCCCCCCGACCTAATGAGGTAGGTGGTGCTCATTATTCTAGAGACTCATATGTGCCCCGGCATATCCTTGCCCCATCCCTGCAGGGAGTGTCTGCTGCCCTAGGGTCCTGGTGCCTGTGTCATTGGGTGTCTGCCCGAGAGGAGCTGTCTGCCAGACTGGGATCTGCCCATAACATCTCACTTTGCCCACCAGTTAAACCCTGCAAGGAGTTTCCAGTCTCTACCTTGAAGGACATCATTGCTTTGATGATGTACAGTGACTCCTTACAGACATTTCTAATTCCACAAGAGTAACCTAGGCAAAGCTCCCCATGATGGTATCTGGCCCAGGATAATGCTATGAGGCAAATAGGATCTGGGATATTGATGTGCTCAGGGCCTTACCTGAAAGATGCTCAGTGGCACATGGTCCTCATTGCCATGGTGGTACACAGATTCATCACTGAGTGCTTGAAAGAGTATAAACTGCTGACGCACATACTTACTTGGAGACATGAAGTTTATGGGATAAGATTGTGCTCTGCAAGGATCCTGTGTCGATGGCACCAGAATCTTGGGAAGAGCTAGGTTCCTTTCCTAAACTTTCCTGGTAGCCTGGTCTGTTCTTCTTCCTAGCTCTGCCATGGAAGAACATACTCCGAAGTCTGTGAAAGAGATGTTACCCTTAGATAAAGTTTGTCTAGGTGGTATCTAGGATAACAGATATTCCCAGACCCAAACAGTCTTCTCCTACTGACTTTTAGGCTATGTCCCAAGGGGCACTTGGTCTCCTTCGTACCCCTCTCATCTGTCACTTTCTTTTCCACTTCTGTGCTAGGTAAGGGGATCAATTTTGTATCCCTTGAGAAAAGATAGTCTGAAGGGAAAATCTTGAACTCTGTACTCCAGAACTGGAATTTGACCTTAACTGTCACTGTCACTATCTCTAGGGAAAACCAACTGGTTTCCACCAGGTTTCAGGTCTGACTGGAGGCAGGCAGTGAAGGGCAGGAACAGGAAGAGGCAGAAATTGCATAGCCTCAAATTCAAGAGAGCAGCTTGGTGTGGATTCTTCTGCTGTCTTCCTGGAAGGTATCTGTGTTAGGCTGTATTTGGTCACAACAATTGTTTGTCTCCTGGCTCCTGTTTTCATTGAAATGCCAAGCAGTGGGTTCATTGAGGGCTAGATCTAGTTATGTTTGTTGCTCCACTTCTGTTCCTCCTCTTTCTTAACCATAAGAAATGGACAAATTTCCCAGGTCCAAAACTTGTCTTAACATCTACCCCACTGCTGGTGCAAGCTACACCATTTTTTTCTTGGCAGTGAAGAGTATTGAAATGCCCCCAATTCCTGCTTTCCTTCCTGGTGCTTTGGTCAGAGTGCTTAACAGCATAACTGGGGTCCAGTTGCTGGCAACATGAAGTCTGGCATAGTGACCAAGCTCATACGTTGACTGATTTAAGCTCCTTTAAAATGATGCAGTATGACATCATTATTGTATTATATGTTGTCACATATGTTGGTTTTGGTCTGAGCAGAAACTGAATTTCCAGACAGTAGTATATCTGTTAAAAATATGCTTAGCTAGATGTTTGTCATATTAGGTTACTGAATACAAGCAATAATTTATTCAGCTTCTAATGAACTTCATAAACTTCTTGTGTGTGTGTGGCTTCACCTACCAGCTCAGGCTGCTTTTTAATTGGTATCCCACAACTAAACGGTAGGTCTGTCAGCCACCTCTCAGGGATAACTGCATATTTGCAGTATATCCCAGAAATTTATCATGTCACACATACTGAGTCTTCGGAAGTTTGCAGATGGTTCTTATGCTGGACAGTGTAGCTACATTTAATGACATTGTGCCACAACAGACTGACACTTGGAAAGTTACCTTTTCTAACTGGAACAGCTTCTTATTTTAAGAACCTCGCCTTCTTATTCCATTGACTGTCATAGTTCTTTCATCTCTCCTTATCCTCCCAGTTCTGGATGGGCTCAAACTTGTTTTTCCGAGAAGCTGCCAGCAAATGCTAGCAGGTAGGGCAGCTTGGTGAATATATACTCTACTGCATGAGCAGGTGGCTGTTTCTGGCCATGAGAAACAGGGCTGATCCAGCCACAGTGCCATTGTGGTGTCACTGGAAAAATCCTAGAGATATGTTTTCAGTCTTTGCAGGATTTCCATCAAAGGCACAGTAGTTTTTTTTGAGGCAGCCATGATACTGTCAAATACACTCTGTATGCCTATCCTGTTTTGCAAAGAACAAAACTGTGCCACAACCAATTAATGCATGGACCAGTGGCTTTTTCATGACCAATGAATATCAGCTTGGCCTTTTCCATGCTAAGTGCAATAGGGGGTCCCAAGTTTTCAAGTTTATAACTGCTGAAGTGTCAAGAAGTGCTACATTGCTAGCTCGGGTCCAGACGCTAACACAGCAGATGTCCTGGGCTGGTAGCTGTCATTTCTATACCAAAATATCCGAGTGTCTGGTTTGCCACCTTGCAGGTTACAATCTTTGGGATGTTGCCAAGCGGTAATGACAACACATTTTGATCAGTTTAACTATGACTGTGTTTTGCTTGGGTCTTTGAAGTCCTCACTTATAAAACCCGCCAGATACGGAAACAGTTCTTTCTAGTCTTGTTCTGACAGAGAAATGGATGCCATTTTGGGGGGAACACTATAATTATCAGTCCCTTTTGTGAACCCTGGTGGTAGTGTTTTCTGGTGGTGTTTCAAGAGTATGATTTATAAGCACTCAACACAAAGTGAGTCCTGACACATCTTTAAGTGTTTACAAATGTAGGAAGTAATGTTTACTCATCAGGTTGGGCATAGTTTATTGATAACCATGACTTCGTCAAGATCCACCATTTCAGTGAATCACGACCTAGCCAAGTGTTCACTTCATTTCCAAGATGCTGTAGAAGATTATCTTCACAACTTCATCCATTTGTTATTTTTAGGAGTGGATGAAGGGTAATACTGGTTTTGGTGACATAAGACCCCTTATCAGTCACCTTCTAGATTCTGACAGATAATTAAAGAGAATAAAGACATTTGATTTTATAGGAAATATTGCTTGGGTCTTTTGCAAGTCATGTTTACGATATCAGATGTGAACTGACTTTTTGTGGGATTGTCTCAAGTGAGAGTTTTCTTTCTTTTTATTTTTTTTTATTTTTTGGACAAAAACACAGTTTTGTTTCTGGTTAACACCTCCAATTATCTTTAGATTTTCTTTGTCTGTTGTGGAAAGTGACTTGCAAATCCACTGATATCCATGTTCTTCAGTAATATTAATAAGAAAATATTTCCAAGGAGTTTTTCCTGAAAAGTAATGATTAGCTCAAGTTTACTGTGAGTAAGGTGGCAAAACCTCCTTTGAAACACCATTTTTAAAGCTGTGATCAACAGTGGATCCCATGTTCCAGAAAAACACATTAGAAAGTCAGCACAAAGACTGTACAGGGGACAGCTGATTAAGTATCCATCTCTACTGTGAGCTCATTACCTTCACCTCCCTTCATAGCCAATGTAAATCTAAGCAGTGGGTTCTAGAGGTAAATCATCTCATCCCAAAATAAACCTAAACTAGATCAAGTGCAATGTGCCCTAAAAGTGCCCATTTTTCTCATTTAAATACAAAAAGAACTAAGACTGAGTATCTTCAGCTGACTAGATGTTTTCTTTCAGATGAGACATCCCCTCCTCCCCACAAGTCATTGCAAGAGTAACTCACCGGGTAAGAAAAACTGGGCTGAGCTGTTGAGCTGGAGAGAGATGGCAATGCTTAAAGTACGTGAAAGCTTCCTGGTTAGAGTGGCTCATGCAGTAGGGAGGATCAGTCCTGGAGCCAACTTGTCTGACAGCTGCCTCGCTGGCACTCTCAGATTACAACACAAGAGAAGCACAAGCTGAAGGGCAGGCTGAATTGGAGGAACTAGTCTCCACCACACCACATGGCATCACCGTAAGATGGAGGAGCCCTGAGAGTTTCCTGGGTGAAAACCTAAGTGTGATGGCTGGATGTTTCCCTGTTGGACCCATTCCTGGCTGGCTTGGTGGAAGATGGTATTTCCTTCCAACACCTCCCCATTGTGGCAGACAGACCTACACTGCCTGTCTGGTTCTGGGGAGGGAGATGCCAGCTGGAATTGCTCCAGCACAGCAGTCAACCTGAAGAGTCAGTAGCAGCAGGGGTGCCTGGCTAACAATACAACAGCCCAGTGACACACTCACCCTCTTAGCCACCAGTCACAGTCTCCTTTCTGCCGTGCCCTCCTGCTCCTCAGAGGGGTTAGGCTTCCCAGAGCTGCAGGTTCAGGCTGCTCCAGGACCCCTATCCCAAATCCATTCTCAAAATCCTTCTTCCCATATCCCAGTAGGTGTCACTAACATCAGAGTTCATTTTTTTCCCTCTGCTGATGCGAAAGAATGTTGGGCCAACATCACTTGCCTTCTCTCTGCCCAGCAGCCACTCTGTTGGAGCTCAAGAAACCACTTTCCCTCTGTGTTTCTTGCCTTGCTGGTCAAGGCTGTGCTTCCTGGTCTGTGGAATGGCTGTTCCATGGGCAGATGTCTCTTGTAGGAAGTGCTAACTGCAGAGGGGAAATTGGAGGGCTTGAAGGACCCCTAGCTATTTACCAGGTTTTATGCTCTTCCTCACTCAAGTGTCTGTTAGGCATGTCCTGCAGGTATGTAGACACTTGTTTTTTGTCTTCCAACAGACTAGCAACAGCTCCCCCAGCTCATCCCCTATCTCTAAGCAGCAGCCAGGAGCAGGAGAAGAGATCAAAACATCATCTTCTTGTCTGGCTTGCATGGCCCCAGCAGGCTCTGCAGTTCTGCGGCAAGCCCTGCGTGCAACCTGGCTGCAGGAATGCTGCTGGTCAGTGGCTCCCCCAGGCAGATGGAGGCTGCGCTGATGGATAAGGTGTTGGGAACATATTTGGTGGGGACCACAGGTGTGCTCCAGGTGGTAGCGGGCAGCGGTTTTGAGAGCCTGATTCTGTGCCACTCACCTCTCCACTGTCCCAGATCCCTTGCTGAGCAATTGGATTTTCTCCTGACCATGATAGGCTTCAGACAGAGCAAGATCTGCCCTGGGTGTCTGTATTTGAAACCAGATCACAAGTGCTCAGTTTCCAGCAGTCCCCTCCCCTCCTGTACTCTTCAGTGCACTCCAGAGCATTGTAATGGCTTAAGATGATGAATACTATGCAGACAACACACCCAGCTGTCCAAGCAGACAGTCAGCAGAGAAATGAAGATATGCCTGCCTAAGTAAAAGTTTGATTAATTGCATTAATTAGGCCCTAAGGTATGGTTCATAAAATAAGAGTACAACTGGTGTATTGGATTGGGGAATTGACTATGTGACAGGGAACAAACAGTGGCATGAACAGGAACTCTTCTCTGTCTGCAATGGCATGATAAATTATCAATTAAATAATGGAGAGTGACAAAGCTGCAGTCTGTAACAGGCAACCTCCCAGCCACGGTTGCGGCCGGCCTGGGTGAGTGGCTCAGTGAGGTGTGATGGTCTTTCCAGCACGGCCATTGGGGTGGTTTTACCCTGCTGGGCAGCCGAACTCCACCACAGCTGCTCTCTCAATCACCTTTCTCAAAGGAAGGTGGGAGAAGATACAATGGAAAAGGGCTTATGGGTTGAGATAAGGACAAGGAGGTTGCTCACCAGTTACCGTCAACGGGCAAAACAGACTCAGCATAGGGAGATTAATACAATTTATTACCTATCACTAGCAGACTATAGCAGTGAGAAACTAAAAGCAAACTAAAAACACCTTCTCCCCATCCACCCTCTTCTACCTCCTCCCCCCGAGAGGCGCAGGAGAACGGGGAATGGGGGTTGCAGTCAGTCCGTATCGCTGCGTCTCTGCCGCTCCTTCATGGTCGCTCTCTGTTCCCCTGCTCCAATGTGGGGTCCCTCCCACGGGATGCCGTCCTTCCCGAACGGGTCCTGCGTGGGCTTCCCACAGGCTGCAGCTCTTCAAGAGCTGCTCCAATATGGGTCCGTACCACGGGGTCCATCCTTCAGGAGCAAACTGCTCCAGCATGGGTCCCCCACGGGTGGCAGCTCCCACTGGATCACCTGCTCCTGCATGGGCTCCTCTCCACGGGCTACAGGTCCAGCCCAGAGTCTGCTCCTGTGGGGGCTCTCCATGGGCTGCAGCCTCCTTCGGGCCAGATCCACCTGCTCCACCGTGGGCTCCTCCACGGGCTGCAGCGTGGAAATCTGCTCCGCCGTGGTACACCATGGGCTGCAGGGGGACAGCCTGCTCCACCATGGGCCTCACCATGGGCAGCAGGGGAACTTCTGCTCCCATGCCTGGAGCACCTCCTGCCCTCCTTCTTCACTGACCTTGGTGTCTGCAGGGTTGTTTCTCACTCCTCTCTCTCCCAGCTGCTGTTGCACAGCAGTTTTTTTCCCTTTCTTAAATCTGCTCTCACAGAGGCACAACCAGTGTAGCTCACTGGCTCAGGTCTGTCCAGTGGTGGGTACCTTTTGGAGCCGGCTGGAGCTGGATCTTGTCTAACGTGGGGCAGCTTCTGGAATCTTCTCACAGAAGCTACCCCTGTGGCCCCCCTGCTACCAAACCCTTACCACATAAATTCAATACAGCTGTGCAAGCTCATTCTCCCATGGGTCTGCTGGGCTTGTAATCCCATACACACTGAATGGGGCAAGGATGGGAGGCACTGCTCCATCCAGAGCTCTGGAGTCCAGGGCCACCGGGCTCCTGCGGGAGCAGTACTAAAGCACTTTGCGTTCACATGGCTGCTGCTCTCTTCCTGCCATGGCAGCAGGACCTCCTTCCACTGGGCAAAGTGATGAAGAGGTATTAATTCCTCTGAAAGGTACCGGTTATGCCTTGTCCTTGGGCCACAGACTCCCGTCTCAGTGTATATCTGTCCTTTGGTGTCACCACATTCGCTCACTGTGGTGCTGTCCCAGTGGATGAGCCATGGGGCAGCTCAAGCACAAGGTCCAGCAGCACTTTCCCTCCCAGACTGTGGGACTTTGTGCCAGTCAAAGCACAGATGCCACAGAGTCGCTGTAGCTTCCTCATCCTCTCTTCTGTCCTCGCTGCTCTGAATGATGGGCTCCTCCCTGCTGTGCCCTCCCATCTTGCTGCAACTCCACAGGGACTTGTCTGCTGAGGGGGCTCTCCTTTACCATTTCACATAGAGGCGCATGGATGGTCTGTGTTTGTGGTGTGAGCTACAGCATCCACCTTCCATTTACCACCTGAGTGATTAGAGTTGCTGATACTCCAGTCTGGACTTGCTCTCACCAATCTGTCAAATGCTGCTTTCTCTCCTGTCTCAGGCAACTGCTGACGTGTGTGTGCTGCAGACGCAGCTGTGCAGGAGGAGGCTCTCTGGATTCCTTGTTACTGGTTGTTATTAATGATTGTGCATTTCCATAAAGCCAATAGCAGACTGGGACAGATGTATGCCCTGCCCCAGAAAGCTTATGAAGGATACTGCCTCCCCAGTGGCACTGGCTCGCAGTTTCTTCTAGAAGAAGGTTCCTTCAGGATCATTTCCACCTGCTCTCACTTTCCACAACATTTTCTCACATTCTGCATTATTATCTGTTCCGAGATTTGTTCCATTAATGTTTTTAGTATATCATAACGGCCTGAGCTGAGATCTAGGCTGCACTGCTTGTTGCCAGTGCAGTTGGCACATACGATATAGGGAACCCCAGGGGAATTTCTGTGCTGACAGCAGCAGCACAGGAGGCAGTGTGAGTTGCATGGCTCAGCTCCCTTACCTTGGGCAAAGGTCACCGTAAACAGAGGAGGGTCTAAAGGCAAGGTGAGAGTGGAAACTTAGCAGAGAAACGATCTCACAGTTCCACTCTGATGAATGACTGAGACAAGAATACGCGCCAGAGCTCCTGGTCATTAGTTGTGTTGTCTCCATTGTGGGTGTCCAGATGATATAAGACATTGACTGAATGTTTCTTTTGTTGCATTCCCTCAGGAGAGTGGGATGTTGGGAAAATGACACCTCTCTGGCTCTTGGTCTTGCTCCTTCTCAAACCACCATCAGGAATATTGCCACTCACCTCCTGTCTGTCAGACATCTCAGTCATCAATCTTGCATGGTCAGAGAAGACCCATTCAGACATACCAACACTGACCCCCGCTGTCATCCAGAAACAAGGGTAGTCCAGAGCTTACTGAAATCTGCACGGTCTGTTTCTCCCTCTGTTCCTTCCCTCCCTCTTCCACAGTCTGGCCTCTTCCACTTTGCCTGAGCTCCTGTGTGTCATTGTTCTGGATGGAGCACAGAGAGTGGCTTGGAACACAGCAATCACTTGCATTAGTGTTTACTTCATGCGTGCTTAAGAATGACAGATTCTTCCCAAAACTGCAGAAAGAAACAGTTCCTTGTCCTGTAGTGCTTATGGATGTCATGCTGTAACAAGTAAAGATCAAGAACAGGAGGAAAGATAGAGTAAGACAAGAACTATAGAGATAGGATTTCATTCACCTGGGATCCAGACACACCTCTGTGGCTGATTAAGACTTGTTTCCACCAGTTATCTTAATGACTGAGCAGCACCAGAAACCTCACAATGGTTATGCTTCTCTGTTCTTTCTTTAATGCACTCTCTCATTCTTTCTTGTTTTTGGAGTTACAAGTTGTGGGCTATTCATCCCTTTCTCTTCAGCTTTCTCCAAGTCCTTTGTGCCCCATTCTCCCAAGCTAAGCAGGGCTGTTATTTCTGTGTGAATGTCTCCTGTCACTGCTGGTGACACCATCAGTACCTTGTCTCTGCCTGTCTCTGACATGATTTCAGCAGGTTGCTCTTTGCTCCCTGACAGATCAGTTACCAGCCGCAGTATTTGCGCAGCAGTGTCTGTTCCCTTTCAACATCAGCATGTTGCTGGCATGCGAACTTGGAAAAGGGTGGCTGCCCTATGAATTTCTCTCCTCATATAGATGGTTTGGTTGTAATAGCTATAGGACAGGCTGTAGGTGGGATACTGCTTTCATGAAGTGTGGGTCCATTAGAAATAAACACACTAGGAGATTCTCTTTCCATTTTGCCTATATTTTTTCTCTGCCTTAAAAAAAAAAAAACAAAACAACAAAACACTCTCATTCTGCAATTTTAAAGCCACAATTCCTGTTAGAGAGGCTATACACACTCTTGGGGAAATTGTTGTCCTTGTCTTATCAGAGTTGCGTAACAGACACAAAATCTCAACCTGACTTTCTTACATTATGCTCAGTAAACTTGCGGTTGAGTTAAATCATGGCTTTTTGAAAGACACACAGCCTAGGAGCTTTGGATGAATCCGTTTCCTACTGCAGGCGATCTGGTAGAGCATCCCTCTATTCAGCAACCAAACTAAGCTTCTAGCTTTCTCTTAAAAATGGAAATCTACTGGCAACTGGCATGCCACTGCAAAGCAAACCCATAGTTGCTTCGTTTGTCTCTCTGCTCCTGCTTTGGGTCCCCCTAGTGAGACAACTGGCCGCAAATTTGATTGGAGTCATCACAAAAAGAGGTTGATGTTTAACAAACAGCTGTGAGAGCCCAGCTGCGTTTGGCTGCAGCTAGCACATGTTGCCCTTCTGTGCTCCCCTGAACCAGTGGCCCTGCTCTTCTTGGGGTCTCACAAGCAGGCATGCCCATCTGTGTCTTTTCTCCAAGCATCCAATGCATTAGGACTTCCTAGAGGGCTCTGTGACACCTACTGCTGGTATCACTGACCGTGGCTGCCTTCCAGAAACCTCTTGTCAGCCGAAACCCTCTGGGGTAGCACTTCTGATAGGCACAAAGAGCCAACACTTGCTGCTGCAGGACAACCAGCAGCCGTTGTGTGGCTGCAGCTCAAGCATCCTGAAAACAATGTAGGCTTCCACAGGTCTGCACAGGCTGGTGGCAGCACTGCAGTGATTGCACTGCACCGGGCATTGTACTAGTTGTCTTGCACATCTTTTTCTTCCTCTCTCCTTTTAGCACCTCTCAAACACAACATGTGGTAACAGCCAGGGAGCTTCCTTCACTTCAAACCTCACCTGGGATGAATGAATAGGGTTGCCATCTTAACCAAGCAATCACACACTTCTGTCTTTCTTTGGCCTCCCAAAGGACCCCTGTGCCTCCATGTCTGGCACATGAGGCACATCTCCTAACCTTGTCATTCACTCCGTGCTGATGTCAGCCCCACAGCAAGTTCCTGTGCCAAGGCACTTTTCGGGTGGCAGCCCAGATGAAAAGAACTGTGATCAAATGCAGCCATCCCCACCGCCCTCTCCTCAGACGTGGCAGCTGGTAGATGCGTTGTGAAATGCCATCCACCGTCCTGTTTATTCCAAATGAAAGTCTCCTGCCCAGGGATTCTTTCCCCAGGCAGAGTACCTCATTTGTATAAGTACTTCAGAAGGAAAGCAAGCAGCGCTGAAACTAAGCCTTGCTCTGTTATCATTGCCGAGGAGTCCAGCTAAAGCTGCTATAGCACCGCTGCTTTACTTTCCAGGGAAAAAGAGATCCTTCCAATGGCAGGGAGACAGCTCTGCCAATATTTCTTTCTCATACCTAGCGCTGGCAGTAATTTCAGCTGTGGCAAGATTCATCGAAGTTAATCATCTGACCCTCATCTACATGAGATAATTTTTCAGCGAGCAGGATTTGCCAGTAGCCTCAGCTGGCATTGCGCAGACCAACATGAGCAAATCACATCCTGTTCCAGATCTGGCTTTCCAAATCCCAAGCAGGGAAGGAGAGCAGCGGGCGTCAGCTCCTCAGGAAGACCTAGATTCAATTCAGCGTTTGGTGTTTGGCCATAAGTCTGCCTCAGGTAGCTCTTCAGAGAAAATCTGACAGTCCCCAAAACTTCACGAACACTTCTGGCCCTGAGCGGCTGGCGTCTTGCAAAACCTTCTGATCTGACAAGTTTGCCAACATCCTGAATGGTGCACATCTCATGGGGTGGGCGGTTCTTGGGAGGTTTCCATGCCTCTTCTGTCATCTCTGAAAACCTGTCTGAAAAAAATTGGTCTCCTTCTGGCTTTGGAATCAGCCCGGCACCAAACCTATGGAGGCAGGTTCAGTTGGAAAGGTCCCATCTCTGCAGGGGTTTTGAGCCAACCTTCTGATTTGATGTGAACAGTATGTACGAATGCCACTGAATGACATGTTTCCATGATAAAGAGTGTGGTGATGAAATTCTTCTGCTTGCCAAGGATGGAAACAAAAAAGTCGGTGGGCAGCTGCAACACATCACAAGAACTGGAAAACAAAACCCTTTCCGATTCCCAGAGTGATTCTCAAGGTACTTGGAAATCTCCAATTCCTGCCCCATGTGAGGAGCCTGCCCTCCCCAGGGTACATGTAAAAGCAGACAGGCACTGTCACTGGTTAGTATTAAAGCTGAACAAATACTCCACACAGAAGATGTTCATATAGGGAGATATTATTTGAAAGATAAAGGCTGATAAATCATTCTCTGGAGTTTTTCCTCTTTGCTTGGCTTCTTCCCATTGATCCATAGGAAATCAATGGGAAGTCGCATTGTGAGAATCTATAATACAAAAGTCCGTGCACTGATGACTTTGAGCAAGACATGTTCTCAGGTAACACAGCATTTGCTTTTGATTTTCATTAGCAATATTTTTTTTGGAGAAGGAGGCCCATGGTGATATTTGCAGAGGGGACAACAGAGTCCATCTGTGTCCTAATGTCAAAGCAGCTCCCAGACCCATCCTGGAGAAATGCATACCTCTCACATGTCACCAGTCCCTGTTGCTATTGGAAGCTGCAATAGCTCAATAGCGCTCAGGCTCTTAGGAATGGAGAGCAGTTAGATAAACACTTGGTATTGATGCAAATGATGCTTTCATGGACAGCTGGAACGTGATGTGTACCTGGGGGTTCGAGACTCTATCAGAGGCCTGAGAAGCTCGTCCTGTCCACTCTGATCATTCACCCCATAGCTGCCAATCTCTAAAAGAGGGATAAGAGCACTCACCATGCTTTCAGGGAGTAAGGAAGTTTTTCTACTTGAAGGCTGTGTATTTCAGGCCCTCTGTGGTGGGTTGACCCCAGCCAGCAGCAAAGCACACACAGAGCTGCTCGCTTACTCCCTGCCCCCAGCAGGGTAGGGTAGAGAATAGTAAGAGCAAAAGCGATAAAATCTATGGGTTAAGATAAAGATAGTTTAATAAGTGAAGCAAAACTGCATGCTAGTGAAGGGAAATGAGGAATTCATTCACTACTTCCCATCAGCAAGTAGATGTCCAGCCACTTCCTGGAGAGCGGGGCCTCAGCACGTGTAACAGTTACTTGGAGAGACAAATGCTACAGCCATGAGTATTTCTGCTTCCTCCTCCTTTCCCTGAAATTTTATTGCTGAGTAAGACGCCATACAGTATGGAATATCCCTTTGGTCAGTTTGGGTCAGCTATCCCGGCTGTGTCCCCTCCCAACCTCTTTCCCACCTGTAGCCTACTCACTGGGAAATTCCTACTGAGTGGGAAAAAGAGAAATCCTCAACACAGTGCAAGCACTGCTCAGAAATAGCCAAAACCACTGGTGTGTTATCAACACTGTTTTAATCACAAATCCAAAACACAGCACCATGCGGACTGCAGTGAAGAAAATTAACTCCAGCCCAGCCAGACCCAGCACACCCATGAAGCTTTAGTTTCACAAGGCAGCACAGTGCCTGCAGCATCAGTTTCTGTCTGCCATGGACAAAAGCTTCACAGAGCTCTGTAGATCCCACATACAGCAACAGGTCCATCAAGACCACCTCCTCTCTGTAAATCTGCTATTGATCCAAAGGAACAGGCAGCCCTGAAGCTGGAGGGAAGAGCTAGCAACCAGTGTGACACCCTTCAATTCAGGAGACTAAAAGACCTCCTTTTCACTTTGGTCTCCTGAAGAACTGAATCACTTACCTTCCCTGTGCCTCATTTTCCCAGTCCCCAGAGCAGAAGCTTGTGTACCAAACGGCGGGTGGTGATGCAGTGATGTCAGGGAGGGAGATAGGCTGTATAAAATCACTTGGTGCTCGCTCTGTTGCACAGATTTTGTGCCATCTCTCCTCTACCCTTGTTTATCTTTGAGCTGCCTCTTCCATAAGGCATAACCTCCACCTGAATGTGGACCAGTTTGGTTTAAGACTCAAGGAAGTTTCCCTGCAGATCTGTGCCACAAGATGTGATGTGAACCTCAACAGATGGTTCAGATCTCCTTATTTCATATAAAATGGAACTTATCTCCATAATCCTGAACTAAACAGAAAGCGATACAAGAAGAGCCAGAAGGGAGCATCACTGACACTCTCCTGCCAGTTTTCCAGGTCGACACTGCCTTACGCACATCTTTGCACAAGATTTCAGCAATCAGCCAGTATCACCCACCAAAACTCATTTCCAATTGTCCATATGAGCACTGAGTCAGGTTTTAACCGAATCACTTCCACCTGGTGTTGCAGGCAGCCCTTGCCTTGCCCTACAGCTCCAGCACTGCCTTACACCGGTGTGCAGATCTGCACCACACAGGGTCCTTTGCAGCCCTGGAGTCCTGAAAGAGCTTTAGAGTGAGTAGTTAGTGGCACTAGTGATCTTGTGCTGGCAGGGCTGGGGGTGGGCAGTGAACTCCCTCTCTACATCCAGCCAGCAGCCTAGAATACAACTTTAGATCATGAACTCACCTGCGAGGGCCTGTTGGTGCATGTGTCTAGGCAGGCAAGAGGGACTTTGCTATCCTGTGCTCTGGCTAACTCTTCTTGAGCCTCAGCCTTTCTGACCCATGCTTTCTTGCTCTTCTTTTATCCATTGCTCAGCTGTAGCTATTCAGCTTTACTTCCTTCTTGAGTTTCAGATCAATGAAGAGTTCAGGATTCAGCTGCTTTGGTTATTCTCTGTGTTTCCTTGCCTTACTTTGCATGTGTATGCTTAAGAAATCTGTGTAAGGAACTGTCAGCAGCCCTCATCTCTGTCCCCTTAACCCTGTGGGAGCTCACCTCCTGGTTCCAGAGGCTGCAGAAGATATCTCTCAGGCCCATTGCCTTTCTCTTGCCACTTTCCTGCCACTTCAGAGCTGTGAACTCTCACAGCTGCTCTCACTCAAGGTGCCTCCCACTTTCTGTTTGCAAGGATCCCACATCAAATGTATGCAGCCTAAAGCTAACAGATGTTTTTCCAGCCCATTAGCTCAGTAGGAAACTGAGACTCAAATTTTTTCCATCACTTGTACCACTGGTACTAGAGGTTCTCTGGGATATAAGTTGGCTTCACTGAACACCTGCTCAGCCCTTTGCCCTATAGTACTTCTAGATCTCGTCATGCTATTTTCCTACAGCTGCTGTCTTAGGACACAGATTTGAAAGCAATAACCTCAGCAATTCTAGATATTGCATATTTGTCTGATTACAGGACTTTCTAGTCTCTCTCGAGGTCTCTTGGACACATTTTCAACTGAAATAGAATGCTACCTGACCATGCTTCGCCATAGTTTACTAAAAACCTCGTGTTCTTTCTTATACCTCAGCTTAAATGGTTGGAAAGAACTGTAACCCTCATGAAGAACCATTGGTATTTTACCGGAGGGGAGCCATGATTTCTGTGGTGGGACCAACACATGGTGGCTATCACCTACTGGCCATATAAGAAAATGTAAAGCACACCAGAAAGTTTTTCCTAACCGCGTGATTGTACATGGGAAGGAACAAGCAGATGAACTGTCCTCTTCCTCTACAACAGTGGAGGAAAACTTGCCTTCTTCGCCTACGTAAATCAGTTAGCCAGACGGGGCTTTCCTAAGGTGTCCCATTCCACTGCCACAGCTCCTCCAAATTTAAGAGGAGGAGCCAGAGCTGGGAAGCAAGAGGAAAAGGCTGGGTGCAAAAAGGAAAAGTGCCAATTGCTTTTCTGTGCTTGTGAGAGCCTGATTCTGATGAGCAACGGTGATGCTGAAGAATTCCCTATGGTGGCCTACGCTTTTTTGCTCCTTGAAGATCTGTCATTGCCTGAACTCAGACTGCAGGCAGCAGCCTGCTTTCCAGTCTGCCATCTGAGGGTGAGCCTGGGCAGCAGTCTGATCCCCTGCATCGCACAGCCTTCAGCCACAATGGTTTTACAGCCAGCCCCTGTACTGCTCCATGGCCTTTACAACAGGCTGCACGTGTGTTAAGGGTAGGTTGCTCATTTTGATGATTCACCAGAAAACGCACCCTCCCAGCTCCCTCCCCTGTAGCCAGCCCAGCTCTGCGGAGCTGTGAGTCACACAAAGCAGCAAGATTTTATTCCTGTCGCTATATACATCAGTTCAGACTGATGCACAAGGGAGTTGGTGGGTTGAGTAAAAAGGTGCCATTTTTACATGGTTGCTTTCCAGGCAGGGGCTGGACTGTTCTCACGATATTTTTTACAGCATCTCAGCAAATAAAACCCTGAGCACAGAGGGTCAGGACATGCAAAGTATTGATGAGAAGGATGTACACTGGATATAAAACAGTCACAGCATTCTTTTATCTCCTGCTACCCCCTGTGGAAACGTGGACCTCCATGCTGACTTGTCTTGCTACAGAGGTCTCCAGCAAGACACACAAGTCAACAGGGAGCCGGAGGACTCCTCAAATAGTCAGTAGCAACAAGAGACACTGTGAAGGGACTGACGGATAGAAGGGGAATTTGGGAAGCTGTGCACAGCCACTGGCCTTTGATAAGACTCAGCCAGAATTCCCAGGGGAGCTGGGAGAAGTAGATATCCACCATCTGGCCATCAAAATCCACCCCTTTTCCAGCAGGCAATGTCATGGTCAGAGCAGGATCACACTTTGCTCTTTCCCAACAGCTGGGGAGTCTTGCTCTCCTGCCCTGTCCACATGGATCCCCTGGTGGGATTTACCTTGTCTTACTTCAGAAAACTAAGAGTTTGTTGCCTAAGTGAGTCTTCTATTTCCCTGATAAGGAGATCAGTTTGTCCTAGGTAGAAGAGAACTCTGAAGGATGTTTCTCTGGCTGTAAAGGGAGCTCAGACATCAAGTTGTGATTTAGGTAAGCAGCTACTGGATGTTAGAAACTATAAGTTATGCTTTTGTGGCATGGGGGGCCAACTGCTCATTATTTGGCTCTGTGAGCTGCACCATGCTGTTTCTGTCCCTGACCTGGCCTGTTTAGGTACAATTCACTCAAAAGTGCAGGGGCAAAAAGACATCTGTTGAGAAAATCTGGTAGCTTAAGGCTTCTTGAATGGTTGCTACCCTTAACATCCAGAAGCACTCCTATGCCCTTTCCAGGTCAGGCTTGGTCTGAGCGAGGGACCAGCCCATATTTTAGGCCCAGTGTTGAGACATTCTCAAGATACTTTCAGGTTGACCGAGGACACATCAAAATCAGGGCAAATCAATTGCTCTGTAATTTGGTGTATATCATTTTTACATTTTGGGTTCTGCATAAATGAGGTTTCTATGAGGGCTGAAATCCAAGAATGGACCAAGACTACGAGAGAAATCAAGAAAAAGAGGATGCACCCAAGTTTTTTTACTGAACAAAAGGGAAACCAATGGCTTCGGCACCCACGCTCATCACAGACAAAAAGAAGTGTTGATGAGAAGGGACCCCTGCAGATTTCTAGTACAGTTTGCTCAGAGCTGGACTGTGGCCAACGCACGACCACGTCATCTGTGGTATCATGGGATTCTTGAAAAATCCCAAGGTTGGAGACCTCTCTGCTTCTGTGGTGACCTGTCCCAAGACAGCAATACCCCTACGGAGACTTTTTTCCAACCAGAATGTCTAAAGCACAACTTGTGGCCATTCTTACTTGTTTTACTTGTCACTGATTGACTAGCTTCTCACCTCCACAAGGCTTTACCATACAGTGATAGAAAGGGAGATGATGGCAAAGGTATCATTCTGCTTGTGTCCCCATTAATGTGTGTACAGGAGAAAGGTTTCAGTGCGGTCTTACATGAGCACTGGGAAACTATCAGAAAAAACTGTACTGACAGCCTCACCTACCAGGTAGTCAAGAGCCATGCCATGACTGCAGAAATAAGATGTGCTCAAACATTGAACAAGAGAGGATCCAACAGGCAATGTTAAGCAGATTGTTCCTGGCAGGATGTGACAGTAAGACAGGACCACTTGAGTCCTGTTCATTTTGCCTGTATCTGGGAAGAAGCTGTCAAAACCAAGGGCAGCTGCTAAGCAAGATCGTCAAGTTACCTGTGGCTGGAAGAATTTTAATGCTGCTGGTACTGAGGACAGGAGGTTCTGCAAATGGTGCTACCCCAAATATTTCAAAAGACACTGACAGATACAACTAACTGATTTTTGAAGCTGAGAGATGCAGATACTCCACTTTCTGGGGCTGGAAATGACAAAACTCCTTCACTCAGATCACATGGGAGAGAAGACTGAGGTGCAGAAGAAGAATTTACTGTCTGGGGCCATGCATGCGTGTGCAGATAGAAGAAGCAGCTACAGACGTCCCATTTGCTTATAGCATCACACATCAAAATTTTCCCTCCCGCTGGGCCTCCTTGCCCATGGCAAAAGCTGGCAAGAAACTTCTTTGTGCTGGGTAACTGAAGCCATGTGGTTGTAATCATTATTTGGAGATGGAGAAACTGATAAAATGCACATCCTTTCCTACCAATTGGCAGGCACAACATTATCTTTGTCCAGAGGTGCTGGTTTGAACAGGAGGGTCTCCCAGTGATGTTCACAAGGAGTTCAGCAGCTTGTCCAGATCAGCTTCTCTGAGTTGAAAAACGGTTTGAATGGTTCCCTTTGTATTGACTGAAGTTGCAAAGGTTTCCCAGAAAGTTCAGAAAACACCTGTTTTTCATTGTCTACTTTTACTGTAACCTTTTTCAAAACTCTTCAAAATTTGTCATTGACCAAAACCAGTCTGCTTAAATATGGTTTCTGAGAAAAGTGAATACTAGTAATTCTGCAGAAAGTGGCAAATGTCAAATCGAATTGAAGCCAGCTTCCACTTTTATTAAAAAGTGTCAATCTTTCCATTGAAAGAAGTTCCTATAAAATATTTTGACCAGCTTCCCTAACTGTGGCTTCAACTGTGATCTACTTATCCCACTGGTGTCCATCAAATGAACAGTGATGAGGATACAAAGCAGAAATTGCTTGCAAATGAAATCAAGGACAGTTAAGGAATTCCCTACACTCATGCTAAAAACCCACCCACTGCTGAGGTAGGCTCATTGCTCAGACTTTAAGCACTATAGTTTGTGCCTAATTTGAATACCACGGTTCTCCTGCTGTGATGAAAAAGTGCCAGTCTTACTCCAGACAAAGAAAAATTTGGTGCTTAGCAGAGCTGCCAGGCCCCCTCTCACCGCAGGAGCAATGCCACGGTCTAGAGCAGTCATGGTCACAGCAGCTGGTGTCAGCTCAGGCTGAGATCCCAGCCAGCTCAGATGCTTAATGCTGAGTTAGATACAGACAGGAGGAGGCATTTCTTTACACACTGGGGAGTCAGACTAGCTTTATTTCACCTTAAGGCAAAAAGCTATTTCTCTAGAGCACAGGCCAGTGTGATTAACCCACAAGGTCTCAATAGCGACAGATAAGAAAACGAGAGGCAATGGCTACAGGTGGAATATTCAGATCAGACATGAGAAAAAATTTCTTCCCCAGGTGGGTGGTGCAGCCCTGGGACAGGTCACAGAGATGTGGGGTCTCCATCACCGGCAATTTTCACAAAGCCATGTCTGACTGACTATGCTCCTGCTCCAAGCAAAGGGCTAGACTAGAGCCCTCCTAGGGAAGTTTATCTGTTTCAGTGAGCTCAGGTGTAGCATCCTTTGCTCAGGGCTCCTGTGAGCAGGCAGACCTTGGAAAAATACTGAGCTGTTTATGTGCAATGCTTTTGGGGGGGAAGTGAACACACACAGACAAAGGCAGGTTAGATGCTGGAAGTAATTCTTCGCCTACAGCCTCTGTCCTCATAAAGCTTTAGAGAAATACCTTTCTTGCCAGGTACACAGAGATGACCACAGCTGGATGGGCTGTGAGACGACAGCCTAGATCCACCCAGGCAGGTGAGCCTCCCTGGCCTCAGGTGAGCTCAGGGCCCAGGAGCAGAGGTGGACCCCTTGCCTCATGCCTTGGACCTCAGCCCCAGCTCAGGTTCCCAGACCGGCTGGTTTGATTGTGCTCTGCCTTCCAACAAGGACAAATGAGGCGAAATTCAGAGAAGAGCAACAGGAATGATTACGGGGGTGGAGGTAATGGCTGAGGAGGAAAGATTTTGAAATTTAAAGATGGATAGCCAGCCTACAAGCCTACATATGCAGACATTATCATCAGTCATTAAGCAACACAATGTTTCAGAGCTGGGGCAGGCTCATGATTCAAGACAGCCTGTTCTCCAAGTGCTGTAGTCCACAGGAGCAGCACAAGGCCAGGCAGAAGGAGCCAGTTCATGCATGTGAGCATGAACATTTTTTTTCCTCAATATAATCCCCCTTAAGGTGAAATTCTGCTTGGCATTAGGCAGTGCTACAGGGGCACTAGGGAAAGGGAACCTCAGGTTCAGCATCAGGGACACCATTTAGAAGCTGGAATTGATTTGGCATGGCAACCATCAGGCCAGAGAAAGAGTCAGAGCCCTGTTGCTCAGGACACTGAAGTTAGACCGGACAAAGCATCAGTCAGCAGACAATAGTGAGTAATGCGTCACCAACAGGCAGACGGACAGAGTGGTGTGAGGAAGGCTTTCCCAGTGCAGATTTGCAGGAGATGGGCCAGATTTGCCTCCGGTGTAATCCTCACCTCACCAGTCTCTCTGTAAGAGGTGGTGTGCCAAGCCCTCCTCACACCTTCACCCAGGGAAGGGCCAGGCTTGGTTAGCAATGTGTTTGCACAAAGTTTGCAAACCACAAATGTCATGCAGCGAGACAGGGAGGGAGCAAGCGAGAGGAGAAAGGAGAGCAATTAATATGCAGCTGGTGCACGGGCTTGAGTGAAAGGAGCCGACGATGACCACCCGGAGCTGACGCTTAGAAACGTACAATAAAAGCTGAACGGATGGCTGAATGCGAGACCTAGCAAATCAAAACAGATGCAATGAGCTGAGGCCAGTGGAACCAGCAGCCAACAATGACAGCAGAGCCCACGGGCTGGGGGGCACGTGGTTGGCACAGAGAAAGGAGGGGGCCAGAAAGAAGCGCAGATGAGCACTATCAAGGGAATCAAAAGCTTGCTGTTTTGAAAGCCAGAACAAATGGTAAGTGTGCTCCTGCCACATATGGCATCAACAACGGGAGCTGCATGGTCCTCCATGTCCCTCCAGGAGACTCCCAGAGGCAGGCTGCTTCCAGGCATCCTCCTCCAGCCCTGCTGCCTTCTTCCAGGGCAGGGTGCCCTCGGGCACACACGCTGCTGGAGTGAGCTCAGGAGCTGTGTTCTAGAAGGAGGCCTGCCACCCAAACACCTCTGTCCCAGCTGCCTCCAGCTGACTGCCCAGCACCCGAGCCCTTCCCATCATGAGGGAAGGAGCTCACCCACTCCTTGTCCAACGTGTCTTGTGATTTTGGTCACCCGGAGCAAGGTTTGCAGCTGACCGGAGGTAGCACAGCCTACATCAGCCACCAGCTTGTGGCTCCCATATCAGCTCTGCTATGTGTTGTGACTTGTGTGAAGACGTGGGGAGGAAAGGAAAGGGCTGCTGCTGCCTCTGTGGCTGCTGGGGCATTGCGCCGTGGGTTAGCACAGCAGATGATGCAATGAGCCACACGTGCCGTGACAATGCATCTACCAAGAAAAGAGCTGATCTTGTGGCTGAGGGCCCGGAGACCCAGCCTGGGAGCTTGTCTTGGTGACATGCATGAATCCGTGTAGGACGCATGCACATTAGAAATAGTGAGTGCTTGTGATTCATATGAAATACCCAGGGCAGCAGATTTATGTACCTGGTAAGGAACATCTGTGGTTTTAAATAACTGGAGTAGATTTGCAAGGGGTGTAAACCAGTATGGTGCTCCTGCAGAGCTGTGCTGCTTTGCAGAAGTGAACATCTGACTCCTAGCTGCATTCACAGGGGTGCAAAGTCCCCAGGTCGTTGGCTTCCTTGCTGCATGCAAATGACAGCAAAGCAAAGGCTGGGCATATCTGTACCTACACTATCTTCAGGAGCAGTAAACCTGCCTTGAACATCTCAGGCCAAAAAAAAAAAATCAGCTGAAAACTCCCTTTTGACTCCTTGCATCTCATCCATTTGTTTGTGGTCTCCCTTGTGAAACACCATAAAAGAAATTTTTGCAAAGGGTAGGGTGTTTTTTTGAGATACTTCTTGCTGCTCCCAATACACAGCCCAATTTAGAGGAGTGTTGCTTCATCTCCCCAGCTCCTCACAGTTAACCTGTGGAGCAAGACAGACTCTGCAGTGCTGTAACAACCCATTAGACAGCCAGTCAATCACACCAGCAATCACTATAATGGTATGTACACCAGCGGATGCTTCTGCACCAGAGCTGAGCACGGCAGTACACCAGCAGGTCCCCTCAACACCTACCAAGCGTTCGCAGGATATGGGAGGGGTAAAAATAAAATACTCAATCCGATTGCTCCTCTGGCTGCCTCTTCTTCCTGCTGGTAAATACATAGCGTCTTGAGGCTGCCGTGCCCGTTTCAGTGTCCCTTCCAGCTGGTACTCGGCTCTCTGGGTAGCCACTGCCTAAAGCCCTGCTTCACATCAGCTTACCAGGGCTCTTTTCATACAGAGCCAAAATCAGACTTCAGGAAGTGCTGGGCAGAGAGAAGGCAGGATTCTCTCTCTCTCTGTCCTTGCCATAAACTTTCCTAAACCCACTGATGACTGATGCTGTTGTGGAGATCCCATGCAGGGAGTCCTACGCTGGGCAAAGTGGCCCTTGCTTTCTTACAGCACTGTTCTGCTTCTCTTTCCTCTTCATTTTAGCTGTGTCCTGTATTTAGTGTGTGATGGATGCAGGGAACAACTCCAGAGCTATCTCTTGGTTCCAGAGAAGATGTACTGTGTGGCCAACACCTCAAAATCTAGTTGTAAACAGCTTATAAAAAGCACATCAGGAGCCAGTTTTGTAACATCTCTGGCCTGAAACCCTCTGAAGAGGTGTGGCCCACAGGCTTAAGCTCTTCCCAGAAAGTCTCAAACCAACTAAAATATAGATATATCAAAGCAAGATTCTCACATACCCACAAGCCTCCCAAATATTCAAAGTCTTGCATTAAAATAAGCCAAACCAGCAATCTCTTAATGCTGCAAGCAGAAGGCATACCTTAGCCCTCTTCTTGCTCCAGGACATTGTGCAGGGGTAACTGGATAAAAGTCTCTGGACTCTGCCACTCAAAATGATCTAATTGTTTCTTCTAGCCTTAAAACTCATTTATCAAAAATATGCCAACTCCGTACTGTGCCAGCAAAGCCTCTATTGTAGATTTGGCAACAAGATGTCCAAATCTACAACAGCCACGGACACCATGGCCATGGATCTGCTGGGGAAAGCTTTGGTAAATGACAGGTACATATATAACAAGGAATATGGTACATATATAAATACATGCGGACTTCAGTAAGCGATAAATCAGTTGAGAACCCCTTAGTGTTTAGAGACAACCAAGCTATGTTCTAGTCAATCAATCTGTTGCTGAAAATATTATTAATGCCTGGCACATAGATTTATGATGAAGGCTAAATGGATGCAAAATGAATGTTTGTTAGTGAGATTTTTGATGACTGTGCTAAAATACCAATCATTTGTAAAAAAAAAAAAAGCTAAATACAGTCATCACAGTTGTTTATCAGGGATTAGAATCTTCCTTATCTCTTTGTTGTCCACCTTAATGTGCAGAACAGCTGGGTTCCCCTGCTTCTTCTTTTGCCTTGAATGTGTGTGAGTTAAAAATGGGTAACGGTACACCCAGCACTGTGGTAGAATGTATGCCATCATCATATCAGTCCCAACACAATTAGAGATGTTGGACCTTCGTCTGTGTTCAGAACCTAGTGGCACAAATTAACCATGTAGAACATCACCTCAGTGAGACCAGCCGAATATCTCCATGCAAGGATGGACACAAGAGGAGAGAAGAGGGTTGGTCCTATTCCAGAGCCTTTGTTAAGCCCAGGGGTTGCAGAGCTCAAAAGAAATATAAGGCACTGTATATCACGGAGCAACTACAGAAGGTCAATATGAAGAAGCTCATACCGACGGGCAATTTTGACATTGCTCATAAGTTTGTGGGCTGATGCTGTTGTGCTGTTCTCTTCACAGTGGTGCAGTTCCCAATCTCTTCTCATCCCAGCCTTGCTGGTCCTGTCTTCACTGTGCTGCCACCAGCTCCTGCCTTCCCCAGGAAGATGCTCGAGCTTCAGTTAGAAGCTGGTGTGGTCATTCCACCTCAGCAGTCAACTGAGAGATCTCCATGGAGTGGAAAATTCAAGCTATGACTTGGGATCTTTGCCACAAGTGCACAGGTGACTGTTGGGTCCTGTGGGACTCTGGCTCCACCCTGCTTTGCACCCCCACAGACATGTCTAAAAGCAGGCATGGATGAAGCAAGCACAAAATGACTTACTGGCTCCACAGCAGGAGGAGCTCTTGCTGGTTGCAAAAGGAGGGCATCTGAACCCTTCATCTACCACATGGGACAGACCAGCTCTAGGACCATTGCTGCAGCGCCAGCCTCGAGCTGAGCTGCTGCTCTGCCCCTCCAGTCCCAGGCTCCACACTGCCTGAGCCAGCTCTCTGCCTGCTCAGCTTCCTTGCTTCCCCTTATAGTTGTTTTTGTTTTCTTTCCACAGCTCGTTTTCTCGGTCATCCATGTCTTTGTGCATCATATATCACGCCTATGTGTCCAGAGGAAAGAAAGATCCCCTTCAACCCAGCAGCCCTGTAACGGATGGACCTTCCCGATTCGCAGCTAGCTGACAGCTTGTGAGAACAACAGCTTGAATTACTGAAAGAACTTTTCCCACTGAGTTAATCTGCAATGGATGTAGGTGACCTTCTAAAAGCATCTATTAATCAAAAAACCCGTGCCCATTCACTGTGCTAGGCTGAGCCCTTTGGGGGAGGGGGGGTACTAATTTCCCTCTGAGATAAATCATAATTTGACAATAATCATCTGCCCTAATCACTCCGATTCTTCGCTTTAATTATTTGTACACACAGCTCTTCCTGCCTGGGAAACACAAAGGACGACACCAAACGTGGCCAGAGAGGAGCAAGCAGGGGGCTGTGAAGCTGTCCCTCGCAGCCCTTGGTGCCACCTCAGTGCTGCCGATGGCCATGCCAGCGTGATGACACCCCCATGCTGACCACCCCACAGCACCCACCTGGCATACCCGAGGGCTGTAACCCAAGGGCTGTGGGGAGCTGGGTGTTAATGTCCCACCGGTGCCCCTCGGATGCAGGGAGGAAGGACTGGGCAGTGGGAAGCCGGCAGACCATGCGAAGGAGCAAGGGGGCTGGTTTGCGTGGCCTTGCACTGATGCGTTATGCTGGCCTGGGGCTCGTGAGGGGTCCCTGCCTGGGGAGGGACCCTGCGGCAAGGCAGCTCTGGCGGATCCAGCATGGGGAAGGCTCTGCTTCCTGACATCTCCTTTCGTGCTGGCCATCGAGCTGTGGGGGCACGGAGCTGGGTCTCTACAGCTTCCAGCAGCTGATCCCTTCACTCGGCCACGGCACAGCCGTCACCGTCCCCAAGGCACGCAGGCTCCTCCGATGCCCCTATCCTCGCCACAAGCAATGATGTTGTGTCCTTGTCAGGGGGGATGCCGACAGGGCCAAATGACCTTTTTGTCAAAATCTGTGTCTGCGGTGTGCGAGTGTAAATGGCAGCAGTCTGAGAACTTGCCCACTGCCACGGCTGATGTGAGGGCAGGTAGCTGGGTCTCCCCACAGGTATGTTGGTCCCCTGGGTGCACAATGGTCTTCTGGCTGACAACTGCTCAGAAACACTCTTTTTCAGTGGAAAATCATCTTGGAATGTCATAAGCAGTGCATGCTTTCCCTGGGAAAATCGGACTCTTTCTTTTTCTGCTTGGGAATGAATTCTCTGATGCCAAAAACAGCTAGGATACGCAGCACAGTGCCTCATGGGAGGTGAGATTTCTCACTGCAGCCATCCCGTCTCCCACTGTGTGCAGCCCAGCACAGTCTGGGTGCACCATCTCTCACTGCCAGTCCCTTGGGAGACACAGCCTGGAGATGCAAGGAGGGCAGCTGGGCTCCCAAGCGCAGCAGCATTACCTCAGAACCATGCTCTAGCCACAGTTCAGTCTGTGCACAGTGGGGTTTAGGTGGCAGATCTTTATAGGATGTAAACATCTGCCCCCCAGAAAACAAGCAAAATTGGAGACAGTCCCCACAAGCTTCCCCACTGCTACTGGGCAGACTTCTAGTAATTCCTGTAGCTCAGGTCAGTAGGATGTCTTGCAAGCTATACCACAGACCTACAGCACCATATGCTGGCCTAGTTTAGCATCTACACAGCAGTGCAGCCTGTCTCACTCCGATCCTGGTCCCCAAGAAGCAGTGCAGAGCAGAGCCGGCCGCCTGGTCCGGGCCCTGGGTGAGCTGCAAGCGGTTGGCCACGTGCCCCACTCGCGGCTGCAGGACAGCCGCTGCCTGGCAGGGCCAGCCAGGAGAAGGGAGCATGGCAGCGCTGCACCAGCACCGCTCGCGCACGGTGCCCAGGTGAGCAGTGACTCGGGACGGGACGCGCACTTGAGCAGGGTGCCCGGCTGGGCACAGCAGGCTTGAGCCCAGCCTGTGCTGCAGGTCCGAGCAGCCGTGGCCTCCTTGTCCTGCTCCACCCGCCATTCAGAGGTACCCAGGTGGAGAGGAACCTCATGAAGTTCAACAAAGGAAAGTGCAGGGTCCTGCACCTAGGGAGGAATAACCCCAGGTACCAGTACAGGTTGGGGGTTGACCTGCTGGAAAGCAGCTCTGTGGAGAAGCCCTGGTGGACAACAAGTTAACCACGAGCCAGCCATGTGCCCTTGTGGCCAAGAAGGCCGATGGTATCCTGGGCTGCATTAGGCAGGGCATTGCCAGCAGGTCGAGAGAGGTGATCCCCTCTGCTCAGCACTGGTGAGGCCACACCTGGAGTGCTGGGTCCAGTTCTGGGCTCCACAGTGCAAGGGAGACCTAGAGCTCCTGGAGAGAGTCCAGCGGAGGGCTACAAAGATGACTGGGGGACTGGAGCATCTCTGTTATGAGGAAAGGCTGAGAGAGCTGGGCCTGTTTAGCCTGTAGAATGGAAGGCTGAGAGGGGATCTTATCAATGTGTATAAATGTCTTAGGGAGGGTCTCAAGACGATGGGGCCAAACTCTTTTCAGTGGTGTCCAGTGATATAACGAGAAGCAACAGGCACAAACTGAAACACAGGAAGTTCCATCTGAATATGAGGAAGAACTTCTTCACTGTGAGGGCGACAGAGCGCTGGAGCAGGCTGCCCAGAGAGGCTGTGGACTCTCCTTCTCTGGAGATACTAAAAACCCGCCTGGATGTGATCCTGTGCAACGTGCCCTAGGTGACCCTGCATGAGCAGCGGGGTTGGACTAGATGATCTCCAAAGGTCTCTTCCAACCATTCTGTGATTCTGCGCGAAAGCTCCCCTCTGCTTTCAGCAGTCCTGGGGAGAGAGGAGCCCCGCAGCTGGGAGGCCAGTGGAAGGCAGCTCTGAATCCTGCCCCACAGGCTGTGTTCAGACCTGTCAGGCCCTGCTCTGCTCAGCTTGTGATCCTCCCCTGAATGGGAGGGCTAAAATGGGCCTGAGCAACTCGGAACATAACAACATTAACACTGAGGTGGGGAGGAGTAGGCTGTTTCCTGAAAGTCTAGTCCCGGGACTCCCTGCCATGAGAAACTGGTGGTGAGAAAAGTCAAGGACACAGGACAAAATAAAAGACAACACAGCCGATAAGAGCTAACTGCATCACTGAGAAAGACAGGCATAACACTACACTTGCCTGGTGCCTTTGTCTCCTGTTTCTCGTCATACAGGGCCCTACGGGCTGCCTAGCATTGCCCAGGGAAATACCAGGAGCTTAGGCATGCTTATCCCTGGGCAGTGAGGCATCACTGGGCATGGGCTTCTTGTAAGAGGCACTTTGTATGGCCATGGTATTTTCTGAACCATGGGAGATGGATCAAAATTACTTTGTAGTTCCTCTGGAACAACTCTGTTAGCAGATCCTGGGTGTTCCTCTTGGCTTGTTTCTGAGTGGATTCTACCGTGAGCAGAAGGGATGCATGGTTCCTGCTGGAAGGTCAAGCAGCTCTACTAAAAGTACATGCCCTTGTACAGTAACAGGGCCCGAACTAGAAACTGCTGGGAGAAATCTACCCTTGTGCTATTCCAAGCATCAGCTTAGATCCCTCCTGTCCCCCAAAGCTGTAGGAGCAGAGGTTGAGTTGCAATGGCCCATCCAGACTTCGCATGTCTGTATTATCACTTCACCACATGCTCCAGATGTCCTTGCTTTGCAAAGAAACATGTCCTCCTGTTCTGGATGAGCCTCTCCTCCATGTGGGATGTGCCATGAGAGAACATGTTTAATGTCCAGCAAACAGAGAGTTGACCCTGCAGTCTCACTACCCCTGCTGTGTCCCTGTACCTGTGGATTTGGTTGCCCACAAAGATGTGAGGTCCCAGTGGAGCATTTGGGGAGAAATGGAGAGAGCTTTTGTCCCCAAAGCCTAAGGATGGAAGACACCAAAAAAAATGCAAGAGGTCAGTAAACACGATGCAGCAATTAGCACAGGCGGGTGGGGAGGAGAGACAGAGACAATGCAATTTACAGAGTTCAGGAGAGGGAATTCTCCAGGGGCACTGATCAAGCACTATAAATACCTCCAAAGTAATGACATAAATGAAGGGAGTGAATTATTCACCATCTCTGATGATGGGAGGGCAAGAGGCAGGGACCTGGATCTGAGGAAGGGAAGTTTGGGTGGGAGAGAGCCTGGGCAGCAGGAACAGCCTGGCGTGGGATGCGCAGAATCTGCCTGTAATGTGTCCTTGGCCGGGCCCACGTCAATGCTGGTGCTGGAGGGGCTGCAGCGAGCTCGTGGCCTGCATGTTGCTCCTGGTGTGAAGAGAGTAGGTGAAGTTTCCTGCCTGTGATAGCTCTGGCCCGCACGCTGAGCTTGCTGCTTTCCCAGGGCTGCAGCCGAGCAGGCAAACAACGAAGGGTACTCCACACAGGCGAGAACAAGTGGAGATCAGTTTGGCATTTGTGACAGCTACCAAGCTGGGCAAGTGAACAGGAGGGAGCTAGAAGAAGCTATAGCTTTGGCTTGAAAGGAAGAACCAGGGTCTGGAAATGCAATATCACAGAATCACAGAATGGCTGATGTTGGAAAAGATCTCTGGAGGGCATCTGATCCAACCGCCTGCTCAAGCAGGTCCATCCAGAGACAGTTGCCCAGGATCATGTCCAGACAGCTTTTCACCATTTCCAAGGGGGGAGACTCCACAACCTCTCTGGCCAACCTGTGCCAGTGCTCAGTCACCTGTGCAGTAAAGCAGTGTTTTCCTGATGTTCAGAGGGAACCTCTTGAGTTCCAGATTGTGCCTGTTGCCTCTTGTCCTGTCACTGGGCACCACTGAAAAGAGACGGGCTCTGTCCTCTTTGCACTCTCCTTGTAGATATTTTTGTACAAATTAATGAGATTCCCCCTGAGCCTTAAAGATGGAGGTTTCCTGTGGTTTATACACAGACAAGTAACCCCTCGCATGCTGCTGGGTTTTTTATTTGCTTGTTGACATGCATGTCTCTGATAAAGAGTAGTGCCCACATTGAGATTATGCAGATGAGGACACCTAGGAAAGTACTGTGCCTCTGCTGCTGATCTTGGCAAGGGCTGGGGTTCAGTCCTGCTCCTTCTCCTGGGGGTCCCCTCTGCCCATTTTCCTTACCCCTCATCAGCTTCCAGGATCGAAAGGTGGCAGAGAAACACTGTGTGCACAAACCTGATCTTCTGTTTCTGCTCGCCTTGCAAGAGTCAAGCCTTCCTGCATGCAGGCAAACAGTGGCAAACTCTTACACCCTGGCTTGCATAGAGCTAATTTTTTCGCCCAGGGTGGACAAATAGGAAATAAATGCCCCCATGGATCCTTGAGGTCTGTCTAGATCAGACTTACCTGGCAGTGAGCAGCAGCCATTCCCTAAGAATATGCAGGGAAATCAGATCTCTCTTCCTGGCTTTTTACAGCAAATGGGCTTGCCATTAAACCACAGCATGGCCCTGATAAGGGAAGATATCAGCCTGATCCCAGGTTGAAAGCAAAATATTACAGCAGATGCCATCTGGGCACCTCTGACCCAGCAGACCAGTTGGGATGTTTGGGTATGGAGGGGACCCACTAAGTTTGCTAGGAGAACCACTTTGATCCCTGGAGCTTTCTCTATCTCACTGCAGATGGGTTTGTCCTTATCTGCATCTCCCTCATTGGGCTCTCTGAGTGCCTTGTTGCATCCAGTGGGCCAGGGAGATATCTATGGGTCCCCCAGCACTGCTTGTGGGGACAGGGTGGCACTGGGTAGCCATCAGCAGCTACCTGCCAACACTCCTGGCAGACACAGATGTTGGAAGGGAGGCAACCTAGCGGGAAATTGTGCTTGGCTCTCCTGCCCAATGTGCAGAGGCATGTCACGAGTCAGGATTCTGGATGCCATGTGTGCTGGTCTCAGACACTACACACTGGGGAGACAGGCAGGGATATGGCTCCTGCATTGCTTGTCCATCACAGCTGCGTGGGCTGGAATGTCTTTTGGAGTGGAGAGCTTGCTGGCTTTGCATCACACAGAAACCACAGGGACTCATGTTCCCTCTTAGTGTGGACAGGTGCCCACACGTAGGGTGGTCAGCCTGACTGTTGGGCAAGAATAAGGAAAGTGAAATTCACATGGGAAGAACATTACTGCACTGGCAGCCCCAGGCCATTTCCCCCATAGATGTCCACGTCTCCCATACAGAAGGACTGTTAAATTCACAGCTTCTGAATACTGAAGTGGCGCAGAGCTGTATCAGAATAGCAAGAAAACAATGGTCCCTTAGACCCTGGTCAGTTCAGTCCTGCACAGGCAGAGATGCAGCATCTGTCCCAGGCACCAGAGCTGTATGCAGAGAACAAAGGCATGGGTCTGGTCCAGCATGGGGTTTGCAGTCTTACAAGCCAGAGCAGGAGGAAAGGCAAAGGAAACTGCCTCCTAAACACCAAATGACTGGAAGCTGCCTCCAGACCCTCAAGACAAAGCTATAAATCTGCCCAGCCCTGCTGTGAGGTGATGGGACACCCTGCAACCACCACACGGCGTCATGATGTCCTTGATCTCTGTTTTCTCTTCCATCCCTTCCTTTCATCCCCGCCATCCCTGGAGGCACATTCAATCTCCTGGTGGCTACGGTTTTCCAGCTTGCTTGAACACTGCTCCATCCTGGCTTGCTGTGTTTTATAGCAGGCTGGGTCAGGTTGCATTTGCTAACAGCAGTCGCCAAGGTCCACGCCATGGGTGCGGAGGGAGGGCATCCCCGGCCGGAGGACCAGCTTTCTGGCAGGATGCGCTGCACCCGTCAGCGGCGGTGGCACACGCCTCCGCTCCCTGCTGTCATATTATGAGAGGCACCAGCACAACTGACCTGTGCGGGGAATGCAAACTGATGGGCTTTTTCCCCAGGGCTCATGATCGGTCATGCGGCCTGCAGAGCTCTGGCATGTCCTGTCACGTGGTGAGGAGTGGTTCTGCGGTGCTGCGTGACCCACGGATGTGGTGGGCACGAAGCTCTGCCCCCAGGGTGCCTGTGGGTCACGGGATCTGGTGCAACAGCTCCTGACCCTCCTCTGTCTGCTGGGCTTGAATTCTCTTTGGAAGCTGGGATGAAAAGAGGAATTCTCCTGGCCCGGGAAGGGGGAGTCGCATCGACACTGCTTGCTGAGGCAGCCCTGACACTGAGATATCCCCGGGGAGACACAGCCTAGCCCAGCTCCTTGGCTGGTTGAAAACACCTCTCTTTTGAAGCCACAGGCTGCCCCCCCTCCCACAATAGCAAGCAAGGATCCAGTCTCACAGGCTGCCCAAACCACATTCAGGCAAGGCCATTGCTCACCTGTCCCGTTTGACCATGTCCTGGACATCATCTGGCAATGAGGGAAGAAAACAGAGAGGGCATAAAGCCATCATCTCAGTCCCTCCTGATTTAGCTCCACGGAGCACAGGCAAAATCAGCACGTAAGCCACAAAAAGAAATGGTCTGTGCCACATTCATCTCCTTCATGTCTCGGCTTGCTGTGCAGGGAGCATGGGGAAGAGAAATGTGTTCAGGCTGTAACAAATGCCACAGCCTACAAAATGGATCAACTCACCCCCAAACAATCTGCAATGCAATGGGAGAAGCTCTCCTCTTGGTTTACTCCTCCCCCTGCACAGACGTACACACTCTCTTTCCCACATCCCTGCCTTGGGAAGAAAGCAGTTGGGTGCAGGCAGAAGCCCACTCTGCTGCCCCAACCCACTCCACAGAATCACAGAATCACAGAATCACAAGGTTGGAAAGGACCTACAAGATCATCTAGTCCAACCGTCATCCTATCACCAATACTACCCACTAAGCTACTAAACCATATCTTGTAGCACCTTGTCCAGGCGCCTCTTAAAAACCGCAAGGGTCGGTGACTCCACCACCTCCCTGGTCAGGCCGTTCCAGTGCTTGACCACTCTCTGAGAGAAAAAGTTTTTCCTGATATCTAATCTAAATCTCCCCGTGCGCAACTTGCAGCCATTACCTCGAGTCCTATCATTAGTTATGTGGAAGAAACTCCAGAAGCTCGTTGCCTCCTTGCTGATTTAAATCCCTGGCATGGGCACCCCTCATCAGCTGAGAGTCAGCAGTGCTGAGGACTGGACACCAGGAAGGAGGTAACCCAAGCACGTTGGCAGTACTGCCCAGATATAGCTCAGCTCTCTGTGTCTCCAAAGGTTTCTCTCCCAAGTGTGCTTGGCTAATTAGTAAACGGAGCCTAAACCTTTTGGTCTCCATCGATCTTATCTTTAAACCCTGCAGACAACAATTCCTCAATCGATACCTCATTTAATTGCCGCCACCAGGCTGACAGCTGGGGTTCTGGCTGTGCACGCCTGGCTGTCACATTGCGGGTTGCCAGTGCCACCCTCTAATCCCAAACTGATTTATCATCACGTAGTTCCTCTCCCCCTGCAGACACTATTCCCACCGATACTCCCTGTACAGGAGGATGCCGGTGGGAAATGCCCCGGCTGTGTGCAACCCACCCACGAATGCTTCACACCTCTGTGCTCATTCACCTCCAGAGCACAGCTGTGATTGAACTGTCATGTCGATGAAAGCCCAACATGAATGTGCAGCCTCTGTGCATGCTGCTGAGACTTCATGCAGCCCAGAGGACTGCCATGGGGTGGGTCTGGGGTGTCATGTGCATGTTTCAGAGCTGCTCCTGCCCCACATATCCCAATACCAGACCAGGCATCCACACATCCTTATGGCACTGCCATAACTAGCTGGGACTCAGCATGTGCTGGGCATGATCAGTTTGCTGGGCTGCTGCTCCTGGTGTGCCCTGGGAATCAAAAAGTCATCAGATCAAGAGAGGAGGAAGGATTTAGCAGCAGAGCTTTGTCCTTACTGCAGCACTGCACAAAATGTGTTTGCTGCAGCCTGGTGGCATGAGCATGGTCCAGCCCACCACTGGTGGCCACTGTGCTGAGGCAGGTAGGGGCTCACACTGGATATGCAGCAGCGCAGAGCAGAGGGCAGGCGTGGGAGAGGTTCAGGGGACAACGTGCCTAGGGTCAAGCTAGCACATTCCCACATTGAACACAGAGTCACTGGGCTGTCCCAGGCTGTAATGCCCTTTGTGGGTGAGCTGCAAAGCTCTGGCCATGCTCCCCCTCCTGCCTACTCCTGGCACAAGCTGCCTTGTGGATTAGCACATTGACTTCCCAGTTAGGTGCTAGGCTTGAGGTTGGAGGAACGATTTCAAGCAGTTGCGCTTTTGCAATGGTGTGCTTGCCACAGTTGCTCTATGTTTGCTCTGGCTCAGTTTTTACTTGTTTTGATGCTTTTCGCTGTAATTTAATGACAATAATTGGTGCAACATGCATTTCCCTCAGTGGCAGATATATGAAATCATTGCTGTAACCTTATCTTTGATCAGTTATGTGTTTTCATCTGAAATTCTTGATGGCCTCTCTTTGTGGTGATGTTGATTGCTCTATCCTTCTACCCTCATGAAACACTCATATGTAATTTTGGAAAGAAATTGAGCTTGTATATGAGCATGTCAGTAACAATACGATCAGAATAAAACCTCAGCCGGTCACTTTGTTGAATTTGCACTACACAGGGGCAATCACGAGTCTGAGATCTGCCCAGAAAGAACGGGGATGTCTTGCTTTTAATGGAGCCTGTGTGATCAGCCACTCCATAGCTCAGCCAAGCCACTGAGACCCAGTGCAGACTTGGTCTTGGTCACATCGGTTTTCAAGCAGCATTACCTACAAGCCACACAGTGTAAAGTAAAATGGAGAGATGTCCCACTGCAGTCTGGGACCATCAGTTCATACTTGCATGCTCATCTGAAGATCACTTGCTCCATTATCACACTTGTTCCCTGCTGAGCACATCCTGGAAGACATCTCAGCTGAGTTGCATTGAGCATGGCTGGTCTGCCAGAAGTCTTTAAGCTACATTCTGTGATATCCACGCAGTCAGTGCCTGGGGGTGAGTGATCAGGGGGAGAGGCTGTAGCAGAAACTTTCAGATCTGCCATAGGAAAGGTCACATCCACTGAGTAACACCAGTAACATTTTGAGTATCACCTGTCCTTGCAGCTTATAGTTGTTCCACTCCATGGTGAATCAGAGTCAGTTTTGTTGATGCAAGAGGAGCTGCAGAGACATAAAACAAATCATGGTAAAACCAGGTCCTCTACTGACCTTAGCAAATATCCTCACTTTGAACTAAGTAACAGAGACGAGGCCCTTGCTGAGCTAGGTGCTATACAGAGGAGATGTGTCTGATGGAAAGCATCTCTTCCCAGGGTCCAACAGAAATGTGGAAATCTTCTCAGAGGAGACCACCATGATACCGTTCAAAATCTTCACAGATCAACATTAGGGAACTGGTGCACTAGAAAGTCAGGAGAATATGCTAACAGCTTAATGATGATGAATTCAGCTATGGTGTCAATGGATGCACTTTCTTTGGCTCCACTGGGCTAACTCAGAAGGCCCTTGGCTGCTGTGAGGGGCTGGTGTCTCCTCCAACTGATGGAAGGTGGTATACACACATCCCCACACATCTGCTCGTCCAGTTTGCTCTTCTCCTGTAACAGCTACATCAAGGCAGAACCTGGGTAAAAAGCCAGGTTCTGCTCTTGGTGCGAACTGCGAAGGAGAGAGGACATAGCAAAAGTCAAGCTGAAGTTAGAGGTATCTGAATCACTGCTCTCCAGGACAGAAACTCCTGCCAGAGTCCTTCAGTCTGGACAGCATCTGGCCTGGAAATCCCAAGGGTCTTACCACTGAGCTCGAACAGTTTCTGTGTAGGCAAAAACATGCCTTGTCAGGGTGCAGTGTTAGGAGAAAGTCTGCCCTGTTCCCAGCCTTGAAGGCCACAGTTTCCCAGAGAGTCAGGGAGGGAGGTGAATGCTTTATGGCTCTGGCAGTGAAGTCACTGAGAGGTTCCTATCAAGTCAGTGGGAGTGGGGGCTGTGTATTATCAGCAAGCAGAAGTAGTTTCTGCTGGCCTCTGCTGCCAATAGTCTGTTGCATGAAGGACCGTTACCTGCTGCAGCTTGCTTGTGCCAGGTCTGCTGTGAGGCTTATCAGCCAGGCTGAGAGTTGCAGGAGCACGTGGGAGCCAGGTCCCAGTAGGAGAGGTAACTGGTGGCAGAGGAGACCCCTGGGGGCAGGATAGGGGTTGGTACTTGTGCAGGCAGTGACGTGGGAGCACCAACCCTGCAGTTATCTTTTGCCTTGGCGCGAGAGGGTGCCTGACATGCTCCTGGAAGATCAGCAGTTGGCCCCAAGCATGCCCCAGATGGTTTGATGCCAGCATGTTTGCACACAGCTCTGCCATTTAATGGAGAGAAAACGCATAGCTGATCCCAGCTGAAGCCATACACTAAAATGCTGACAGACTGTTTGTCAAGACACAAACATTGGCAAATGGCCCTGTTTGCCGTATACTTAGAGTCAAGACAGAGAGGGAGGGAACCCAAGAACAGTGCTGTCTCTGGCAGTAACTGAGAGTCATCAAAGAGCAGTTCACTGTATATTTCTGGGAAGAGGAAAGTAACCTTCTCAGGAAATTTGAAGTGGCCTTTTCCAAATGGTATTGGGATGGTGGTATTGGGATGCCCATCTTCTTAAAATGAGGCTGAGGGTGATGGGGACAGCTAGGTACATTATTCACAGAGCACAGTTTGAGGGATGGAGCATCCCACCTGTCCATCCAGGACAGTACCTCTTTGGTCCTTCTGGCTTGGTGTGTTCAGCAGTACTTCTCCAAAGGAAGCCAAACCATCAGCATCTCTCCCAGCAGGAAATGTGGCATGTAGGGCCCACAGTGGTGCCAGCTGTGCTCAGTGCCTTTCAGCAGGGCTGTGCCTTACTCATGACATGCACCATTAGCTCTCCCTGCCTGGGGTCCCATGCACCAGAAAGGAGGGGATGCATGAGGCCAAACTGTCAGCAGATGGGAGTTGTGGAGAAGGTGACACTGAAAGCATGAGTCAGAGCCGGGCAGCATGGGCAGGAGCCAGCGACCACTGCTGAGCTCAGCAGGTGGGACAAGTCTGCTCACCTCAGGGTCAGGCTGGGACCTGTGTGCTGCTGGAGTACCACACTTGTGCTATGAATTTGTGGTAGTGCTGGAAAGGAAAGAATTGCCTCCAAACAGCAGCCATTCCTTCTGGCCTATAGTGCATCCCACAGGGACCTGGGTTTGCAGCCTGGAAAAGGCAGCTCCCAGGCAGTCCAGGTGGCAAGGCTGCTGAGAGGTTCCTGAGGGCACTGAGCGAGAGCTGCTGTTCATAGCCATCAACCTAGGAAAAAAATAAGCATTGCTCCTATGCTGATCTAGAACCTTCAGTTTGCAAGCAGGAGCCTTTTGTCTCTCATATGATCCCACTAATTTGGGAGGAACCTTTGAACCTAATTGTTAACCTAACTGGGCCTCAATTCAATATGACTGACTTCTATAAACAAGCAGTCCTGTGTTTCTAGCAGCTCTGCCCTGCAAAATGCTGAATATTTCTTAGGGCAATAGGATAGGAAGAGGGGTAGCCAGAGAAAGGAAAACAGAGGCCATGTGGGTGAGGGGCACATGGGAAGGAGGGGCATGGGGAGGGAAGGATCACCCCGGCAGATTTACAAGTGAAGCAGACGATACGGCAGTTTTCATTTACATGGACATCTGTTCGGGGCAGCCTGATGTTAAAGGAGTTCATAGTTTTAAATTACCATTAATGACCCCATCAAAAATATCAAAATGGAGGATGGATGGATGGATGAAAATTAGGCCAGCTTGATTTGGGCTCAAGGTACAATGAACAGGGGAAACCTTCTTTAACAGTTTGATCCTCTGCTTTGAGCACCTGCATCAGAGCGTAGATGGCGAAGACGTCGTGGAGCGTCCGTTCCACCAAGCTCCCGCGACAGCCAAGTGGGGAGGAGGAGGAGGATGGGTCCCCGCCGCGAATGGTGCTGTNGGCGCCCACGCCAGCGGCTCGGCTGCGGCAGCCACGGACAGCAGGACTGAGGTCTGCTCAGGGCACCCACGTGGGGCTACGAAGGCCCGGGAGCCCCCGACGCTGCCTGCTCGGGGCAGCCGTCCCCTAACGCGCCGTATCGCTGCGGCACAGGGCTTCAAACTCTGTGCCTGAAACTGCACCGGAGGAGTTGAGCAACACGGAGTGATGCAGGTAGGTCTGTCTGTCTTGTTCTGTGTTTCTTTCTGTTCTCTCTTGGAGCTTCCTTAGTGCTGCCAACTTCAAAACAAATATATATTTTTTTAATTTTAAATCACATGATGGAAATGCTAGTCACCTAAAAGGCAAAGGAAGTTTTTAGTTTGTGTGAGATATCATAAAAGGCATGAAAAAGTCTTACACATAGGTGGAAGAGGTCTACTGTGATGAGGGGCAGCTCCTCACCCTGTAAAATATCAGAGCACGTGTCAGACAGGGAATCCCTGTTGCCCAGTCTGGTCTCTGGGACAACTGTCCAGGGAACTTGTGCCAGGGAATGTCCTGGCAGCTGGGTCCTGCATCACCTCTGGCCATCCTTCCCACCATCCTTGGCACTGGGTTTTTGATGTCCTTGTCCGCATCATAAGGGGGAGGCAGAAGAGGCCAAGTGACTGTTTCGCAACCCAATGCAGACACCCCAGGCAGCAAGTCAAGCAGCCGCTCAGCCACAGCAGTGCACAGCTCCCAGCGCACTGATCCTGCCCTCAGTGCCCCCCTGCTCTGCCTCCCTGCCCACTCCATCCCCTCTGCACCCTGAGCACGCCGGCTGCTGGCCCCCGACGAGCAGCATGATCCTCCCCCTGTGGCCCCGGGAGGGGGAATGGGCCTCGCTTCAGTGCGATCTCTCTGACCTGAACCCTCCCAGAGACTTCTCTCTAGATTAAACTCATCTTGCTCATGCCAAACTCTTTCTCCTAGTCTCAACCCCTTTCTCCCCACTGCAGAGCTTCACCCTGTGAGGGCCGGGGGTGTCTCTGGCCACACCTTGCTGCAGCCTTTTGTGTGATCCCCACACCCCGGCCTTCCCTCATCCCGAGGATCCCCAGCAGATCCATCCCCTCCTGCATCATGCTGGGCTGCGTAGCGGGCCCTGTCTCTCAGCAGCGCTCCAGCCCAGGAGGCAGCTGCTGCGCACACAGATCCATCCCTGCGTGGGGCCCGTGCGCAGAGCAGAGGGCAGCTGCTGCCTGCTGGGACGGGGGCTGCCTGCCCCCCACACGCCACCTCCTCCTTCCCTGTCCCCGGGAAGCAGCTGTGGGTGAGGGGTGCAGGAGGGTGAGTGCCTTGTCACGATGGGATGCTGGAGTCGAGGACTGCTGTCCCGTGCCCAGCTGGCATGCTGCAACGGCAGAGCTCAGGAGCCTGTGGAGTCCCAGCCTGGAGCAGGGGTGCACAGCCCACGCAACCCCTATGGCTCCTGAGAGCCCCGCAGCATGTTCCCTGTCACTGCTCCACAGCTAGCAAGGACCTGAGAAGACACTTGCACCTCCCCTGCCCCACATGAGCTGCGGGGACGAGCAGGGGCTCATACTGGCCTGGGGGACCCATGTGCCAGTGCCATGGCTGTGTTCCAGGAGGAGCAGGAACTCCCACAGGACCGGCTGCTCGGCCACAGCTGCACCGGGCGTGACCCTCCTGGTGCTGGACTGGCTGAGGGCTCAGACCTGCTCCCGTGGGAACGGCCAGGGCCCAAAGGCGAGTGTCGGCACCTTGGGCTCACCAATGCCCCCAGAAGAGGCTGGGCTGGGCTCTGCCTGGCTGGGAAACCTCAGGTGCGGCTGGGCCTCCACAGCTGCTCCGTGCCACCGTGCCCGCAGCCCCGCGAACCGCCTCAGAGGCCCCAGGAGCCACGGTGCCGGAACACCGAGAGACCCGGCGCGGCGCGGGCCCGATGCGCTGGCGGGCGGCAGCCGCC
>VXAL01016470.1:24190-97715 GCA_013399475.1 Chauna torquata | reverse complement strand
CTGGGGCTGCCCGGGGCAGCGGAACCCGCGGTGGGGTCGGGGGTGGGCGGCCCGGAGCCGGGTGAGCGGGGCCCGCAGGGCGCGGGGAGAGCCGGTGCCCGGCATCGCCGCTGGTTCCCCCCCTACCCAGGAGAGCAGTGCGCTGCAGGGAGCCGGTTCAGCCCGCAGCCCCAACAGCGCCTGCAGCCGCCCGCTTGCCTCGCCCGCCCGGACGCAAGGAGGGCTGGGGGCACCCCGGGCTGTGCTGTCCCCCTGTCAGCAACGGGGCTGCTTGCGGACCTCGTGTGCACCTCTCGCTGTGAGCCGAGCGGTCCCCAGGCTGGTGTGACCACCCTCAGCAGCGCTCTTACAGGTGGTGCTGTGTGAAGTGACACATGGGGAGATAGCAGGCTGTCCTTGCCTGGAGAGCCTCCCGGGAACGAGCACTGGGGGGATTAAGCCTATGCTCAAGTGCTGTAATGCTATCTAAAAGGGCTGCAGGGCTGTTCAGGAAGGGCTTGGTGTACTGGTTTTAGAGGATTTGAGGCTTGGCAGAGGGCTTTCTGCAAGGCTTTTTTCTGCTCTCAGGTTCCCAGCTGTCTGCTTCCTTGTGCAGTGTCTCTCCAACTTTCTTCTGTGTAGCAGAGCACGCGCAACAGAAACATCCTTTCAACTACCATCCAGTGATGTGTATGTAACATGTGACCCAGAGAAGAAGCGTATTCATCCAGGTTTCCCATACTCCAGCCAAGCCCACCCTTCTATAGAAGGGACACGGACATCCCGGTGATGTCTGGACAGTGCCTGGGCTCAGGTCTTTGATGTGGCTCTCAGTCACTCTCTCCATCCCTGAGTAAGACAGAAGAAACAGGCTAATTCTTACAGCTTATCCTGTCTTCAGGACTTCCCCACAAAGCAGCACCCTGCGAGGCAGCTCTGAGCAGGACAAAGAATGGTTAGTAAGCACGAGACATGATTGCGATGGAGCCTGCGCTAGGGCTGTGCTGCCGCTGTCCTGCTGCTCACGCGGCTGTGAGAGCCAGAGCTCAGCTGTGTCTCCCTGCAGGGCTATAAGCAGCATTCCTTTGCTTGGAAATGGGCAAGAGGCATTGGGCTTGCTTTAATTCCCTGATGTAGAGGGAAGGCTGAGAAGCAGCATTGAAAAGGTGTGAGCTGGACTACCCCATTCAAACGGATTTGCAGGTCAGCTTGTTCCAGTAGACAGAAGATGCACTGCGAAGGTTTCAGGGGTTTCAGGCCTTACTAGGTACCTTAGCAAGCGAAGTTGGCAAAGGTGCTGGCATGGGATGCTGTTTCTCTGGGACCGGAAGCTCTTGCTAGGAGGAGCTGTCTTCTCATGCTCTTAAACATCTTCAGCCTCCAGTTTGCTGTCAGTCCCCTTGGGTGGTGCCCATAGGAGGAAAGCAGACCTTGCCTCAGGATTAGGCACTACTTGTTGGTTAGAGTTCAGTGCATCTGCTTTCACCTCTTTGTTGACGTACAATGGAGGGCATGGAGGGCAGGCTCAAGGATATCAGAATATTCTGTAAATTAGGTTGCTTTTCCAAAATACCTGTTTTATTAAAATAAAGTGTTTTGACACCGTCAGAACTAAGTTCTTGCTTGTGCATTTCAGATGATTCTTTAGTTAGAAATGCCTTTGCATAGGATGAAAGATGTTACGGAACAAATAAAATACTGTCCCAAAGTGAATACTTTTGTTTCTTACTGCCTAGCAAATATTGGCATCAATATGGCAGGAGAAGGGGAGAAATGGTTTCTGAGTCAAGCCTGGGGGAGGAGGCGGTTCTGGGGTGGCAGAAGTGGTGCAGAGGGGGTGGCCTTAGACAGCCAGCTTGGGTGCACCTGTGGTCATCTTCCGCATCACTGGACTGTTGCCTCAGCTTAGCTCAGAGCCATCTGTAGCCTACACCCTGGTGTTGGCAAACTGTGGTCCACTGGCCTGAAGTGAAAGGCATCTTCCTGTCACGTTGTTGGCACCAAGACTAGGGCTCAGGCAGCCCTGGGCTGGAGATGGTGGTCTCTTCTGTCCCAGTGCTTCCTGTCATCCCTGGACTTTCCCCATCCAGCAGCATCGCTGACCATCCTCAGCTACTGGGAAGAGCAGGGAAGGGAAGTGGGGATGCTCGCAAAACAGTCACCATGGCTCAAATTAGACTCAGCTGTCAGGGTGGACCAGAAACACCCATCTCAGTTCAGAGTCCACTGAGGGAAGAAGGTACCCCAGAGCAGCCCGCAGAGATGCTGGTGAGTGTCTCTGTGGAGGTACACTGCTCAGTAAACAGTGCCAACTGCTGCATTTGTTCTCGTTCTTGTGGGTCTTGGGCTGAATTTTGAATAGCCCAGGACCCTGTCTGGGTGCTGCTGTGCTGTAACTACCGCATGGTCCAAGGGGGCCCAGCTGGTTGGACCACAGGGGAGGCTGCTGTGGTCCACCCCTGGACGGCTGCCCAGGGCTGCTTTCTGCCGGCTGGGGTTTAAAAAAATAAACCACACCTGGCAGGGAGAGCCCACTGTGAAGGGGCTCAAAGCTTTCTGCAAAAGAAAGTTCCCCACAGACCTAGGACCTGGATGGTTTCCTGCTGCCTCATTTGAGAGCAGCAACAGACAGGGAACAGGATTTTGAATGCTGTCCTGAGACCTGGTGCTCTGAGTTTCCGTTCCAGCACGGGGTCCTAAGCCAAAAAAACTGCCTGTCCTGCCAAGGCCTGATACAAAGCCCAGCCCTGGAGCAGTCGGTCAGCAGCATGGCATTAACTCCTCTCTGCAAACAGCAGTGATGCCCCTTTGGTGAGCATGCTATCTGTGGGATTTACTTTCTTGTTTCTTCTTCAAAGAGCCATCACGCCTGGCATAGCTGCAGCCTGCTGGCTGGCTGGCTGATGGGTTGCAGAGCTTTTGAAGATGCTAACACAAGCTCAGTGATGACCCTTAATCACTTCTCCACCATGTCCTCTCTGAGCAGTGCTCTGCTAGTGGGCTGAAAACCTGGCTGGGGGAAAGGCACCAAGGTGCATGGAGTTAAGCAGATGTAGGTGGGCTTGAGCCAGCGGAGGGAACGGTCTCGTTACCTAGGAGTCTGGAAGCACTTTACAAGCATTAAGCTTGATCTGGCACTTCAGCTGTCAGGCACATCGGGAATCTTCTTACGTTTTCTCTCTGTAAATGATGTGGGGATGAAGGAAGAAATTTCATGCAAAACCCTGGGTTTAGCAGATCAGGTAGAAGGGATCAGCTGTCGCCATGTGTCAGGGACAACTTAACCATTTGGAGGAAGTCCCAGACCTGAGGGGCAGCAGGTCAGGGCGACTTCAGGTACTGTCTTATTTAACAGGTTGGTCTTTGTGCTGGAGTCTTCCTCCTGGCTTTTGTGTCCAACCTGGCACCAAAGCTGGCAACCAGAGGCAAAAGTCTCCACTTCAAACTTTGGTATTTTTCTTTCGGGAAGCAAGATGACTTCACGGGGAGATGTGCAAAGGAGGCCGTTACGTTTGGGTGTGCGTATCGCATGAGCTTTTGGGGGCAGGATACTGCTTCTGGTAGGCAGGTGGACTGACAGCCAGCAGCAAGTGTGATGGTCATCCCAGAGAGAGGGAGAGCCACTCTGCTTTGATTGGGGACCGCTTGTCCCAGCTGTATCCCTGAACATACTACGTCTGCTCTTTAGCTGTCTTCTGTCTGGTTAGATGTGTGTGTGGACAAGCTGTCTCCTCTGTATTTGCTCCTCCTGCTGTGGTGACCAGATGTCCTACTCTTTAGTGGTGTTGTCCTACTTTCAAGTAGGTTAATCTATTTTTGCCCTGGCCCAGAGTGTTGGAGTGTCCTTTGTGACTTTGCCTTTCTACGCGTCCTGTGCCTGGCTTAGGTAGAAGATATGCAGATCATGATCCCAAGCAGTACATGTGGTTTTCCTTTGATCTGTGTCCCGGGCGAAGCACCGGTGACCTTGCACAGCAATCAGCCTTGTTTGCTACTGTGGGAGGTGCCAGCATCCAGGGTGCAGGCCTGGGGCTGGTGCCAGGTTTCAAGCTTGCCTTCTGAAAGATGATTAAGTGCTGAAGGTCCTCAGAGGGATGGGTCATGCTCCCAGCATTCTCTGAGGGTCTGGGTGTCATGGCACTGGCTGGCAGTTGTGTGGCACTGGTTTTTCTTGTTTGCATGTCTTGTCTTCAAGTGCCTGCACTCCCAGGGTCTGGAAAAGCCATCAGAGCAGAGGAGGATAGGAGGACTTGTAGGGCCATGAGTGAACTGGGGATGTGACTGGAGCCTTGTCCCATACCTGAAAACTAAAGGCAGGTTAGAGCCTAGACACTGCAAGGAACGAACTTACAGCTCACAAGCTTTCCTCTGAAAATATCTTGTCTTTGGTTTGCCAGCTCCTACTAATACGGATCTCTCTGTCACTATCTGGTTCTACCTAACCACTTGTTTGTTTACCCTTTGACTTGAGTTTAAAACCAGTAGCTTCTTGTTCAAGCAAGCAATGACACAATGAGATCTGCATGCCTGAAGGGTCTCTGAGCTACCCAAGGTGGACTCCAAGTTTTCTGGCACAGCTGAAAGGCTGCAGTCATGGAAAAAGGCAAGGGAGCTGTGCTCCCCAGCAAGGCAGGTGTACCACAGCAGTGCTGGGAGGGGGAGGCGAGCGTTTAGGGTGGAAGCTGAAGGCTGATGAGCTTTGGACCAGGGCTGCAGTTTATTTATGGCCTGCCAAGCAATCTCAGGCAGTCAGTGAGGGTTAAGGCATCTCCTGTCCTGGATTGACAGTGGAGATCCAATTAGCTATGAAAGCCTCTAATTATTTGTCCTGAATTGCTCCAGTGGTAACCAAGGCTCTGCTATCTCCTCCTTTTGTCTGTGTCCCAGCTGGAAATGTCCCAGTGTCCCTGCATCTAGAGCAGCAAGTGTGATGCGTGAGCAGAGTCAGCGCAACCTAATCAGAGGAGACAGGCCCTGCGTGTTAATGAGGGGATGGACCTGCTTCGTTAACTTTGGGGAGTTCTCTAAGCCCTGTCCTGGCAGACAAAGGACTGAGGTTATGCGTGGCTGAGATAAGAACCCTATGATGAATTGCTGTAGTGGGAGAGCTGGGTGGAAGGGCTATAAACCACGAGGAGGGAAGGATTGTCAGAAAGGATTTGAAAGCAACATCTGTGCAAGGCAGGCATGTTCCTCGCTGAGTGCAATGTCTGTGCCCAGAGCAGGTCGCTTGTTTCCACCTTTCCTTCCTCCATTTGAGGCTGTACTGCCAGGAGGGGCCTCAGGGTTCAGAGATGCCTCTCCTGTTCTCTGCTGTCCTTTCTGCTGCTTACTCTCCAGAAATACACCGTATCGGTGTGAATGGCATGATCTTCTCAGACTCCAGTGCTTTGGCCCCGTAATCCTTCTTGCTGCTTGTCTTTGCCTTGTTCATCAGTGTTCAGCACAGAGCAAGCAGTTGCTCTGCTGCTTAGATTGCAGCATATCAAACCTGTCGAGGTGACTGTCTCAGAGAAGTGACCCCAGCAGTCTGGGAGGGAAGCTGGGTCTCTAGAGCTTGGTCAAACCAACAGCATTGTTTCAGGTTGGCAACTGAGCGAGCAGTCTTGGGCACTGGGTGGGGTTACAGCTTAGATAAGCAGGACACCAGCACGGCCCGAGGACTTCTTGTTTTCCAGAGGCACCATGTGATCCCAGATACACGCATTAAGCTACAGCTGTGAATTCTCAACTGCAAAACTATTTTAAGGTGAAAAAAAGCTTTGCAGGGCAGTTATCATATCCTCCTGCTCATTCTAGAGACTCATCGTGCAAAAGAGGAGTCTCAGTTGGCTGCAAGATAAAAATGTGGCATTTGTGCTCTTGGTAACCTTAACTCTGACCTAAAAGGACAACAAATAGCTCTCAAATGAGACAGGACATCTAGCCTTCGTTTTGAAGCAAAATTTTGTACAAATAATATTCAGCTCCTGTATGAGGGGTCAAATGAGTGTTTCTGCCATTGTTTCCAGGTCACAGGGTCACACAATACAGGTTTTATGTTGTTGTCTTGAAATGCTGCCTGAATGCACGCCACACTTCTGCTCACACTGTTTTCGATATGCAGGGTTTCTCTTTGCATAGTCATATGAGGCTGCAGTCAGACCCTTCCTGGTTAGACTGTGCCCCGAGAGGAGGGGACACGGGGACAATCGGCAAGGGTGCCCACCCTGGGGAGAGCTGGAAGCTGTCTGGGCATCCCTTGTGGCTAGGTTGACAGAATGCCGTGACCCAAGCTTAATACTTCTCTCTGACCTCCAGCCGAGGGATGTTCAAACAGGGCCCATCTCTGCCAGGAAAAGTGCCAGTCCAGCGAGGCTAGGAAACAGCTGACACATCCTTCAAACCTCTTGGTGTCCTTCCACTGTGGGCCAGAGGTGTGTGTGCCAAGTCCAGACCAGAGCTTCCTCCATGCAAATGGGGACAAGAGGGGTGGGCTGTTATGTACAAAAACTGTTTCTTTTCTGCCCACTTAGAAAGTGGAGCTATTGAATTTTAAACAGCAAAGACAAAACTGCTGAAGAAGCCTCTTCTGTGCTTGCTTGGTGAAATCACTGATCACAGTGGTGGGGGGATCCAGGAAGATGCCAGAGTTGGCCTTATTAATGACTCTGTTGTTGTCTGCTCTAGTTTGCTGGTCTTCACTCTGGCAGACTGTCAAAGCAGCAACTATTTTCCCCAGAGAAGCTTTCCTGCAAGCTGTCCCCATGATCAGACTGTTCCTCACTGAGTGGCTGGAGTTTGTAAAGGTAGCTCTTGTACCAGCCTTAGAGCAGCGCTGGCCTAGTGGACTGACCCAAAGTGCTCTGGGGACTGCCTTTCTGTCCACAAAAGCCTGAACTTGCAGGTGGAGGGGGCACAAGCAGGAGCAGATAGAGGCTCTTTGTTTCACCAGAAGCCTCTCCTCTCTGGCTTTTAAGGGTGCCCAGCCTGGCAGCTTGTACCCCATGGAGTCTCACCCACATCTCCCTTCACACCAGTTCTGTTGAGGTCTCTTCTCTCTCCAGCAGCTCTGGTTTGGCTGGGCTGAGAACACAGCAGCAGCCTGGCTCACGTTTTCTGTCCAATATCTTCAGCATCCAGCAAAACAGCTCTGCAGTTGCTTTTCCCTGCATACCTGCTGTTTCCCATCCCAAGCTCAGAGCATTAGGCCCTCTTGCCTGCATTTTTCTCCTTGAACCACTTAGTTTTAAAATAGAGCAATTATCTCCCTTAGAAAGGATCTTATTCTTTCCAATCTAGGGCAGTTTGACAGCACAGTAATCTGTGCAGCTCTCTTTGGGAGCATGATTGTGTTCCCAGCGTGGTGCCCACATGGCTGTGCTCACAGGGAAGGAGGGGATCACACTTGTGGCTTAGGATGAGTCTTGGGTCAGGGGCTCGGGATCTGAGAAAGAGCATTACTAGGGCCGAGTGGTATGTCCAGGGCCAAGTCCTCTCTCCCAGTGTTTTCTTCATAATTGCACATATGTCAAGGATGCAGGCCTGGCTCCTTGGCAGCAAAGCCAAGACACGAATGATCACAAGGCTGTGTTCCTCCAGTGCTTCACAGCCCTCCATGGCCAAGCCTAGCTCCATGAGGGCTGTCTGGGTAAGGAAGCTTACCTTGTCTCTACATCTATGTGATAAGAAAGCAGAGATCTTCAGATTTTGCCTACGCATATATCAACAAGTGATAGATAGATCTGCTGGGCTGGCAGGAGATCTGAGAGGAGTTCACCCATGTGCCTGAAGATGGGACCAGTTCATACACAGGTCACTGCTCACAGAGGCTTCTCCAACCTGCTCCTAAGATCACTGTCCATGACCCGTATCTCTTTCACAGGATTGAGAGTTCACTGTGATTTGGGGTTTGTAGAATCACAGAATCATAGAATGGCTTGGGTCAGAAGGGACCTTAGAGATCGTATAGTTCCCACCCCTGTGCCTTGGGCAGGATGCCACCCACTAGATCAGGTTGCCCAGGGCCCTATACAGCCTGGTCTTGAGCACCACCAGGGATGAGGCATCCACAGCTTCTCTGGGCAGCCTGTGCCAGTGCCTCACCACCCTGTGAGTGAAGAATTTCTTCCTTATATCTAATCTAAACCTACTCTCTTTTAGTTTAAAACTATTCCCCCTTGTCCTATCTCTATCTGCCAGTGTAAAAAGATGCTCTCCATCTNTCTGATCATCCTCATGCCCTCCTCTGGACCCGCTCCAACAGGTACACATCTTTCTTGTGCTGGGGGCCCCAGACCTGGATGCAGGACTCCAAGTGGGGCCTCACAAGGGCAGAGCAGAGGGGGACAATCACTTCCCTTGACCTGCTGGCCTTGCCTCTGTTGATGCAGCCCAGGATATAATTGGCCTTCGGGGCTACAGGTGCGCACTGCTGGCTCATGTCGAGCTTTTTGTCCACCAGAACCCCCAAGTTCTTCTCCACAGGGCTGCTCGCAATGGGTTCTTCTCCCAGTCTGTGCTCATGTCTGGGATTGCCCCAACCCAGGTGCAGCACCTTGCACTTGGACTTGTTGAAGCTCATTAGGTTCACATGGACCCACTTCTTTAGGTTGTCCAGGTCCCTTTGCATGGCATCCCTCCCTTCTGTTGTGTCAACTGCACCACTCAGGTTGGTGTCATCTGCAAACTTGCTGAGGGTGCACTCAATCCCACTGTCTATGTCATTGATAAAGATACAAAACAGCACCGGTCCCAAGACAGACCCCCGAGGGACACCACTTGTCACTGGCCTCCACCTGGACACAGAGCTGTTGACCACAACTCTCTGGGTGTGGCCATCCAGGCAGTTCCTTATCCACCAAATGGTCCACCCTTCAAATCCATCTCTCTCCAATTTAGAGGTAAGGATGTTGTGTGGGACCATGTCCAAGGCCTGACAGAAGTCCAGGTAGATGACATCAGTCGGTCTTCCCTTGTCAACTGATGCAGTCACTCCATTGTAGAAGGCCACCAGACTGGTCAGGCATGACTTGCCCTTGGTGAAGCTGTGCTGGTTGTTTCGGATCACCTCCTTGTCTTGCATGTGCCTTAACATTGCTTCCAGGAGAATCTGTTCCATGATCTTCCCAGGCACAGAGGTGAGGCTCACTAGTCTGTAGTTCCTTGGGTCTTCCCGGGATAACGATTATCTTGTTGATGATTAAAATGATTAAATGCTCAAAATCTATGGGATCCTTTGCAGAAACTTGTTGTATTGATGAATTCAGCGATGGAGCGGATTCTGCCAGCATTAGTTGCTGCACTGGCAGTGGTGGGAAAGGTTTACATCCTCGCATTATGTAGATCTTCTAATCCCTTCTGTCTTGGGATCCTTCTGCTGTCTCACAAGTCTACATCCTGCTGTTGTTTAATTAAAGAATAAGCAGGAAGGAATTCACAAGGAAAATGAAGCTGTTTTATTCTTTATGTGTCCTTGATGTTCTCCTGACGTCTTGTCTGAGGACAACAGTTCTAAGCCTTGAATTTGAATGTGTGTCTTGCAAAGCCCATCATATTAATTGAGAACAAAGCCATGGAACAGTGAATGCCCCAACCGAGCAGACTGGCCATGATTTTAGAGAGGAATGATGCACTTTTCCCCTTTGCACTACCCAGCAGTCTGTGAGGTTCAGATAATGTGGCTGTAGTTCATGCTCAGCTTCATCTTTTGAGTGACTGCATACAGTTTTGTGTACCTGTGCTAAGCCAGCAGTGGCAGTAACCGTAGCCTGTGTTGTGCTGTGACATGTGGTCAGGATGATCAGGAGAACCGCATAAAGATCTACATAATGCATCCAAGGTCACACGGAAAGGCAGCATTAACTAAGGATTATTTCTAGTGTAGTAGAGAAGTTGAAGAGGAGCAAGCTGACTAGAAGCTGGAGGCTAGAAGTATAAGGAATGCCTTTATAACAGAGTATTTAACCACAGACACAAGACAAGGTTACTCATCTTTTGGCTGAGCTTTGCATCCTTTCAATGAAGCTGGAGCTACAACTTGCATCGTAGAAGTTGGGATCCTACAGAAGAATCCCGGATGAGCTTGGAGGTACTGCAAAGTACATCCATCAGGGGCTTGATAAACCTTCAGATGCCAAAGCAAATAAAGTCCTGGGCAGGAGATTGCAGGGGTCTCCATATTCCTTGAGTCAGCAGAGCTTCTCCATCCAGTGGCTTTGGATGAGGCATTGAAGAAAAAAAAATTGCAAATTTTTAGTGCAAATTGTGCAAGGTAGGAGGTTTTGAATCTCCTCCCTTAAAGCATTCTACATTGTAAAGCACTGTGATCTTCAAGCCCAACCCAACTGGCTGTCTCAAGCCAAGCTCCGGAGGTCTTCTGGGTGGGACCCAAGGCCCAAGCTTCCATTGATACCCTCTCAGTGGATCAGCTGGGGCAGCGTTTAAGACACGGCCCAACTGAGGAGGAGTGTCCTATGAGGGGCAGACAAACCAGGAGGACAGGACCTGGTTGCTTTGGACTTCCCCTGCAGGAGTGGCCAGGCTTCCACCCCCAGGTAGTAAGACCCCTAGCTTCTTGCAGGGTTCAGCCCAAGAACTTTGTACACTGAATTATTCCATTGCTACAGAGCAAATGCAGTGGTACAGATGCAGCCACTGCTTTGCTAATGCCTGGAGGCAGATTACTGTCAGTCTCTTACTTGGTGTCTGCCATCTATAGCATCTTTGACCAAGGCAGAGGAGTATTCATAGATTAAGCTCCACTGCATTCCTCCTACACTGGGTAAATTCAGTGATATTATGTATTTGACACGCAGGAAACTGAAATTTGCAGAGGTGAAGTGAGTTGGTGAAGATCTTTGAGGAAGTCAGAGCTGTGGGGAGGGAGATGAGAAGAACCCAGGAAAGCTGTAGAGCTGCCATTTTAATTTGCTGCATTGTACCCTGAGAACATCAGCACTACTGGAGCTCCCACCCCAGCTGCTGATCTAGTGGAGGCTGCTGGAGATTTGCAAGCAGGAGAGCTTTAAACAGGGAACAATGCAGATTTAACCTGACATCCCATAAGATTCTCCTTTTCTTGGGCCCTGGTCTACCAATAGGCATCTCTTCCATTTTGCATATAACACAACCTATTGTATAAATATTTAGTCACCCTGTTGGGAACATTAATTATAAATAGAGACGAAGCTTTTGAAAGCTGCCTGTAGGTCTGGACACCCAATTTCCATTAATTTTAATGAGAACGAGACATCCAAATCCCATTCGTTTGCTTTGAGTATCTCAAGCAGGAAGCTTCATCTGACACCCCCACCCGCCTTCTCCCCACTCTGGAATTTAAGAATGAGATTTGCAAATACATTACAAATCTGCAGATCCCTGAATTGCCCTTGTGCCATGCCATTGTTCTCTGCTGAGGATGGTTGGCTGGTAGCTTCAGAATTATTTGCAATAAGTTCATTTAATTCATCCCATTAGTTCTTTTCCTTTGCACCCCCCACTTTCCCCCAGCACTTTGAAACAGTGATGCCTGAATGAACTCCCAGCCTGCGTAGTTTTTGGCAGAGAAGCTTTGATGCTTGAAAATGACAGCTGCGCAGAGCAGGTCTAAAATGAATGATTGAATTATCTGACTGCTTAAAAATGTGCAGTGGCTTGGAAGATCTGATGGCAAATACTCACTTAGGCAGCTGACAGGACAGAGAGAGCGCATGCACGTAGGGGGTGTGTGTGTGCGTGTGCACATTAAAAAAAGCAGCCAGTGAAATACAACAAACACCCAGAGCTGCCTGCAATGGCAGCTTCTTAAGCTCAGCATCCTTTCAAAAGCTATGAATCTTCTGTGTGATACTCAGCAAAAGCTAAAACTCAGTGTGGTTGTGGAAATAATGGTTATTTAGATAGACATCAGCAGTGGTTTAGGAAATGGAAATTGAGTTAAAAGGTAGTGCAGGCTGGGGAACTACTTAACTGCATCTCAGTTCCATACAGATCTGTGGCTGAGGGATGATAAACTCTGCTGTTGAAAACACAGTTCCCATCCTCTATGTACAGATATACATGATGTGGAGTGGCCCTGGGGATGCCAGCCCTACAGGAATGTGCCCTGTGATAGAGATTTTTTGAAAAACATGAGCCCTAGTGAAAAAGTCTGTAAATGGCTGGCAGGATGGAGAAAGGAAGCTTGTTTATGGCTGCGCCCTTGATACTGTCAGTGATGGGAACAACAGATGTGTTGATGCGTGAGGGACAGCAACATCCTTTCCAGACCTATCTCAGCTTCCTTCCCAATCCCCATGTAGCTAACTGTCCTTCCTAACGCCTCACAGAAATTCGTCTCTGCTAGAACGTAAGAAAAATATCTTGAAGTGAAATGAACAACAGCAATAACAAATATTTCTTTGCAAATGAAACATATTTTTTCAGCTCAGCCAGTTGTCAGATTCCTGGGAGAGTTTCACACAGGGAAAAAATCAAGTTGTAAAGGTTACAGTTGTAGTTCTTCATTGCAAATTGTCTTGTTCTGATAGTTTACTGAAACTGATTTTTTCCTGAGTTGTTTAACTGCTCCTCATCTCCCTACTTGCAGAAGATTACTGTCTTCCTCTGACTCCAAGCACGGAAGAGATGAGACGTTGGGCTATAACTAATTGATTTATCAGAAATAGTTTTGGTTTAGTCTTTCAGTCCAGTCACTGAATAATTTTTTCTTTGTTCCCTTCCAGTGCCATTAGCTGCAGTGATGTTAGCTGTCTGTAATTGCTTCAGCCATGTGTTTTCATGCTCCCTGTCCTAGTTCCAGTGGTCATTTCAGCAAGATTAAGTGCTAACAACTTCAGTAATCCTAAGGGCACACATAGCTCATGTAATTCAGTGGGATCTGTGAGTCATGTCTCCATCAGCATCACAAAATGTCCCTCCTATTGAATGCACTTTAGCAACCCAGGAACACTCAGAGCAGAGAAGGTGCTGGGATCCTCCTTGCAAAGGCTCATGTAGCTGCAGGTCTTGTCATTGCTTATTGTCCCACTGCAACTCCACACCTTCCCAGTGTGGAAACCCCATGCCCTATGTGTTTCTGTTCCCCATATCTCCCAGCTAGACCCTAACTCTTGTTTTTAAGTAGAACCTCAGATCATTTAAATGTCCCTTACCACCATTTTCCAGCTTACACTCATATACAATATAATGTAAATCAGGTTTATCATTCCAAAATTTGTTTTTAATCCTCCTTCCACTATTCCAAGCCTTTGAAAATGAGAGCCAGAGCACTTGGCTGTGGCTCCTAGGTTGGATCCAGACTGACAATCTCCGTGTGCCTTAGAGGTGAGAATAGATGACTAGGCCAACATCTACAGTTAGAGGCAGTGCTCCCCAGGACAGCAGTGCTAAATGGACAGTGTAGCTTACCTTGGCTGGACCTTTATGCTATCCTTGGTCACTGTACCTGATCCTACAGCCTAAGCAGTCCCTGAGCTGGAAGAGCCAGGTCCCGGTGTCTTCCCACAGCTGAAGCATCCTCTCTTTTGATGTCCTGAGTTGTCTCTGGTAACAGCAAATTCCCACATCCTCTGCTCCTTCCTGTCAGTGCTCCAGAACTTGCCCATACACAGCAAAATTAGTGCTCATGCCCTTCACCCAACTTCATGCCCAAGCCCCAAACAAGTAAAAACTTTAAGCAAAACCCTCTTCCACTACATGCCTCCATGCTGCACTCAGGGCTGCCAGCCCAGCATGTGAGACATCCCAAGAGAAATGAGGGCTGACTCACTGCGAGGTAAGGTGCGGCTGTTTCCCAGCACTGTGCCATTTCTTCCAGTGGCTTCCCTGCTGTGTGAGTCCAGATGATCCAGTCAGGTTGCTGCTCTCTCTGGATAGACTGCCTGTTCAGTGGGAATGTTTCATCCACAACGCAGGATGGAGGGTCTGCTCTGATAACCTGTGGGGATGTTCTGAAGACAATTGCAGTATCTGGGTCCTAGGGCTGGGAGGAGTCCCTAGCAGAGATGGATCTAGTAAGTGCCTTCAGCTGAAGAAGGCAGGTTGCTGCTCTGAACCATAAATCAGATTTGGCCATCACTGCAAATGATAAGCTCTGTATAGTTGTATGAGCAAAGTTATCGGTAGCACCTTTATAGGCCTCTCGGCTTGAACTGTGGAGAAGGTAGAAAAGAGATTGTGCTGTCATCCCATATATCAATGCCACATGCCTGGGTAATAAACAAACATCAGATTCCTTTTATTTCCAGAAATAAATTGGGCATCCTTGGTGGGACAGAGACACACTGAGGTGTGCCTGAGCCCCGGGATGCCCTGCTCACTCAGAGCTGATGGGACATAGAGATGGAGATGATAAGAGTGCAAGAACTACGCCCTGTGATAGAGATAGAGAAAGCCACATTCTGCCTGGCAAATCCCCCATCTGGCTGGTGGAACCCATGCTGCAGATCGCAGTGAGCTGGTGTGGGGCCACTGTGCAGGGCTTGCTGGAGATGCATCAGAGTTTTGCCTCCCTGGCATGGCACTCGGGTGAAGCAGCATGTTAGGGATACATCCAGGTAGCAGCAGTGGAGCTTGTGGGCACCTCTGGTAGTTGCTTTCCATTGCTTTCCAGTTTTACTGACAGAGGCCTTTTCGCGATCATCAGCCTTTCCTGGGACAATGCCCAGGACATGCAGGTCCTAATATACGGCCAAGGGTTGCTCTCCCATTCAAATTCAAGTTGATGTGCCCCAGCATGGATGTATCCTTGCAGACTACCAGATCAAACTAGAGGTCTGGAGAAGCAGCTTCCCTAAACAGCTTCATAACAAAGCGAAAGAAAATCCATGTTTGCAGAACAGCTTTTCAGCCTCAGGGACAGAAGTTGTAGGACTTGTGCTGCTGCCAATAGCACAGCCCCAGAGCTTCTAAAAATAATGGGTAATAATTTTCTTTTACCAACAGTGTTGCATTGAATTGGGTGTAACTCTGTATTAGACCTCAGTTTGACAGATAAAGGTGAATTGATTACTGAACTCAGAATTAATGGTTGCTTAAACAACCTAATTGCATTTGTTACAAGCAGAATGTTATCCTAAACTGATAATACATATGCAAGGCACTGTAAAACGTTCAATTTTCCTAAGTTGAGAACAATTACAGGCAAGAAATTATTGGAGGAAAAACAGAATAACATGTTATAAAGAAGGGTTGTTAGAAAAACTTTGATAGATGCTGTCTCCTCCACAGCATGCACACAATTTTGCAGTTATCAAAGATGTTCTTAGCTAAGAAGCTATCATTGTTAAGGAAGACAAAAACAGCAATAATATTAGTATTAAAAAAATATAAATAGAAGGGATTTGGTAACGAAAACTAAGATTTAACTGTTATGCAATGCAGAGAACTGGAAGGCTAATTTGGAAGAGCAGTCAATGAAAACTATGTTTACTAGCGTTAAGGACTATAAGAGAGTGTGCAGGCAGACTCTGCTCTGATACTGAAAAAAAAAAGTTTCCAGCCAAAGATCCATAGTTCTGGGGAAAAGCGTCTGATGGGTTCGTATCTTACGGAGATAATAGAAAGCTTCTTGCTTCAGCAGTAACCAGGGAGCACAATAAATGGTAACAGGTAAACTGAAATGTTTGTACATATCTAGAACTAAAGAAATTGCATTCAGCAGTTTCATATGACTGAGAAATCCTTTTAGGGTGCTGAGACTTCGTGTACTTGGGGCTTTGAGAAAAGGTGTATGTGCACTTCAAGTTAGGCAAAATAGGGTGACGTTTGTTTAGGGGCCATGATGAATGGCAGAGAGGAGGAAACTTGCACTGGAGTATGATAACAAAACATGGAAGACAGGCTGCAGACGCCCTGTAGGCAGAAGAACAGCAGACTCCCCAGTGGCCCTCCCAGAGTTTGTTCAGGTCAGTTGCTAAGGATGCAGTTTTTGTACACTAAAAGTTAGAGGAACAATAGGCCAACATCAGGACAAGTCAGATGCTGAGAGTGGTCTGGTCTGCATGGAGAACCATGTATGTGCACGATGGACTCTCAGGATGACATGCAAATTAGTACACCCAGGAACCCCCACAAGCAGAGGGAAGATGGTGTTTTGGAGGGCGATGACTCATCTGAAAGTTGACATGCAGGAAGGCAGAGAGTGAACAGGGAGACCAGTATCAATCTTACCTTCTGCCTGAATCTGAAATGCCAAGAGTGATGCCTCCCATATTCCAGGCTGGGATTTCCCAAGCAGAAATCCCTGCACTGGGCAGGGAATCAAAAACCTCCAGAGCACATCAAGATTTCTTTTGCTTGCACAAGGGAGGTGACTAATCCTCGCACAGGATATTCATGCTGTGCACAGCGTCTGCTTGGGACTTCCAGAAGGGCACTGGAGAGAGTGGTGGCTGTGCTGGGCATCAGGTAGGCTGGTGCTCGAGTCTGAGTCCTGGCCTGGCACCCACAAAGTTGTCGAGAAGCTCAGAGAATGAACCATGGTGTAGAAAACCAGATTCCCATGGAGATGCAAAAAAAGTTACACTTGAATGTATATCCAGGAGGAGGTTATGAGGGGAATTGGCCCCAGCCTATGCAGCATCCTGAGAAAATACTTGCAGTAGCTGGGCTCCATCGTCAAGCTTTCCAAAATGTAAGAAGAACTAATAGTTGCAGGCTGACAGCAGACACTGCTTAGATGCAAGGCCTGGGATTTGGACTGGAGGCATTTTCCCCATGAGGTAATTAACTGCTGGACAATTTGTCTCAGGGTGAGGTGCTTGGTGTCTTCAGGGCTTGGCTGAAAGGGGAGGCCCTGTGTGCCTGTGGCTCAGACAACAGCCCACTTAGATGCAGAAATACAGGATGCAAACTTTCTGACCACATCTTATCTCCAAGGACACTTTACTCCCCTCGTCATCCTCCTGCAGGAGTGGCTGCGGGTGTGTGCCATGGCCTCTGAGTCTGGCAGTACCTGCTGTAAGCAACAGCACCTGCAGGCCAGGAGGCTTTTTCCTGAGGTGAAGGTGTTTTTTTCCTGTACATAAGTGGCAGCTGCTTTACCAGAGGATGCATTTTGTCTGGGCTTTCCAAACCTCTCAGGCGAAAGAGTTTTCAGCTGGCCGTTAAAGCAAAGGCTCCTGGCAATTCCCCCTTCAATTCACAACCTGGACAAGGCTAACATTTCCCACCATGTCCTGACCCATCATGGCACCAAGGTCCCACAGTGGCTCTGTGACCCCACACCAAGCATGAGCCACACCAAAACAAGACATCATGGAGCAGGAACCAACGCGGCTGGAGAAGAGGAGCCAGCTATGTGTCTCACATTCGGTGTCTCAAGCTTCAGCCCCAATCCAGCAAAACATTGCACTCCTCTGTGGGGTCTCTCCAGGTGCATGCGCTCATGTGCAATGATGCACATGCAAACGCACACGCAAAGGTGCACACTTTCCTTGGGCCCTCTTCCGAGAGACTCTGTCTCTCCTGTTCCCTCTCTCCTTTCCATCTTCGTGGACATGTAAACCCGTCAGCAGCCCTTCTGCCTCAGCTCAGAGGAGCTCTTTGCATGCAGCCTTTTTCTCTCACTGGTTTTTAAAGCATCGGTTTTGTCTATCCTCCAGCCAGTCAGGGTGAGACTAACGGATCACTTCCTCCCAGCACCAAGAATAGCCATAAGGAGCTGTTTCCCCACCAGTTCTGGAGCTCACGATGTGAACTACCATTTTCACATCTCAGCAGGCTGTGCTCAAGTAGCTGCAGGGTACACTTTTCAGGACAGCCATTATCCAGAGCAAAGAGCTTGATTTTGAGTGTCAAGAGAAACGCAGACAAGGACCGGCCCTTCCTCTTCAGAGGGCTGTTGTTCCCCCCCACATCCCCCAACCTCACTAAATGCAAGCAGTAAGGTCCTAGTAGAGCTTTCTCCTGGGTCTGGCTTCCATCAAAGTGACTTGTACTGAAAGTTAGTGAGTCCCAGCTGGGAAGTACGAAGGATTTTCTCAGAAAAACAGCTGAGGGAGGATGTGGAAGCAAAATAATTCCTGGGCACATGCAAATATTTGCAATGTTTTTCATAGAAAAAATTAAGGAGAAGGCAGAACAGCACCCAGAAGTTTCTTTGTGCCACACTAAGTGTGATGAGCTGGACATGCATGAAAAACTACCCATTACGGGGCAGCTGTCAAACTTCAAGATTTCAAACTTAGGCAATGAGCTGCAGTTAAAATGTTTTTTAAATTGCTAGGTGAAGTCAATAGACGCTTTGGGGTGATAGGGTAAGTGGACTTGGCTTCTCCACTCTGAGTGAAGGGGAAGTAGAGCCAGGGCTGCAGAGCACCCAGCCTTGCAGAGATTGTTCAGGTTTATCAGTGGATCCCATAGAGATACAGTCTGAGGACAGCAAACTCCCATCTTTTACCAGATGTCTGCTCTCCCATCAGCCTAGCTGGAGTGTTTCCATGGTGTGTAGAGCGTTGCTAGTTAACGTTCGTGCCTGTTGTGTGGTCTGCAGTGTTCAGTTCTGGTGCCTGCAGTTCCCTGCTGTCTGGAAGGCTCCCAGACACGTGCTTTCATTTGTCTGGGGCTTGAGGGATGGCTCATGTGGTGTCGGAGTGGAGGGAAGGTGGCCTCTCCCAGAGGTTGCTCCCTGTTCCCCAAAGACCTCATGTCACAGGTGGCAAACAGCATCTGCACAGTTCATGTGCACTTCTGGGCAGTTAAACAGCATGTCCAAAATTTTTACAGTTTAGGAATTTTCTTAATTCCAAAAAATGATATGACATATGCAAGGCATCTAACACAGATCTGCAGACAAACCAGGAAAAAATATTGGTACTCTTTTACTGTTTGTAGTGTATTATAAATGATAAGGACAAGCACACCAACCTGCTCGAGGGATGAGAGGAGGTTTCTCCCTGAATCCAGCTGTTGATGTGTTCATTGCCAGAAGCAGAGTGATTGATAACCCAGTTATTTGGAGCCCTGCTAGTGGATGTATTCTTAGAAACTAGAACCTCATTTTATCATGCTGCGAATGTTACTTCCTAGGACTGGCTGCACAGAAATTGGATTTTGCTACTTTCCTTCAGACCCAAATGGTACAACAGGCTGATGAATATTGATCATGCTTTCCCCCTGCCCCCTCTGTTAAAGCACCCTAACCTGGTAATTGGCTGATTACAAATACGTTAGAATTGATCACAGAGAGGAGCAGGACAGACTTTTGTGATAGTGTAAGTCGAATTGTGTCTCTTGTATGAAGGAACCCTGAGGGAGGTTAACAGCACCACACCTGGATTTGTCAGGCTAATGACTGCCCTTGTGCGGGGCCACAAGATCCATTTCACATGTCTCTCCAGCACAGTAACCTTCATTCACACTTGCGTTTGTTGGACAACTCCTGAGTATAGCTGCAGGGTGGCTCGTTACATGGTTCATTACCGATACTATCCCTGGCAAACAACCCTGTGTGCTGTGCTGTGGGGTATCCCTTCTGGAAGAATATATGGCCGTGTTCTGCTGAGCTGCTCCGGGATGTTATTTCATCTGATGGCTGTGCTTCAGTGTTTGGATGTACTGCTATAGATTGTAATGATATTTTAAATTCAGGATGTTGGGGATTTGTCTGCCTATTCAGCGGTGTGCGTCCTCTGGAACAAGCTTTCAAGGTATAGGAAATGGTTTTATCCGGGGAATAATGAAGCCGTTGGTAGTCTTGGAACATGCCTTTGGGACTGATACCAAGCCCTTCCTCCCTGGCTCAAAGGTCCAACCTGTGGCCACTCTCTCTCCACACAGATGTGGGAGCCCTCGGTGAGCTCTTACAGGGGAAGACGCAGCATGTGTGCAGTGATGAGCACCATGAGGCACAGAGCTGAGGGTGGGTAGGCATTGCACATCTCCCTGGAGCTGTCAGGCTGAGCATCCTAATTTGCATGGGTCAGCAAGACGTGGGTGACCCTGGTGTGAAGGTGTGTGCCAGCTCCAGGTCAAGGATCCCAATAGCTGGCCACCAGCCCATACCCTTTCATGGGCTCGTGCTGCATCTGCATGGTGTGAGGCTGAGAAGAGGTCTGGCAGTGCAGCGTGCCAAGGTGTGTTTATGCCGAGTCAGGAAGAACCCAGCTGAGACCCAGAGGGCACTGTCCATCTCTGACCTGAATGCCCATGGAAACCCCTGTCTCACTGCAGCCACCAAGCAGCCAGGAGGCAGCGCTTTCCCTCAGCTGGGTCTGCAAGTAAAGTAAGGGGGCAAAGTGTTGTGTCCCCATGCCTCTCCACCCCACACTGCATCACCAGCCATTGTGGTGAGCCAGATGCCTCTGCTAGCGTATAGACAAAACTACACAAAGGCTGTCAGGATGGAGGCATGTCAACCTTGCCAAACAAAGTCCTAGTGATGGTGAGTGGGCACGTGGTCTGACCCACCACGGTCGGGGAAGCAGGTGGCTCTGGAAAGACCTCAGCTCACATGTGCAGCACTGCTGCTGAAGGCCAATGAGGATGGGACAGGATAGGGTGGGATGGGGTGGGATGGAGCTGCAACCCAGGGCAGTGCCAGGGCATGGAGCAAGCTGACCTGCAGCACTGAAGTCTGCACCGGGGTGGGTCCTCCAGGCATTGCCAGTGCTGTACGTCTGTGTATGGAAGTGCATTGGTTGTTAAAGACAGCGTGTGTATTTGGCAGGGTCTCAAGCCAGAACTTCAAGCCAGTCTCAGCCTGAAGGGTGGTGATTTGCTGTCAGGAAGCAGACCTGTCCTCCCATGCTTTGCAGGGTGCTTGTGGGGGGACAACCTCAACACCTCTGGGACACTGTTGGCAGCTCCGAGGGGTGAGTGGAGCCTCCCAGCCTCCCAGCGGGTGTGCTCCTCTGGTGTGCTCCTCTAGGGGCTTTACCAGCGAAGGCTTTTCTTCCATCCTTTTACTGAGTCCATTCACCATCACTCCCTGCCTCCTCCCCCTCTCCCGTCCCCTCCCACCCTGCCTACTGGATCCCGAGCAGTCTCTTGACACCTTGAGGGAAGGCTGGGAGGTATAACCATTGCCAGCAAGAGAGAGGGAGAGCAGGAGGGAAAGGAGAAGGAAGCCAATAACAGAGAGGTCTAGGAAGGTGGTGGAGGGGGAGAGATGGGGCCACTCCTCCGTCTGTGAGGCTGCAGATTATTTTGCATGAATTGTTGAAGAGAAAAGAGAGCTGCGTTTGTGAAGGAACCAAAAAATAAACAACTCATTGCTTGGGTAAGTACGAATGCGAGCTTCCCTGCTCTCATTGTGTGTCATGCAGTACATCGATCCCCCATCCTATTTTGCTTAGTTATACAGGTTTTGATTCTTATTAGGATTATTTGATGCATCAGCTGTGTGCTTTGGTTGCTAGAGATCGAATCTCCCTGGTGTGTGTGTGTGCGTGTGCGTGTGCATGTGCGTGCATGTGCATGTGGAAAGATGCCCATTCTCTGAATATACATTGACACATTTTTCCAGCTCTCAGTGTGGTGTCTTATTTGAGATGTTATACTACAGCATGCTGTACACACACACAAATGGTGTTTGCTGGTACTGATTTTAAAATCAGTTCATCCACACAATTATTGAAATAGCAAGACTGTTCGGGAGCTGAAAATTAAAGGGGGGCTTTTTAATCACAGTCCTTGCTGGGAGGGTGCTACTCTGCTTTATCCTGAGCCTGACATGTTCAGTAATATGTTTTATAACAACGCTACATTTAAAGATCAATTCGGCAGTGGTTATTGCATCCAAATTACATGGTTGTCATGGAGATGGTACAGAGAAGCTGAAGTGATATGACTGCATCTGGACTAGAGTGGGGCTTCACTGTCGAGTGAGAGCCTGCCTTACCTCCTGTGTCTTTTTGTCTGTGCTAGGTTACAATTCCTTTTAATCTTGAATGAAGCAGTACCGTATTAGGGGATTTAGAGGTTGAGCTGCTGTGAAGGGTGTGTGTTGGCCCCTTCCAGCGCTGTGTTATTATAGTAATTGTTATATTAACATTTGTGTCCCCCTGAATTTTTTCTACAAGTCTGGGGAGGAGGAAGACAGAAGGACAGATAGTTTTCAGAGCACAGCTAGGGCTGGGAGTACTTTCTAAAAAGATACCTGTCATGCTCTCACCTCCTTGCTGGCTTGCATATCTTGGGGGACAAAAGAGAAGGGATTCTCTGCTTTTAGCCACATTTATCTTCCATTTTCCTGCCTTAACTTTGACAATACAAGGAGCCAGTCACCTGCTCATCACTAAATTGGGGGAAGAGCATTTGATTTTTGTTATTATATTTGTTTCCTTTGCAATTGGTAATGTGAATGTGTTGGCAGTTGGGAAAGAAAATACATAATTTAAGAGAAAGAAATTTTCCTGCCTAAGGCTAGCTAGAATACAAAGAGTACATCTGTGGGAAGGGCATGTTATATGTTACAGATGTGTATTTCTCTAGCGGCTGGGAGTAAATCACACTATTGTGCTCATCTTCATTATTTTGGGTGTTAGACTGGCTTTAGTCAATATTTAATCTGAGCTCATTGTGTACTTGCACAATAAACGTGTAATTTGGAGCCTAACTTTACATCTATAAAATGCTTCTGGAATGCATGTGGCATTGTCTCCATAAATGCAATTTTACCCTTCTCTGTAAGGCCAAGCCTGCTGTAAATATAGTAAAAGGCATTGGTGGAAACAAGCCCATCGGAATGGCAATGTTTCTCTAATGGTATCACTAAATATAAGAGAGAATTAATTACCAGGATAAACAGAGCTGTGTAGCTGTTGGATCAGGGTAATATTTGCACAGTGTTCCAGGCCTGCATTATAGTAGCTAGTATTACGGCTTAAATTCCTCCCAAGCCAGTAGATAATGCTTTTAGCCAGGAGTGTAGCATATTATCATTAGATATTTTTGCATTAAAAATATGCTAAATCCTCATGTCCTTGTCAAATTGTCCATTACAGTTGCTCCAAAGTGTGTGGTTCAGCTTGGATTTTCCTTAACGTGATTTTTCCTGTGCAAGTCCAAGCAAACAATGGATAAAGTCTGAAAGTGGGCGGCTGAGCCCAGAGGGGAAGTCGGAGAGATGGCTGATTCACAGAATGGATGGTTCTCATTTTGTCTCTTCTTTTCCCCCTAAAAGTTCAGCACAACTGGAAAAGAAGTGGGTGGTTTTCCCTGGAGATCCCCTTGGATCTGTGAAGCTGGAAGCCAAGTAGTTCTGAATTAGTATTGAGTTTCCTCCTGTCTCAGCATGTTATCACTCTTCAGTCCACATCTTTATTATTCTCAGGGAAAACTGAGGGTTGGTGTGGTCAAGTGACTTTGCCAAGGTGACAATGACGGCACCGGGCAGAAAAAGCAGGAGCTCTGCCAACAAGTCCCTTTCTGTGAGCACCAAGCCAGTTCCATGTCCAGGTGGTGCGGTCCTGTTTGTAGGTGCGGTGGGAAGGTGTCAGTGATGGGAAGCGCTACTAGTTGATGCACTGTGGGTGGATGGAGTAATGGTGCTCTTTTCTGAGGCTACTCATTAGAGCTGCATGGTGGGTGGCAGGAGGGACTCAAGCAGTTTTACACCAACTTCTGTGGTGTCCGAGAGGAGGGCACTCTTTTCTGACCTGACCTACAGCGTAAACAGCACGAAGCCCCTTCTGGTGCCCCCATTATGCAACTGGCCACAACCCCATCACATGGCTCTTCAAATGGGGTTGAAGACTTAGTGCTCGGGAGGAGATATCCCCCTTATTTCTCTCTGTGGTTGCATCCAGCTCTGAGCATGAAGCCTTTACTGGTGTCTTGTCTCTCCACTCACTGCTCATCTCCGACACTGTAATACCCTGTATTGCCCTTGATGACTACAGCCTATGGCCCCATCGCATCTCTTCCCTTCGTCCCATCATCTGACACTTTTTGTCCCCTTCCTCCATGAGTTTTCCCACTGATGCAGATTCCTCCATCCAGTATTGCCACAGGCTTCAGCCCGTGTCATGATTTGTATGTGCCATGCCTGCCACAAGGTACATGGCACTGCGTATGTCAGGCCACCATCTTAAAGGGACCGAAATGATCCAGAGTCCATTAAGTCTGGAGTGCCTTCTCCATCTGTGGAGTTTTCCTGCGTGGTGTAAGTGCAGTGGTTCTGCCCAAACCTGGAGGTTGTGCTTGTTGCCAGAAGGAAGTGGAAAGACCTGCTCTGCAGGGTCATCTGTTTGTGGCCCTGCTCACTTGCACAGGTTGATGGCATTGACAGAAGGATGCTGTCTGGGCTGGGGAGAACTGTTGGTCCTGCCACCAAAGTGCTGGCTATGGGCAGAGTGGTTCCTGCTGAGGGAAAAGCCTGCTTAGAGGTTGTATGTGAGCAGTCACTGGAGTGGGTGATCTGACGCTGTACATGGCCATGTCTCTTGAGGTCCACAGAGCTTTGCTGGCTGACAAAGTCTGTGTTGTAGAGACACCTCCTTGTCTGAGGGGAGGTCTGACATGTCCTTGCCTTTCACCCTTTTTTAGGGTGAAAACATCCTCCTTACCCTTCTGGCAGGGAAACGCCTTTCCTAGGCATATGCTGGGAGAGGGTCCATGCCAGGGACCTTGTCCAGGCTCTCAATTGCCGGATGGGTTCAAAAAAGCTGTACCTTCTGCACATGAAGTTTATGATGCTCCCCCATGGTACAGGAATCACAGGTGAAAGGGACAGGTTCAGTTCTGGCTCCCTACCAAATTTCCTCTCAGACACCGGGGAGGTGGATGGCAGGCTGGGCTCACTGAGGGAGAGACATTTGTCAAGCCCGGACAGTCACCACCTCGCCCTTCATCCTCACTGCTGTCCCTCTGTCTTCCCACAGGAGATGAATGGCTGAGATACTCAGGGAGGTTCTTCCCTGCAGTCCGTAGTCTGGCTTTCCTGACCCTGCACAGCGCCTAGGTCTGCTCAAGTCCCAGGTAGGGACACTGGGGATTCCTTCTTTAGAGCAAATGCTGCTCCTTTCTCTTCGGCCTGGTCCCTTCACATTCTAGGTGTTCCTGATCTGCCTCTTTTCTTCTGCTCTGGGGCTGCCTCTCCTCTTCTCTGCTCTCCTCACTGCACTGCTCCCCAGTGGAACTGGGACAAACTGGCACTGGAGCACCCCAGTGCTCCCTCACTTGCACCAGGCAGGGCCAGAGAACATAAGAAGCTGCATGTAGCCTGAGCATTCTGGGCTTTAGTCTGGCACTGGGCTCATGGTTTGTCACCTGTCTCTTCACCACCACTGCTTACATGTCCTCCTTTTCCTTCTTCTCATCACACCACATCCTTTCCTCCTTTCCTCATTGTTTTTTCAGCTCTGTGATATGTGAGCCATTCTTGGTGGTCCTGGTTGGTGGCTGGAGGAGGCAGGACTGGCAGATGACTCAGGATGTCTGCTTTAGGGTTGTTTAAAGGAACAGCTGATCCCCATGTTCTGAACAGGAGATGTGTTAGCACTGGACGTCTGAAAGGGAGAACAAACCTGAAGGCAGCCTCTCAGCGCAACTTGAGGGGTCCCATGCAAACTGGTCAGGTTGTCACCTCTGTGGTGCCGCTAGCCTTGCTTCATCTCCTCCTAAGTCCTCTTCTTCTCTGAGACATCCCAAATGACTCCTAACAAAGATAATGTTGGTGGGATGCTCTGTCATGACACCTTGTCATGACACAATGCTCTGCCTTGTGACACCTAATCAGGGCTCAGGGAATGGGCAATGTCTCCTTTCAGGCAGGATGAGCATGGGATTTGTCCCAGCATTTTCTGCCTTCCTCTGTAGCCTGGAATGTGGTTTGGTTCCTAGGATCATATCCCAGAGCTCCTCCTGTTGATCCTTAGTCTACTAGTTCTGTATCTCCTGTTCTCCAGCTGAGACAAAGGCATCGCAGAGACCCCAGTCCCCCCTGGAGCTTGAAGCATGTTGTGAGTGACAAGGAGTGCACTGGAGATGGGAGCGCTATGTCCTCTACTAGATGAAGCATTTTCTGGATTGAGGGACTCACAGCTGGATTTGGCGGCTTGTGTGGTCGCTCCCTTCCAGCTATGCAGCTGAGCTCCTTATCTCTCAGTGGCCTTTCTCTGGCTCGGTGATGGAGACCAGAAACCCCACTCCTCAAAAGACAAAGCCTTCTGGTCTGCATTAGGACAGAAAGCCCCAGCTCTTCCCCTTTTGGAGGAGCTGGAGCATGTGCTTCTGAGCTCTCCTGATCAGCATCAAGCAGGAAAGCTTACATCAGGCTCAGGTGACTGATACATTTGCAGTTCACCAACCATACTGAAAAGCCCAGAAAAAATGATGTGAGATCAACCACCTCTCTAGGTTCTCCTTCCTTGTGTGATAGTTCTCTCTCTATTATTTTGTTGACATGAAAAAAGAAATTTGACCCAAATCTTTTTCTTTTTCCTTTTAAATGCTTAAAAATTGTAAGATTGTAGGAAAATGCTGTAATACCAAACTAAATTGAAGGATTTTAATTTCTGTTTTTAATGCGGGATTTGCTTGTATGCTCTAATGTCAAAGCACATGGCTCAGTTCTTGTGACTTTTTCACACTTTAGGGATTTTTTTAATCCAGCTGATGCTCTTCAGTGTTTTCAGCACAAATGCGTCATAAACTTAGGTAGGATTTATCAGACCTATAATTGCAATTTTCATCCCATGAATTTTTTCATTTTCACAATTTTTTCCAAAAAACTTCACATGATTCTGGGAAAGAGCCTCACTGAGATGGAGAGGGAATCCCCGGAGCTACCTTTCTGCCTCCTTCCAGCACCTGAGCCAGAACTGGATCGTCTGGGGCCAGTGCAGAGAAACATCTCTGCGCTGCTCTGTGCAAAGCAGGACCTGCTGACTGTAGCATCCCCTACCACAAGCCCGGTCTCACAGGCGTGCAGAGGTCCACCTCCACTCTGTGCATGGCCACTTGGTGCTGGCTGGTGTTAGACACATGGGGACACAGAAGGGGAGGACTACAACTTCTGCATTTCACCTGCAGCCTCTCCCTGTTGCACATCCTGCAGCAGTGTCGTTTCTGCACCACACATCCCAGCAGGTGGACTTTGCAACCTTACATGAGATTGCCACACTCACAGTGTGGCACAAAGCACCCTTCCCAATGCAGAGCTCGCTTTGCTGGTGGGGCTCTGTTCCTGCCATGCTCTGCTTGTCTGCTTCAGGAATTTTCTTTACATTTGAGGGCACAGACAGTGGAAGTGGATGGAGCCCAGTATTTTGGGCACTTTCTAGGAACAAAAGCAACCAGGTGATGGACACAGTCTGCCCAAGCAGGACACAGGCTGACAGGGTTGCCACGGTGAGAGCAGAGCTGGTTTCTGGCCAGAAGGGGATACATGATGCAAGGGATTCTGCTAAATTAAAAATATATATTTGTCTTCACTTGTACAATGGAAGCTAGGGGAGCGGGCGAGAGGGAAGTGAGAAAGCTTTATTTAATTAGATTATAAGGCCCCAAAGGCTTCAGAGTGGGAAAAAAAAAAATGATTTTTGTAATTGAGGATAGGGTTTCTGCCAAGTTTTGCTTTAATGAGTATTTAGATTTTTATCTCAGAAGTTAGCTACACCAGGCAAGGGCAGATATTCGAGCAATCCCTTACCAGTCTTGAGCTTACCAAAGCTGGAGCTGGTTGCCTGCATCTGGGAGTCTCTGCCTTCCTTTAAGAAAAGTGCATCCTCTGTCCTTTCAAGGCCGCTTATCCAGGTCTGGTATTCTCTGGCCAGTAAAGCTCTCTTTTTTCCCCAAGTCCCAGAAGGCAGCTTTCACAATTGCATAGGTGGGGAAACTGAGGCAGCAGATGATCACAGGATTGTTTTTCTTCCCAGAAACAGAATGAATTTGCTGCAGCAGCTGAGGTGTGCTGAGCTGGGCTGAGCATCCCAAGCTCACCACCCTTCTGCTCAGCACCACTGTGAGCACCTGCCTGGCTGCTTGCTCATGGAGCCAGGGGACTGGGGGCTCATGCCACCTGCAGAAGACCCATTGTTACTGGAAGGTTCTTGGTGAGGTGGCCATCTGAACCCAGGGAGGCTAGCAAGGCCAGCCGAAAGATTGCTTGGAGCTCCTGGAAGGGTCCACAGCCCCTCTGCACAGCCCCCCTCATCATGATCTCAGCAGCAGAGGAGAGGAGAGCTCACAACTGCCTTTTGAAACAGAAAAAAGCCCCACCTGCCTGTCAGATCTTGGTTTTTGGCTCCATCTAATTAGAAGTTGTTTTGGAAGGGTTAAGGCAGCTAATGAACTGTTTTAATACACAGCTCATCAGAAGTTCCTGTGTTACAGGTGGTATTTCCAAGGTGCTCAGAAGCACCTGTCTGCAAGACGCTGAAAGGCTCTGTTAATCAGTATTAACCCTTTATAAACTATTTACAAATATGCCTTATCATAAAGCAGGACCCTTCAGCTTGCAGTCCTTCTTCTCCCCTCCAATGAGTGGTCTCTGCTGTTGGCCACTCCTGGGCAGCTGCCTCAGGTGGTCAGTGTTCATGGAATTGCAGAATGGTTGGGGTTGGAAGGAGCTTTTAAAGATCATCTATTCCAGCAATGGGCACAGACACCTTCCACTAGATGAGATTGCTCAAAGCACCATCCAACCTGGCCTTGACCTCTTCCACAATTTCTCTGGGCAACTTCTGACAGTGCCTAACCACCCTCAGTGTGAAAAATTTCTTCCACATCCTAATTTAAATCTACCCTTTTTGTGTTTAAAACCAGTGTCCCTTGTTCTGTCCCTGCAGGGAGGGGTCTTTGGTCCATGCACAGCTAGGACGTGCCTCTGGAAGGTGAGGAGTGTGAGGCGTGGACACTAGAATGCACTTTACTCCTCACTCCCAAATCATAAGATTGTCTTAAAAGAGCAAAAGTTTTTTAGTCCAAACTTTTGGGGCTGTATCCTGTTGTGCCTTTGAACTCCAGTAGTTTTCAGGCTTCCTCTGCAGTCTTTTCATTTTTCTGTGCAAGAAGGTTGAGAGTTGGGTGTTCAGGCGTGGTTTCAGGAAGCTTGGCTTTCCTTTGTGTACCTGATGTGAGAGCTGTGATAACGTTAAGAGGTGGCAGCTGTGGTGGCGGTGTTGGACCAGAGCTGCCTCTGGACTAGGCAGAGTAACAGCCCTAGGTGAGGCACAGGAGATTTGGATGTGCAATATCACAGCAAAATCACAGCATGATAGCAACACCTGAAATGCAAATGTGTTACTATGACTGCCATCAGACCAAGAGAGAAGAGAAGTGGCCAGAAAATTATAGCAGCTACTGGCAGATGTAAGGAATGATCCTGTAGCAGAAACCTGTGCTTTATCACTGAGACATTTTTGTAAGCACAAGCGGAACTGCAGGGAATCCGCTGTTCTCCAGATAACAGCAAACTGTAAGGAGTGCAGCTTGGTGACACTTTCCCTTTGATTTTGCACACTATAAAAAACAGAGCTTCCCGGTCTCAGATACACAATGTGTAGCTTGCACCATTGTCTCGGGCCGCATGCTCCCACGGCAAGTCTAACTACCGCTCCTCTCATGCCACTATGTCGTTGGGTCATCTGATGAACCAAGCCAAATGGCATTCATCTCCTGAACCTTTATTTCATCTTTACAACATGCTTATTTCTGGTAGGCCCCTTTGGCCTCTCTGTGCCTCAGTGAAGACTCAGTCCAGGATGTAATTCATCAGTTCCCTGATGATGTCTAAACACAATGATATCTAAGGAGCAGGAGAAAAGGTCTGAGAACTCCATACTTTAAAAAAGTCCGCTAAGAGGCAAAATGACCTACTGCTGCCTTGTAAAGCAACTCTACTGCAGCCTTGTCACAAGATCTAGGGCAGGACATCTTGCACACTGGGAGACTGGGAGAGCCCCTGGATCCAAGAGCAGGTACAGTTTAAACAGTGCACTGTCCTGATGCAGTTACATCAACATGAGGGTGCTTTTTGCGCTTATAATTCCCTTGTGGAGAAGAAATGGCCCCGTCTATATGAAGCTGCTTTACATTGGTGTAGGAGCATGCTTGTTAAAGCTATGCTACTTCATCAGGAAAAACACACCCCTATCGGTATGGTTATCCAGTATGTCCATTAAGGGCAGGTCAAACCTCTGCACAGGTGCTACAAAATGGCTCCAGCAGGTTTTCAGTGTTATTTTCTGGGCAACAGGATCATTTTTTCAAAGCAAGTCAGCTTTAACATTTCATTCTGCTCAAGACATCCATGCTTTGGCAAGCCAGCAATGCAAACTGGATCTGCTTTGAACTGGCTGTGAGAAGAAAAAAGACTTGCAGGTTTCCAGAAAGTGGATTCCTTACTCATTGCCTGTTCTGTAAAAACAGAAGCCTGTCTGAGGAAAGCTGTGTACAGAGGGAGTGTTTGCAGGCTAAATGTGGTATGCAGTGCTGGGCAGGAGACTTGTTTTCTAAAAGTAGGTGTCTGCAACATAAACATCAGCAGCTGGGATTGTTGTCCCAGGCTGTGGAGATCTAGACAGAGAACATCAGAGTGTGATTTTCTTGTTGTAACACGAACATCTAATATAGATCAGATGCAGTCTTTCTGCTGACTCTGAAGAGGGCCTGCGGGCTGAGCTCAGCTGGAGATGTCTACATTTGGGTAAGATGAATCCCCTCAAAGTGCTTTCCCATGTGTTCAAGTAAGTTCTGGGATAGTGAAGTTCTGACTAGCGTATCCTGTTGCCATGTTAAAGATAATAATAACTTACCACATCCTAATGGAACAGTGAAATCCAACTTTTCTTTTAGTGGCTCCATCCCAGTCTGTAAGTGCTGGAAACAAATATGTATTTATCTTTTCAATCATTTCATTGATTCTCTGCAAACTGCAGACTGCCGTCTGGGAGACTGAGCTAGAGAGGCAACACATTACTATATAGGTGTGATGGAGCAACCAACATGTAGATGGGCCCCAGATCTTTCTTCCTGAGTGAAAGATCCTGGGAGAAGGGAGGGAGGAAGGTCATGCTACCTGCAGAACTTTTGCCAGCTAACAGCGCTAGCATGACACCTCCAACATGGAAGAATGATAAACTGTCAGTGCCTCCTCAGTGCTCTACAGCCAGTAGAAATTTTTCAAAAATTTAGTGATCACCTGTTTCTTTTGTTTTGTTTTGTTGTTTGTTTGTTTGTTTTTGTTGTTGTTTTGTTTTGTTTTGGAAGAGGAGGATTTACCTAACCCACACTTCCTTTGTAGAAATGTTTCTTGCAGTTTTGAAAGGGAAGGTGGAATTTTTGGTCTAAATGAAAGAGAAGGTGGCTGCTGCAGAACTAGTGAGCTTATAGGTGGAGTACTCACTAGGAAGAGGGCTGAAGTTCATGTCCTGTTCTCAGAGGAGATGGTTTTTCTGGAACACTGTCCTGTCTGTTCCCCTGTAGTGGCATGCTCTTGTCTAGTTTGCCTCTTAAATATCCTGATTTGGTCCTGATGAAAGTCCCTTCAGATTAGATCTTATTTTCTCAGGATGCTCCTTGCAAGTCATGATGGCAACTCAGTAGCATCCAAGAGTATTGAACCAGTTGTCTCTATGGGAATCTCAAGGACATGGGGACCAAAGTGGCGTGCTGCTGTGGCCTGGAGAATGCTGAGCAGTGTAGGTATGAGGAGAATGCTCCTGCTACAGCACAGATGGTCCTTTGCAAGCCAGGGCTACATCTATGCTAGTGAAAACAAGGAATGTTCTTCTCTGCCAAAAGAACCTATTTACCCTCCTCATAAGAGGATGAAGGTTATTCATTTTAATCTGGAGGTGGTCCAGAACAGCAAGGTAGACCTTTTGAGATGCCTGTAATTGTCTACAGAATCATACAAAAGTCCAGGTTGGAAGGGACCTCAGAGACCATCTGGTCCAACCTTTCATGGTAAGAGCAGGGCCTAGACAAGATTGCTTAATGCCTTGTCTAGCCAAACATTAAAAGTGTCAAGTGTTGGACAATCCACCACGTCCTTGGGGAGGTTATTCCAGTGATTGATTGTTCTCACAGTAAAAAAAATTCATCTTGTGTCCAATCAGAAATTTCCCCAGTGCAACTTCTACCCATTGCCCCTTGTCTTTTCAATGTGGCTCCTTGTAGAAAGGGAGTCTCTGTCTTCTTTGTAGCCACCCTTTAAATACTGAAACATAGTGATGAGGTCTTCTCTGAGCCTTCTTTTCTCCAGGCTGAACAAACCCAATTCCCTCAGCCTTTCGTCATATTGCATGCTCTCCAGTCCTTTGATCATCTTAGTGGCTCCTCTTCAGACCCTCTCCAGCCTGTCCACATCTTTTCCAAATAGCAAGGATCAAAACTGAACACAGTCTTCCAGGTGTGGCCTGACAAGTGCTGAGTAGAGTGGAATAATTGCTTCCTTATATCTGCTGGTGATGCCCTTGCTGATGCAACCCAAGATCCCATTGGCTGCAGCAGCACACTGTTCACACATATTGAGCTGCTTATCCACCAGGACCCCCAGGTCCCTTTCCACAGAGCTGCTCCCTAGCCAGGCAGATCCCAGTCTATACTGCACTCCTGGATTATGCTGTCCCAGGTATAAGACTTTACATTTGTCATTATTGAACTTCATGTGGTTCTTGTTAGCCCACTGTTCTAGCCTGTCAAGGTTTTTCTGTAGGGTGGCTCTCCCTTTTGAGGTGTCTACTTCCCTACTTAATTTGGTGTCTTCAGCAAACTTCATCAAGGTACATTCAATCCCATTGTCCAGATTGTTTATGAAGATATTGAATNTCCAACATGGAAGAATGATAAACTGTCAGTGCCTCCTCAGTGCTCTACAGCCAGTAGAAATTTTTCAAAAATTTAGTGATCACCTGTTTCTTTTGTTTTGTTTTGTTGTTTGTTTGTTTGTTTTTGTTGTTGTTTTGTTTTGTTTTGGAAGAGGAGGATTTACCTAACCCACACTTCCTTTGTAGAAATGTTTCTTGCAGTTTTGAAAGGGAAGGTGGAATTTTTGGTCTAAATGAAAGAGAAGGTGGCTGCTGCAGAACTAGTGAGCTTATAGGTGGAGTACTCACTAGGAAGAGGGCTGAAGTTCATGTCCTGTTCTCAGAGGAGATGGTTTTTCTGGAACACTGTCCTGTCTGTTCCCCTGTAGTGGCATGCTCTTGTCTAGTTTGCCTCTTAAATATCCTGATTTGGTCCTGATGAAAGTCCCTTCAGATTAGATCTTATTTTCTCAGGATGCTCCTTGCAAGTCATGATGGCAACTCAGTAGCATCCAAGAGTATTGAACCAGTTGTCTCTATGGGAATCTCAAGGACATGGGGACCAAAGTGGCGTGCTGCTGTGGCCTGGAGAATGCTGAGCAGTGTAGGTATGAGGAGAATGCTCCTGCTACAGCACAGATGGTCCTTTGCAAGCCAGGGCTACATCTATGCTAGTGAAAACAAGGAATGTTCTTCTCTGCCAAAAGAACCTATTTACCCTCCTCATAAGAGGATGAAGGTTATTCATTTTAATCTGGAGGTGGTCCAGAACAGCAAGGTAGACCTTTTGAGATGCCTGTAATTGTCTACAGAATCATACAAAAGTCCAGGTTGGAAGGGACCTCAGAGACCATCTGGTCCAACCTTTCATGGTAAGAGCAGGGCCTAGACAAGATTGCTTAATGCCTTGTCTAGCCAAACATTAAAAGTGTCAAGTGTTGGACAATCCACCACGTCCTTGGGGAGGTTATTCCAGTGATTGATTGTTCTCACAGTAAAAAAAATTCATCTTGTGTCCAATCAGAAATTTCCCCAGTGCAACTTCTACCCATTGCCCCTTGTCTTTTCAATGTGGCTCCTTGTAGAAAGGGAGTCTCTGTCTTCTTTGTAGCCACCCTTTAAATACTGAAACATAGTGATGAGGTCTTCTCTGAGCCTTCTTTTCTCCAGGCTGAACAAACCCAATTCCCTCAGCCTTTCGTCATATTGCATGCTCTCCAGTCCTTTGATCATCTTAGTGGCTCCTCTTCAGACCCTCTCCAGCCTGTCCACATCTTTTCCAAATAGCAAGGATCAAAACTGAACACAGTCTTCCAGGTGTGGCCTGACAAGTGCTGAGTAGAGTGGAATAATTGCTTCCTTATATCTGCTGGTGATGCCCTTGCTGATGCAACCCAAGATCCCATTGGCTGCAGCAGCACACTGTTCACACATATTGAGCTGCTTATCCACCAGGACCCCCAGGTCCCTTTCCACAGAGCTGCTCCCTAGCCAGGCAGATCCCAGTCTATACTGCACTCCTGGATTATGCTGTCCCAGGTATAAGACTTTACATTTGTCATTATTGAACTTCATGTGGTTCTTGTTAGCCCACTGTTCTAGCCTGTCAAGGTTTTTCTGTAGGGTGGCTCTCCCTTTTGAGGTGTCTACTTCCCTACTTAATTTGGTGTCTTCAGCAAACTTCATCAAGGTACATTCAATCCCATTGTCCAGATTGTTTATGAAGATATTGAATAACATGAGGCCTAATATCGTTCCCTGGGGCACCACATTCGTAACAGGCTGCCAGCTTGAAAAAAAGCCATTTATAACTACTCTCTGAGTGCAGCCTGTTAGCCAGTTCCCCACCCATCTTACAACCCACTTATCTAGTCCATAACACATTGGTTTTTCTAGAAGGAGGCTGTGGAAAAGTGTTGAAAGCCTTGAAGAAATCCAGGTAGGTATTATGCACCACTCTCTCATATCAACTGAGCAAGTTACCTTGTTGTAGAAGGCAATCAGTTTTGTCAAGCATGATTTGCCCTTGACATCCCTGATGCTTGTTATTCTCTTCGTCAAAGAATGATCCTCTGTCTGGTTCTCCAGCCTGTGGGATGGATGTCCCATTCACACCAATGCTATCAGGTTGTTCCTGGTGCTTCCCTACAGGTGAAGGAGTTGCTGGTCTGCCTGGATATAGACCTTATCCTTCACATATGTGTGCAATGGTGACCTGTGGAGAAAAGGGAGATTTTGCTCTGTCATCATTGAGTAGGGGATTATCTGGTGTTCAGAATGCTGCGCATCAGCCTTGGGCAGCAGCAACTGGGTTCAAAACAGATATCTCTGATGTTAGCACTCACAGGAGTCTGACTGTTGTCTTCCCGCTTTCCTGACAGGCTTGGGAGATGCCCAAGAAGACCTTGTCCTCTGCAGCGCTCTGTAGATCACACTGAGCTCCCAAAGGGCCCACAACCAGTGCCCAGCCATCTCTGCACATTTCCATGTATTCGGACTCCCAGTGCTGCTGGACTCCTTGTCTCTTGGACTGGAGTCTGTTTGTCTTCAAACAGCTTTTTCTGAAGAAACACCTCTGTAAAGATCTGGTGTGTTACTAGTCCTGTATTGGGAAAGGATTTCTCTTTTATCCCCAAATCAGAGATTTATTAATGTTTTGGAGTGTGAAGGGAAGTTTACCTCCCTTCCAAAACTCTGTTATGCAATACTGGTCTCCATCACACTAGATATTTCTCCTAGAAATCTTGCTAAGGTCCTATAGTGAGCTGTTGCATACATTCAGTGTAGGTGACATGGCAGGAATTTCCTTTGCTGGGGTCTGAATCAGCCACCAGCCCCATTTTATTATTTTGGATGATGGGACAATGTGGGGAAGGAAGATCAAAGCAAAGGGAAGAAAAAGGTGGTTAAAAAGGCTGTTTCTATTTATGGGTTATGAGAAGCAGTTCCAGCTCTTGAGGACTTGTATGGAAGGTAACCAGGGCCATGGGAAAAGCTGGAGTTTAATGCATTCAATTACAATGCTGCACGGAACTGAGTAGAAAGGCCCCATAAAAGCCTGTTTTTGTAATAAAACCTGCAGACAACCAGGACAGAAGCCTGCTTTACAGCCATCTGAACTATTAAGCTCTCTCTCCCGCAAGAGAAGGTGAGTACCTGAGCAAATAGGCACTGGTGAGGATGGACTCAACTCTGAGCTGAGCTAAGGAACCCTGCCATTCAGAGCCAAAAAGGGGTAAGGTTTGGCTGGAAGTATCACCTGAAAGCTCCTATCTTGAATGACACAGACTGGTTAAGAGCTGTTTGTTCTGCACTAATGCAGCATTTGAGGCACAGGGAACCCACCTGCTGACCAGACAACCCCTCCTTCTCTCAAGCTCTTTTCTGAGCTTCAGGAGCTGTCTGAATCTGGGGTTCCAGGGCACAGAAAGCCTCTGCCCCTGCCCCTTTTCCTCTGCCTTTGCTCTCATGCCAGAAAAGGGGTGGTAGGGATCCTTGTACCTGTGGGAGTCTTCTGGCATCCCTGTGACCTGCCTTTACATCTGCAGGCTTTGCATCTGCTGCCACAGGGTTACACAGCCTAGCACTGGCCTTGAGATCCTACAGCAAACTCAGTGGGTTCCACTCAGTGGGGAGCATCACCTTGGGAAGGCAGGAACAAGAGCCCTTTGTGAGCACCCACCCTCCACTGTCCCCCAAGGGTGCAGTAAAGGTTTGCCCTCCTTTGGTGTTCCCTGTCTGGAGGCAGATCCCAAGTTGTTCCTCTTTCTCTCCAAGCCACAGGAAGATCCCAGTGAGTCACAGCAGTTTTGTGCGGGTGGAGCCCACAGGGAGTCCTGGAAGGTCTCCATGGTGGTCAGGCCTTTCCCCTGCAGGAATGGTGGTCTAAGGATCAGCCAGACCCTGCTGGCTGCTCTGTCACTGATGGGACCTTTGTCCTCTCCCAGTCAAACCTGGAAGCCCTGGAGTAGGTATTAAAGGAGCCTATTCCAGGAGGGTTGCAGTCCCAACACACTGTCTGGAGTAGGGAGATGTTCAGGTCTGTGTTCATCAGTCTCTGGGCCTTCCCTCTCAAGCTCGCACTTCTCCCAGGGAACATGTAAGCTTACTGGCCCTATGCTTTGCCTCAATTTTCTGTGGAAACTTAAACAACTCCTACCACCTCACCAAGGAGTAAAGTGATGTTGTGCAGGAGGTTTTCACCCCAGTAGCTTTGAGATTGTGACTCTGGTTCCCTTCCTGAAAAGGACAGTCAGGTTTGCACCACACATACACAGGGCTGGAGGATGGATCCTCCATGTGTGTGCAGCCGAGCTGTCAGTACAAAGAGAGGAATATATGAAAAATAATAAGTATATTGCTTTATTTTTCCCATTTGAATAACTGCAAAAGAGTGCAAACAGGAAAGCAGTTAAGGATTTAAAGACCCAGTTTTATTGTTTTCTGTGAACAAAAAAACTGCCATTGTTTCCCCAACATGAAATTTTGCAGGAGTCATTTGGATCTGAATGTGTACTAATTGCTCTGCAGGCTCTAATAAAAATTCAAAATAAGGGGCTCTAGGATTTGACTTCAAGGAAAAACAAGTTCAATGCACAGTGATTTCTGATTACCCAAAGGCTCTTTTTTTTAGCATGTAGCTGGTTTATTTTAGTCTGTGGGTTAAGTTTTATCCATGACCTCTTTTCTATGTTGGAAGTGAAGGATATAGGACCTGCAGTTTAAACTGACAGGGATGTATGGAAACCACTGGGACAGTATATTGCCCGTGCTCAATGACTGTCAGTACCCTTGGGGCTCTATAAAACATAAGACTAGCAGCAGCGAGCACTCACATTTCCTTGTTGAGCCATGTTTTCTTTCAGCCCAGGTGAGTGCTAACATGCAGAAGCACCCAGCTGGGGGACCCAGCACCTAGCTCTGCACGGGCAGGCTGGCCCTGCCAACTCTCCCAGGTGGCTTCCTGAAACCAGGTCTGGGACTCCCACAGCACTGCACTGGCCCACATCCACCCCAAGTCCCACCCAGACAGCAAGGCTTCGAGATGTGAGTTGGAGTGAAGAATACACAGACCTGATCCCCATGGTGGGTATCCAGTCCCTCCCCATCTGGAGTGCATCTCCCACTCCTTCCAGCCATCCCCTCCCTGGGCACAGAGCAATGTGTTTCTACCAGGTTTCCAGGAGCAAGAGAACTATGAGGTTGAATGATTTGTTCAGGCTCTCAGGCTGTTGCAGAGAACTGAAGGATGGGATGGGTTTCTCAAGTCTCAAGCTGTTAACTGTAGACAGAACTGCCAGAATCCATCTTAGACTACCCCAGGCAGATGGATCCTGTCTGGGTTTTCACAGGGAAGGGGTTCTCCATGGACCCATGGGCGCTGGAAGGAGACACAGCCCCAGCTGAACCAGGACACTGTGTGGAGGGTAAGCAGTTGTATACACCGGCTGTGTTCCTGTGTACCTGTTGGAGTGAGTCCAGAGGAGGGCCACGAGGAAGATCAGAAGGCTGGAGCACCTCTTCTATGAAGAGAGGCCGAGAGAGCTAGGGTTGTTCAGCCTGGAAAAGTGAAGGCTCTAGGTAGACCTTGTAGTGGCCTTCCAGTATCTAAAGCAGGCCTACAAGAAAGCTGGAGAGGGATGCTTTATCAGGGAATGTAGTGATGGAACAAGGGGTAGCAGCTTTAAACTAAAAGAGGGTAGGTTTAAATTAGATATTAGGAGGAAATTCTTCACTCAGAGGGTGGTGAGGCACTGGCACAGGCTGCCCAGAGAAGTTGTGGATGCCCCATCCCTGGTAGTGTTCAACGCCAGGTTGGATGGGGCTTTGGGTGACCTGCTCTGGTGGGAGGTGTCTCTGCCTATGGCAGGGGGTTGGAACTAGATGGTTTTTAAGGTCTCTTCCAACCCAAACCATTCTATGATTCTGTGATTCTATTAGTTGTTACATAGGATGTGTAATGCTGTCACAGATGCCCTCCAGTAATGTTGGCGGACCCCTTCTGGCGAGTCCTGCAGGTGCTGGGGTCACAGGGAAGGGCTTTATAGAGCATTGTCAAAGGTAGAGCAGTCAGAGGAACAGTAAGACAAGAACAGAGAATGGGGAAGTACTGTGACCCTGAAGCTTTGCCCACTTTCCTCTTCACCCTGCCTTGGAGTAGCACCTTTGAGATAATCAGTGTCTGGCTGAGCCCCCTGCCTAACTCTGTTCCTGAGATCAAAATCTTCAGCAGAGGTGTTGCAGGTGAGCTAGAGACTCGGTGTCATCGGGTAGGAAGTCATGTACAGAACAGAGGGCATCAGTTTGCTGCTGTATAAATTTCTGGTATGCCCACATCTTGAATTCACTGTGCAGCACTGCTTTCCCCATCTCCGAACTGTAATAGAGTATTAGAGGTAACAGAGTTAGAGAAAATCCAGAGAAAGAAAGTCAAAATGCTCAAGGGGGTGTGGAAGCTGTCTTATGAGAACAGGCTAAGAAGGCTGCGATGGCAATCTGGAGACGAAGGGTTGAGAGGTGATATGATTGAGGTCTTCAAAATCACAGAAGAACAAACTGTCAGCCCATGGGAGAAAGAAATGAGGATTTTCACAATGAAAATTGTAAAAGATTTTTATTGTCAGCAGCGTTGAAAGGGCAGAGGTCAAAGCGGAGACATAGGGGAGATGTATTTCACAAGGAAAACAGGCAGAACCATGGCTCTGATCTCTGTATCTCACTATGGGTTTGCCTCATCAAAGAAACCTCAGTGTGCCCATGCATACAATCTCCATCCAGGGTAACATGTTGCACCCGCATTTTATAAATGCAGTGGTGAGCTGGGTCATAAAAGCACACACAACCATACCCTGGGGTGCATCAGGCATGGCCTGCTAGCCGGTCGAGGGAAGGGATTGTCTCGCTCTGCTCTGCACTGGTGCGGCCTCACTTCAAGCACTATGTGCAGCTTTGGGCATCCAAGTTTAAGAAGGAGATAAAACTATTAGAGAGTGTCCTAAGGGGAGCTACAAAGATGGTGAAGGGTCTAGAGGGGAAGATATATGAGGAGTGGCTGAGATCACTTGGTTTGTTCAGCCCAGAGAAGGGGAGATGAGGGGAGGCCTCATGGTGGCCTGCAGCTTTCTCACGACGGGAGCAGAGGGGCAGGCGCTGATCTCTTCTCTCTGGTGACAGCGATAGGACCTGAGGGAATGGCATGGAGCTGCGACAGGGAGGGTTCAGGCTGGATATTAGGAAAAGGTTCTTCACTGAGATGGTGGTCGGGCACTGGAACAGGCTCCCCAGGGAAGTGGTCACGGCACCGAGCCTGCAGGAGTTCAAGGAGCATTTGGACCACGCTCTCAGACAGATGGTCTGATTTTTGGGTGGTCCTGTGTGGAGCCAGGAGTTGGACTCGATGATCCTTGTGGGCCCTTCCAACTTGGGATATTCTATGACTCTATGACCCCTTCCTGTTCACAGGCCACATTATGGATGGGGCCAACAGCATTTAGATCAAATAGCCACACAGTACGTTTCCTTCCTGATCAAAGCAGATGGGAACTCAGAGCACGTGGCTTATCGTGGCAGAAGTTGTTACTGCAGGAGCTGCAGCCCAGGGAGCTCAAGGGCTCTCTTCAACATGAGTGACCAAAGGATTTTTTAAGCTCTTATAAAACCCAAGCCAGATGCTGAGAAAATAGATGAGGCCCATTGGTGTTTTCAGCTCTAAGAAAAGCAGAAGAGAATTGCAGAAGGCTGACTGTAGGGCAGACAGGGACAAGGCCCAGCTGTAGCTGTGTATGTAGGTGGTGTTTGTGCATCTGCATGGCATGGTCTGCACCAAGGAAAAGGGCCAAGCAGGAAACATCTGCCTGTCGCATCTTGTTGAGTTCTGCTGAAGTGCTCATCCTGCCATGAAATCTGCTGCCTAAAACTGATTTTCACTCACAAAAAGAGGATGGAAGGTGTCTTTCTGAAACCAACATGTTGAGAAATCTGCAGCCACTTTGCAAAGGTCTGGGACAGGGTCCCAGGGCACAAGGAGTGACACAGAGATCTTCATTTCATGGTGGTCAGCAAATGAGGCATGCGGAGGGTACTTCCTGCCCAGAGGCTAAAAATAACCTGGAAAGAGCCCAGAAAGCAAGATTAAGAGTTCCTAGCCTGGGAGTCTGAGGGTGTGGCACTGGGGAAGTTCAGAGGACAGAGCTCCTGAGATGCTCCTTGTTGGTCTGTCTATGCTATATTCACGTTGCACTAAGTGAATGTCATCCTGTGAGGTTTTCACAGGCTGAAGGAACTCTTCCGCAGCCTCTGTCTGCAGCACCATGAGGCAGAAATTGGCTTCGGGGGATGATTGGCCTGAGTCTGTTCAGGCCCTGGGACTGTTCAGCCTGGAGAAGAGGAGGCTCAGGGGAGATCTTGTCAATGTGTATATATACCTGAATGGAGGGTGCGAAGAAGATGGAGCCAGGCTCTTCTCAGTGGTGCCCAGTGCCAGGACAAGAGGCATTGGGCACAAAGTGAAACACAAGAGGTTCGACTGAACTTCAGGAAGCACTTCTGTGCTGAGCAGGTGACAGAGCACTGGCACAGGTTGCCTAGAGATGTTGTGGCATCTTCCTCCTGGGAGATTTTCAAAAGCCGTCTGGACATGGTCCTGGGCACCCTGCTCTGGCTGGCCCTGCTTGAGCAGGGGTTGGACCAGATGACCTCCAGAGGTCCCTTCCCACCTTAAACATTCTGTGATTCTGTGATTCTGAGTTGAAGATGGGACACTGGCAAGGACGTGCTAGGGCTTTTCAGGCTTTCAGGAAGCTCTCTGAGCCCCATTCAGTGAGTTTTATTCAAAGGCACAAAGTTAAACCACCCAGGCTGCAGTGGAGTCACCAACGCTGTGGTCAGGAAGAAGCTTACCCCCCTGGTCTGAGTGATGAAGATCTTGGAGGCTCTTTGCCACCTACAAGTAAGAAAATCGCATGAGATATCATCTGTTTCCTGGGACCATGGAAGCATTTTCTCTTCTTAGCTCTTTCTGTGATGGTGGCTGCAGCCATGTCCCATCTCTCTCCTGCTCTGCGCCTGGTGGTACAGCAAGACTTAGAGTCAACCTAAGGCCAGCCCAGCTCAGCATCCTGCTTCTGGGTGGCCAGCAGCAAAAACCTTGGGAAGAGTAAAAAGGACTGCAGGAAGAATGGTCCAGAGGGAGCCTCATGAAATTTAGCAGAGAGAACTACAGATTGCCTGAGTAACCCCAGGCATTGGTATGGGCTAGGGGCTGACTGCATTGGTAGCTGCTCTGCTGAAAATCACCGTGTCAGCTGTGTACCTTTGCGGCACTGAAGGCCAAGTGCACATGTGGTTGTGTTAGGAAGGGTGCAGCCAGCAGGTTGAGGGAAGAGAGTCTTCCCCTTTATTCAGAGCTGGTGAGACCACACCTGGACACCATGTCTGGTTTTGGACCTCCAAGTGCAAGAAAGACATTTACAAACTGAAGCTGGTCGTGGGAATTTGTGTGTCTCCAGGTGTCAGCGTGAGTTTACGAGGCTAGGGTGGCACCTGACTGGCAGGACAGGCATCTTCTGTCTTTTCCTTCATGGCAGCTCTCACCACAATGCACCAGCAGAAAATGTGGGCCAAGCCCCAGCCTGCTCGGTGCACTCACAGGAACTGACTTGTCTCTGTCAGCACCAGGACTTTGGCAAGGGCTCCCAATGCCCCTTCCTGGCACTACCACCTCAGGTCTGGTGGAGCAAGGGGATGATCTGGGGGATACTTTCTCCTATAATTTTGATGAAAGACCCAGAAGGGTCAGTTCTGCTCTGCCCTGCATGTCCCAAACTTACCGTCTGCCCTACAAGCAGATGCAAACTCCTAGCACCCTCCTTCCCGTATATCCTTCCAGCATATCAGGAACAAGCAGCCTACCTTGCCACCCCTTCACCTTCCTGCCATCCCCCCTCTCTTGCCTCTGAGGTTGTCAGACAAGCTCAGGATCTGCTTGCTTCCTCCTTTACCTCCAGCACCACAGGAGGTACATCAGAATGGGTCCTGCTCCTCCGCATCATCCCTGTGCCTCCTGCTTTCTCCCTGGACATCCTTGTGGTTCCAGGGTGAGGAAAAAGCCGTCATCATGGACCTGCTGCCCCATCTCTGCCAAGCCCAAGGGAGCAGGGTCCTGAGCACTGAGGCAAAGCAAGGCTGCAGCAGGGAGCAGCCCAGCTCGGCGTTGAGGGGAAGCTCATGCTTGAACAAGCAGCAGGATTCTTCTCCAAGCCTTCCTGTGTCGCAGCAGCCAAGCAGTTACACAAACTGAAGTGGGAGCCTTTCCAGTTCCTAAAGCAGGGAAGAAAATTCAAAATAAATCATTTCCGACCAGCCATTCAGCTTCAGCAAAAGCTGGGAGACTTCCAGAGCCAGTCCTTGAAAGAGCCGCTGTGTGGTTTCCAGCCCCACACAGAATCAGGGCAAACTTTGCTTCATCTCTGCCCAGCTTCTTTGAGACTGGTGCTTTCCTGCAGTGGGTGCCAGCCTGGCTTTGCTGGTCCCGTTGCCCCAAAGTAGGCTGCGTGCAGATGACTGTGAGTGAATGCCTCAAAACCAGCAGCGGGCAATTGCATCCTGGGAGCCCCATTACACTCACCACCCATGCGCTCAAGGGCAAACCTTGGTCCCACCCCAGTAATGGTGATGGGGCATTTCTGCTCTCCTTCACCCCCAGCGAGCACTGCCCTGGTCTTCTCGTGGTCCAGGGGCCATGCAAGGACCCCAAGGCAGAGCAGGCGAGTTGGTGGCTGTGCTGCATAGCTGTTCTGTGGCACTGGGCACAGGACACATGCAGGCTGGTGTGGCCAGGAGTCTGAAAAATGAAGCTAATACCTTTCATCGCTGCAGTTGTCTTGCTCGGAAATGGCTTGCAAGAAAGGGCAGCACCAGAGGGCTTCTGCCTCTCTCCCATCTTGTGGTAGAAGCACCGAGCCCCAGCTCTGGGGAGGAGACAGGGAAAGGATATGGTCAGCACTAGATCATGGATCCCTTGGCTCCCCCTAGCCTTTCCTACAGCAGTAATAGCCTTATTCCAACACGAAACTATGCCCTTTGCTTATGTGGGCCTTACAGAGCTGATCTGGTCCAAATCATGGAACTGCAGCTTAATAGCTGTCGGCGTCTTAGCAGAGCCACCGTAGACATTGGTGTGAGCAGTCCCAGCCAAGGCACATGCCATTCTCCTTTCTTGCCAGCCCCTTTTTTACTATGCTAACCTATATTATGTTTGGTGGAGGCTGGGAGCAGTGGACATATATGGGATGCCCGCCCTACCCATGGGACCTAGGAAATCAGCAGTCATTTGAGGGGATGCCTGAGACTGCAGAAAGTGCAGGGCTCACGATCACGTGAAAATCCGCTGGTGGGAACTCAGATATCTCCTTCTAGCCCTTACCTGTGCAGAGCACTTTGCAAAGCAGAAGCAAGAAGAAAGAAGCAGGGACATGGGGAACATGCAATAGAAACCATGGTCCAACTCAATCTCCTGTTTGTCAGGCCATACTGCTTTGGGGAAATGGAAGGGAGCCACAGGGCAGCCCTCTGAATACCAGCCTGTGCAAGGTGCTGCAGTGTCCTCTCCCAGCGGCCTGGTTGAAGTTGTGGCTGCTTTTGGTCAGAGGTTGAGTTGCACATTGGTGCTTTCTCAGAGCTAACAGACCGGCATTAAGAGTCCACCTTTGGACTCTGTCCAGTGTTGGTAACCTTCCAGCTATTTGCTGGAGGCAGATGTGGACAGTAGCAACCAGCTCCTCCACCCTCGGTTGTCTTCTTCTGAGTCCAAGTATCACAGCACGTCTCTTCCCTTTGCCTGTGAACTACCTGACACAGCAGGAAGGTAGTGGTTCACAGATGAGCCCTACCACATACAACTGGTTGGTGGAGTTGCAGAGTAGGAGAGACCCTCTGCAGCTCATGTGGGATGCACTGGCCTGGCTGCGTGGGTGAGTGTGGTAGCAGTCAGTTACATAATTTTGGTAGGAGACTTCACCATGGGCAGCTGGGTGAGTCACAGGCCATTACATACCAGCCATTCCTCTGGAGGTTCTGGGAAGCCTCAGCCACCCATAACCTGGGTGTGCTTCGAGTGACTGTCATTGCAAGCATAAATCTAGTAGCTAGTGAGTTGTTGAGTAATTTGTCATGGGCTGATACACACTCAGCTTGCCTGCAGACTTCAGCTGCACATGACAGCCTCTATCCATGTGTGCAATGGAGTATGGATCCACACAGGAGACTTACACATCTTGGAGAGGTCAAGAGGTTGTGAGAGACACTGCTGGCTTTGCTCAGACTGTTATGCTGGAAGCTGGGAGCTGATGTCTTCCTGGCTGAGCAACAATCTCTGCATGAATCCTCCCAGGGCTTCCCCAGGGCTTCTCTGTCAGGAACGCAGGCCAAGGAAGAGCATGCCTAAGCATTTAACTACTGAATCCTCAGCCTTTCTTTCCAGACCATAAATGCCCCACTTAGACTTCACAGAGGGTAAAACAGAGTAAGCATAATGCAGTAGCTTATGTATAATAACAGAAATATTGATTTATTGATATTAAGAACTGGATTAAAGTTAGGGGGGAAGAATGGGACCTCACACAAAGGTTTGCCAACATTTCTTCTTAGACCTGTCTCCAAACCACATTTAGCTTCCTGTTTTCTGATTGCTTATAGCTGTTCCAAGCTTTAGTTATTGGACTGGAATTTAGCTTGGGTGGTGGTATCTAGTTCCTACTGAAGTTATTGGAGCAGTAGCAGGGAGATGGGGAATTTCAGCCCAAACTCCTTGGCTGGTTTTAAAAATTTGGGCTGAAAAAAGCTACATTATTTAGCTCACATCAAGAAAAAGACCAGCAGAGCTTTGCTGGAAAGGTTTCTCCAAAGATTTGAATATTGGCTCCGTGTTGCATGTCTGTATTATACCTTCACTAGGGGGAAGTGTTGAAATTTGACTCATGTTAGGTTTTCAGCATTACTCAAGATTACGGTGCGGTCATGCTCAGCAGAGTCTTGACAGTTTTGCAGGTAAAATCCTTGAGACACTACATTGGCTTAGCTCCACTGCCAGAGCATGGGAAGGAAGGCTGCAGGAAGAAAGAAGTCAGAAGCCCATTCTAAGGATTACTCACGCACTCAGCTGTTGCACTGCCATGGCTGAAAACCGGGGAAGACCAATGTGTGCAGAGGGAAGAGCATTAGCGTATTCACAAAGAACGGGTAGTTCAGCCATGGGATGGGGCTGGGAAACAGCCTGATACTGAGCAGCGGTAGTGTGACAGGAGGTCAGGGGGGTTCTCCTCTCTGGCCTGTGTTTCACTTTCTCTGGTTTGTTGTTACAGGCAGGGATCATGCATCTGCTGGAAGAGCCTTGCTGCGCCTAGTGTGATAGGTGTGGGGATGCTGCGCTCTCTGTGACAGCGAGTGATGCACACGGATGCACGTGGAAAAGAGGTAAACCTGCCTGCATTGCCTCAAAGAGGCGCCTGCCCCATCTCACATCTGTGGCGTGTGAAACTCAAGGAGCGTTGCTCCCCAAACCCATCCTAAGTGGTGCTCTGAACTCCCTAGCCCACCCCATCTCCTAGCAGTGGTTAACAGGACACAGGGAGGGACCAGATCTTGTGTCCTGGCTGGGCTTAATTGCTGAGGCAATTAATTGCTGAGGCAGGGAATTAAGAGGATCTGCTTGAGACGCGAGGTAGGACCAGAACTAGGGGGAGAAGCTGGGATTCCCATCTGCTTGCTGCAACCAATTAGGTATGCTTCCTGCGCAGTTGAAGACAGACATAGTTTTAAAACAAAATTGCCTGTTACCACACCTCAGCCTGAATGCCACACAGAAATACCTGCTTTGAGAAGAGATCGTTTCTGCAGGCACCACGGTCACTGGATTTCAGCTGCAGGGCTTACAATACTTGCACAGCACCGGACAGCAGCAGCCCATGACTAAGGATGCTGCTTGCAAGACTTTGCATCAATGGGCATGTTTGCCAATCAGGTCCTGTTTTATCAAAAAGCCATTTGTGTCACTTGGTGCAGTACAGTGTCCTTCCCTTGCCCTACAGAGAGACCATCTCATGGGATATTCAGTAAGGACACTTTTGCCAGTTTTAGCTGCCAACTACTTCAGCAGTACTTGTGGGTCTGGAAAAAGTGTTGCTCTGGCAGGAAAGAAGCTGCTTAGAAATGCAAAGTCAGCAGGGAGAATCACACAGGTTGGCACATCACAGCTGCTTAGAAGTGTTTTAAAAAATCACACCTTTCTCCTATTTCCCCCATGCCAACAAACAGGCCCCAGCTTTTGGTAGGCAGAGAGTGCCAGGAAATAGCACCCCAGTCCCCAGCCTAGGAAAAGCAGTGGGGCCACGTCCTGTCCCCAGCCCCTGTGTTTGGGGCTGGGGCTGTCTGGGGGCTGTAGGGGCAGAGGGAAAGGTGGGATGCATGGGCCTCTGATGGCTCAGGACCTCAAGAGCAGATTTTCTTCTCCAATCTCACTGTGCTGGGTAACGAGCACTCATCCTTGCAAGCAGCAAACCCCAGCATGACCCCTCCCTGTATTTACACTGAGGGGTCAAGGCAGGGTGGGGGGTACATTTTCCTTCCCACTCCTGCCACCACGGCTGTGACACTGGCTGTCACCCTTCTGAGCTGCCATGGACAAGTCAGCAGTGTTCGGACATCCTTGCAGGCGCTGGTGATGTAGTGTCTTTTCTGTTGTAGGTAGTGCTGTGCCTGAGCTGACCGCGGGGAGAGAGCCCGCAAGCGCTGGGAGAACAAGCGGAATATGAGTGAGAGCAGCCACTTTCCATTGTCTGTGGCAGCCCGCAGTGAGCTGCATTCCTCGGGCTCACAGCCTGCTGTGCAAGCCCTCAGCGATGGGGACGAGCAGCTCAGCCAGCCTCCGGAGCCTGCCAGCGGGAAAGCCAGCCCCCCGGATGACGCTGAGCCCGGCCGAGGAGCCGTCAGGGAGCACTGGGGCCACGGGGGCCAATGTCTGGCAGCCTCTGCGGGTGCGGGGGAGTGGGGACCAGAGGTGCGCACCCCGAGTGATAGTGAAGGCTGCGAGGGGCCGGCGCTCGCCAACGGCGTGGACGCGGAGCTCGGCGCTGGTGGGGAGGCGGCGAGGCTGCAGCAGCGGGACAGCAGCGTGCCCAGCCCCAGCAGCGTGGATTCCGGGGAGAGGGGCTCCCCGTCCCAGGAGGCACGGAGCCAGGCCCTCGGCAAGGTGCGCTTGCACGGCTTCCTGTGCTCCTCAGAAGCACTGAGCACTGATGAACGGGAGGAGCAGCTTGGGTGAGTGCGAAGCCATCGTTAACACTAGCTCTGTGTTGGTTTACGTGTACAGTTTCCCAGACCTCCTTGGTTTGAGTTCCACTCCTCCCTGTGTAACCCATCAGTTTAAAAAGCTGCAGCTGCTCTCATGGCTAACTGCCTTTTCATTCCTTTTTGCTCTGGGCTTCTTTCCCTATTGCAAATGCAGAAAAGCTGTGATTAGAGCCAGTGTCTACCCCAGATGCATTAAGGAAAAGAAAAAGGCTTAGGGGTCTCAAGTGTGCTGAGGATGACTTTTGGGAGCATCCCACTTGCAAGTTAGAGATTCAGCTGCAGTACTTCAGGCAGAGTTTGCTGAGATATATATCAAAACAGGGCAAGCGCAACAGCCTGGAGCCGATGGGGAGCATGGTGTACCCTGGAAGTCCCTGACAGCATGGCTTGCTCTGGCAGTCCATGGACAAGCAGGTCACAGCTTTGCATCCAAGGACCATGTTGTTAGTAAGAGAGGGCAAGGCATTGAGCTTTGGTCCCCACTGCACTTGTGGCTGGTGCTACCAGTACCTGGGTGGCACAAGGATAGCTTGATTTCTGCTTTGGCTTATGAGTGTGCAGCAAGGGAATGCATGCGCTGCTCCATCTGGGATGTGTGTGATTTGGGGTGCTGGGAGGCGAGCAGGGAGGTGGGGAAGTGCAGTGTATTGCTCTCACACAGTGAAGCTGGCCACATGGGCTTGTTGCGCCTCAGCCCAGGCAGTCCTGCTAATGTCCCAGCAGTTGTGTGTGTGCTCGCAGCCACTGCATCGGGTCCGAGTATTCCGCTGGGTTAGGGGACGTAGCCACCAGCACATACCATGATCCTCACTGCTGAAATTACCAGGCAGAGGGGTGTGACCTGCTGAAGAGCGCCCTTGGTACCTGCCTGGAGGAGTATCACAGCATCAGCCCAGCAGGACCTTGTGCTCCCACCAGGGACCAGACACCACTGCTGTCCCAGCTCAGCAATCCTCCTGAGGTTTAGATTCTTCTGGTCAAGGCAGTCTTCACCAGTGGATTGGGTTAGGCGTAACAGAGCCTACACTGACCTTTTCACAGGTATACACCAAATTTGCAGTAGAATTGGAGAGGAGTTCAGGTCATCTTCCTGCCTGAAGGTCCGTGGCAGGTAGTCCTCTCCCAGACCCCATAGTCTGCAGCTGGACGGGTGGCAACTCATCAGTGCAAGCAGAGAGACACACCTGTCATCCTGTTCTCAAGTGCCTGAGACAAACCAGCACGTATGATGCCTCCGGTCTGTGGGCTGCTTCCCATACCATTCCTGTGGGAGGAGCACAGATGCTTCCCTTTGCTACCCCAAATCACCCAGGGGGCTATATTGTAGCCACCCAGGGCTGATAGTCACTGTAAATCTTTTGGCCTTGCATACAAGGCCTTACATACCTTCTACCCCAACATGGGAGAGATGCCATGAGCAGGAGGGCACTGGAGAAGAGCAGCAGAGGAGCATGTCCTTCTTAAGAGGAGAAGGTGTGAGAGGGACAGGATTGCCAAGAGGGGCATTTGAATCACCTCCCGGTTTTAGTCTGGTGCAGGCTTCAGGATGAGCCCTTTGTTTGGAGCACTGTCTGGAGCATGGCCAGGAGAGTCAGCGGTGCTGGGAAGCTACAAAGCATGTGGGCTAATGACAGACATCCCTAATTCATTGCATCTGTAGCGTTGAGCAGGCTCCCCAGTAAAAAGCTGGTGGTTTGCTTTACCCAAGGCCCCCAGCAAGAAACAGCAGCACTGTTTCAACAGGCACAATTGAAGGTATTGAAGAGGAAGACGGGTCCAAGGCAGGCTGCTACTGTCTTCTGATGTCCAGAAAGCCTGGGGAGTCCACCTCCACATAGGTTCCACAAGCCCCGTAAACTACTCTGTCAGGTCTTGGATGTCTGCAAGTCTCTATACTGCAGAGGAATCATTTTGCTTGGTCTGTGGCTCCCTGGCAGAGACTGTGAGTTCAAGATGAAGCTACGAGCGGTCAGTGAATGCTGGTGCAGTCACTGGAACTGCAATTATTTTAAGGTACCGGGGCATGAATTGGGAGAAGTGGCAGGCTGAGGATTTGGAGCCAATGCAACCTGACTGCACTCTGCATGCACTGACCGTGGTCTTGTGCTGTGAACATATTGACTTGGATAGAAAATAAATATTCTGGGAGGCTGAATGCACAGCAGACAAGTCACACACTATACTGGAAAAGGGTAGCTGGAAAACTTCAGAGACACAACTGAAACCTGGGAAACCACATATTCTCCAGGGATCAGGTTAACTCACTGTGCTCAAGCTCCTTTGTACTTTGACCACCTGTCCATAGGATGAGTGGCAGAAACACACGGCTGGGCCAAACACAGCTTGGTCTTTCCTTGCTATAGCTAACTGCCTGCTGCACTGGTGTTCCTCAATGAGTACGGGTCATGAGTAACAAAGCTGACAGACATACCAACGCACTGGGGAAATTGCTGTCATCCTCCATTGTCTCTGAGTTTCCCCAGTCAAGGAAATAAAGCCAAAGCTTTAGTACTTGTGCTGCAGCTTGCACTCGCAGAATCCCTTTTGCCCACCTTTCTAGTTTGTCCTGTAGCATCAGTTGGCATGCCAACATACCATTTGTCGAAGCCTCATTTTCCTGTCTTCACGGCTATTTTGACTGGAGATCTTTTGTCTTCCCAGAAGCCCCCAACATGGGCCCTGCTAATGTCAGAAAAGCTGCAGCTCTGCAGTCAAACTGAGCACTTCACTGGTGAATGATATTCTCTGCTTTCAGCCCCATAAAATCATGGCTAAAGTCAAACTGATCAATATAGGAATCCCCACCCTTGGCTTCTGAGATGTGCTTATACCTGCAGGTTTGGGACTGGTGCCTTTGCCCACACATTTCCTCCCATGGTAATATATGGCCATCAAGCATTTCAAATTTCATTAACAGTTTCAGAAGAACTTTGCAGAACACCCGCAGTGCATATGCAAGAAAGTCCTGAGCGCTGTCATGTCCTCTGACTGGCCTCCCTGTTCCACCAACACAGCAAGCTAGATTATGCTTTATTACAACTAATTAACCAGTGAGAAATGAAATGTAAACAACTCTGTGCATAAAAATCCAATACGGTTCAGTTGCAATAATAACCAAGTGCAGTGCTCTGCATGCCTTGCCATAAGCAATAAAACAGCATTTCAGAGATGACTGGGAAAAGCAGGACCGGCAATTAGATACAGTGTTACTTCAATACACAGAAGCATGTGATTACAATGCAAATAAATGTATGGCTCCTTATTTATGTAAAGCAATTGCCTTCCCCACTGTGTAATACTTAAAGCACAACACTTCCCTATGGGGAGGCTATGTCATGTTCATTCACAAGTAAAGTCTTACCTTGTCTCCCACCCTAGCCCAGCTTGGTTGAATTAGATGCAGCGCTGCTCCCGGGCTGGTCTAAGCTGTAGGAAGCCTGTTTGTCCGCCCCCGGGGAGGGTCTTCTCTGGGACCATGGAGGGAGAGAGGTGATGTGTGAGACTTGCGTCTGTTGGTGCTAGCAGGCTTGCTGGCATCCACTGACCCATCCTCTGCCATGGCTCCTGCCCTGGTCTCTGCCCTTTGTTCCACACAACGGCCTCCGCTGGGGCATTCATAGGGACACAGGTCTTCTGGCTTTGTTGCTTGCTATAGGAGATTGAGCTCAAGAAATAAATAAAGGGCTGGAAAATACAAGGGGGCTGTTACAAGAAGTTGGGCAATGGGTCAAGCTGCTGAGGCAGGTCTGTATTTCCCACCACTGGCTACAATTAAGGCTGTAAAATCCTTCCTGTTACAAGGGGATGGAGTTTTTAAAGTTCCTCCTGCTTTGTGGAGGGAGGAGACCTTTTCTGCACACAGTCATGTCCAGGTTTTGCAATTCACCCTGCAGGGGTGGATGTATTTGTGAAGACAAGCAGTCCTGAGGATGAGGAGACCCCAGGCTGCAGCTGTTTGGGGAGCTGCTGCCATCTGTGTCATTTCTGCTTATGCCTGGTTTGCTGTGCGGCCAGCTCTGGTGATCTGGGTGACAGTTTTCTTAAAGCCCTGAGCTCCTGGAATCAAGAGATTATTTGGGGCTACATATTCATGCAAGTTTTTAGCCCATGCAGTCACAGAATTAGGTTTGTGAACAGCAGCTCTAAGAGCTCAGACATCAGAGAGGACTTTTTAAAGAGTGCAAGAACTTGTTTGTCAAAGCCTCTCAGGTCTCATGCATGGACCGTAAGCCATGCATGGTTGTCTGACTCCTCGCACTGCAGGTGCGACCCACCTCCACTTCAGGTGGGTCTGCCCTGCTCCCTGCTGTGCTGGCATTGCCTGTTCCTGCCACAGCTCACTGGGCAGCTGATCTGGCATCCAGCATCACAGAGAAAGAAAGCTAGCATGGAGTAGCCACTTCACAGGACCCTGAGCTGCTTGGGTTCCTCAGATTCTTGGGACACTGAGAATGCTGATTTGTCCTCTCCTCTTTGATGGCTCTCACCCTTGCACATAAAAAGCTGGAAGCTTTGTTCAAATCTTTCCCCAAAGTGCACTCTTCTTGCAGATATCAGGGAGAGAAGTCTAATAGCTGACTTGTGCTCGCACCTCACTGTCACAACAGGGTTATGTGCACCTCTGTCACTGTAGTCTTCCCTCCTTGCACTGATTCTCTGTTCATTGTCCACTGTACCCCCTCTCATGCTATGACTGTCCTTGATTGTTATGGATTCTTGGGGTGAGGAGATCACTGTTGGCAAAGTACCTACCTCCTTGTCCTGCAGGTTTGGTCTTTAAATGCACTGACTGTAGCAAACAAGTGATAGCCTTTGGACTCCCCTATGTGAAGGGATGCCAGGTCCCATTTTACTGTCTGGAATTAGTGCTTATGTAAATGTTGCACTCTTGCTGCCCATGCTGATGAGGGCGTTGGAGGAAGATCCATGTGTGCATCACCACTCAGGCATGGTGTATCCCATGTTGCCCACAAGAATCAGCTGCTCCTCAAAAATGACAACAGTGGTTCCCAAACAGGTGTGCTACCGTCAGTGACAAGGTGTGTACTCACTAGGACCACTGAGTCCTTAAATGGCCAGCCATCTTTCACCCTGCCTGAGGCATTTTGAAAGGCTAGAGTTTCCCAGGAGGGATGACACTATGCTGGTATCTCTGGACCACTAAATTCAGGATCATGCTCCACATGTCTGTTGATTGTGGTCCAGAAAAAAACATCGTGATTTTCCCGTCTGACTTTGTTTGTAACATCTATGGATGTAACATATGTTTGTGTGTTTGCTGTCATCACTTCTGAATTAGCCTTGTCTAGTCTCATGTTGAGCGGATGCAGTGATGTGAATTTCTAGGCAGGGTACTATGTCCTCCTCTTCATTTTAGGCTTGCCCAGGGTCTTGAGGTCCAGGCACGTGGGTATCTTCTGTAGTGTCTTTACCTCTCCCAGCTGCTCTCAGGCCATGCTCTGAACACAGTAAGGGAGAGGATCTTGCCTAAATGGTCAGTATCTGCATTTGGAGTGGCTTTCATAGCAAATCCTCTGGGGCTAATTGAAAATCAATTTGTAAAATTCAAACAAAAAAGGCACATTGAAAAACTAAATGTAAAAGTTCCTCTCAGAGGCTTACCCAGAAGAAGTCCCGCTGCAGAGGGGGCTTAGTTCTTCTTGCTTCTGGGGACCAAGATCATCAGCAGGCAGGTGATTTTGATATTTTCTACACAATAGAGTTGGCAGATGGGCTTGTGGCCTTCACCATCCAGGGCTTGACTTTCCTGAACATGGGTGTGTCAATGAGCATGGAGAGATGTGCCCACACACAGGCAGCGTGGGGCAATCCTTCGGCAGGCAAACAGTGATGCTTTGCTCAGGTCTGCTCCTGGGGTCATGAATCAAGGCCTGATAGTCCACAGCAGCTTCTCCAGCCTTATTACACAGAACTGCTAAGGGAAGCACTTTTTCCATCCAGCAGAGAGGGGATGTGTTTCTCCCTGGCAATACAGAGCTGAGGTATGTCTTTTCCAGCACAGCTGGGCCTGAGTGAGAGGCCCATAAGAGGCAGTGAGATTGAGTGAGGTTTCTGAATCCTGAAGGAAGAAGAGCAATTGAACATTTTTGTGAATCAGCTAAGAGGAAGCTCCTTCCATTCCCAGCCATTCTGGCTGTTGATATTGCTTTGGTTGCTTGACAAAAAAAAAAAAAAGATTTTTACATTTTACAAAAAAAAGATTTGTACTGAGGAATTTTTTAATTTGAAAGGTATCAAAACTGCATTTCTTGGCCTTTCTGTAGATACTTTACCGTTACCTCAAATGGTCAAATGATAAATGAATGGGAATGAATGACCTCTTGTTTGGAAGAAGCAGCAGGTTTTTGATAAAGATCAGTTCCTTAGGGAAATCCCTTTCAGGAATACATGAATTTGACTGCTAAACCTCTCAGTCCTGTAAACTGTTCTTGTCTTCAGTTGGCTGGTCTTACTGGAGCCACATGGCATTTGTCTGAGTAGGGAAACCTGCCCTTCCCTCCAGTCTTTCTGCCATGTTCCCCAGCTGCAAACCCCAGCCCAATGGACATCCCTGCAGTGTCCAAACCTGTGGACACCCTCAGACAACAACTTCCACAGAAGAGCACATCATGCAAAACCTCTGGCTGTGCAGGTTTCCTGTACGAGCAGTAGGATGGAAAAGGAGGAAGGACTGGGCCTGGGAAATGCTTGGCTTCGCACCATGGAGCAGAGGAGATGGCCAGGGGCCAGGGTGGGTTTGTGCATCCAGGGGAGGAAGAGGGTCAGGGGTCTGACACCATCATGCCTTGCTCTTCCCCTACCTTCATCCCACGAATCATATTTCAGGGGGGACAAAGTATACAGGAACGTGAAGCCAAAAACTTCAGCACCTGCCTGGAAGCAGGTCCGGGGAGGAGGAACCAATTTAGTGGAGGAGCAAGTGTAGGTCTGCCAGAACAGCTCCCTGCAAAGCCCACCCATTACTGCAGCCCAGGTCTGCGTCTGACCAAGGAGCTGCACTGCTGTATGGTGTGACGGTGCCATGGTGGGTCACCAGACAGCGAGGTGGGAGGGCTGCCCAGTGCGTCAGGCCAGCAAACAGGACTGTGGCACTGGGGTGTGTCTGGGGACAGGGCTGCTTTGAACATGGAATGGTCTGAGGAGGTCCTTGCAGCCAGATGAAGAGGGTCTTTCAGTCTGGAAAAGGGATTAGCAGTGATGGGAAGGTGTGGAAGATATCTGAGAATTGGAGCAGCCTGGGAAGGGTGGCTGGGGAAAGGCTGCTGGCTCTTCTGAATGAAACCAGCAGGTTCATAGCAGACCAGAGGGTGTTTGTTATCCATTAGTGCTGAGGATGCTGGGAACGCCTTGCTGAGGGGTGTTTTCTGCTCCGTGGCCCCATGTGCTGGAGGCAGGACATGTTTTGCCACAATGGAGCAGCTGGGCTCCAGAGGGCGATGCCTAACTTGGGAGTACCTGGAGGAGGAACCAAAGGGTAACCTGCAGCAAGGCAACAGCAGGGGATATGAAGCACAACTGAGGCTGAAATGAGACAAATCCCCATGCATCTGGGAGGAGGGTGGAGGTGGCAGAAGCTGGGGCAGAGCCCAGCTGCCCTGGGATCCCAGCACAGTGCCTGGCTCCATCACCAACTAGGGCCCGTTGGGAGGGAGTTGCACTTCCCCCACTATGCTGTGGTAACATTTATCCATCCCATGATCAGCCTGCCTTTTCATTGGGAACACCCCACATTTCCCCACTGATGAGATTTGAAAGGCCACCAAAAAGCCCTTGAGGATTTGGCGAATCAGATCACAAGCAAGGTGCAGAGAAATGGGAGCTCTTACAAGCAAAAGCCCCTGTGAGTGCAGCAAGGACTGACCAGCAACCACCACCCCTGCCTGGAGAGCCAGACGCTGCTCCCAGGCTTTCCAGTGCACATGGCTGTGCCTTCCTGCCCCAGACCTTGTGGTCCCAGAGTGGTTGAATATGACCACGCACCTGAGCTTAGGGGACAAGTCTGCCCTGCGACCCTCAGCCACTCTGAACAGGGAACTGGGTTTGCCCTATCTGCAAGGGGCTTGGTTTATCTAAAGCTCTCACCTGGTGAGTAAATCCTGGTGACACTGTTAGAAGTAGAGGAAAAATCAACAAATTGGAAATGATTGGACTGGGGCTTTGTTTGCAAAGTGTGTTCTAGGATGGACCTGCTGGGAAAAAGGGAGATCAGGTTCCTTCCTTGCTGCCTTATTAACCTGCTCTCAGCTCAAGACACATACTTCCCTCCTTGCTGCTTGCTTAGCTGTGTGATAGAAATACAGGCAAATCCCTTCTGCCTTGGGAGAAAGAAGTATGTACCCCAGACCCTGAAATGGTACAAGTAGACTGCTGGCTTCAGGGCTCCACTGAGCCTCTGTCCAAGCATGGCAGGGATGTTTAGGGGTCATTCTCCACCTTGGAACTAGGGAGTAAGTGTCTGTTGGACAAAATGGGCTGAATGTCTCTGGATCAGAGCATTCCTAAGCTGTGGATAGCTGGGAGCTGGAGGGTTGGGGCTGGCTGTGGGGGCAGTCACTTTGCTTTCCCTGCTTCTCCTTACTTTTGCTATGAGCAGTTCCATGAGGTGTGGTTTGCACCTCAGTTTCCCTACCTAAAAAGACTGAACTGTTTTGTAAAGTATATTGAGAAGTGTCCAGACTCCTGGCAGATGCTTTCATGGCACTGCCATAACTAGCTCACAAGTGGTCTGCTTCCTCTGTGCTGGAGCCACCACCTCCCAAGGTCCATTTCCAATCCCTTCTGTGCCAGGTGAGGTGAAGATTCAATGTTCTGCAGGCCTGTCACTGACACCTGATTGGAAACATTACTAACAGCAGCTGTGCTTGAGCATGCACTGGTACAGCATCTCATTCACTGGCACAGGAAACTTGCTCATCCCTGATCCACCCCCAGAATTCATCTCAAGGAAATGTATTCTGCTGCAAAGTGAGGCCATGTTCATTAGGAGGGTGTGGCGGTTTCACACTGATGGGCAGCTAAGCTCCAGCATGCTGCTCTCTCATTCCCTCTCCTCAACAGAACAGGGGAAAAAAATATGATGGAAAAAGCTCATGAGGAGGAAATTAATGTAATTTATTACTTATTGATAACAGACTAGAGCAGTGAGAACTAAGAGCAAACTAAAAACACCTTCCTCCCATCCACCCTCTTCCCCCTAAGCAGCACAAGGGAATGGGGAAGTGAGATGCCATCAGTCCATATCTCTTCATCTCTGGTGCTCCTTTATGGTCACTCTCTTCCCCTGCTCCAGCGTGGGGTCCATCCCACGGGATGCCATCCTTCCCAAACGAATCCTGTTTGGGCTTCCCACAGGCTGCATCTCTTCAAGAACTGCTCCAATATGGGTCCATATCACGGGGTCCATCCTTCAGGAGCAAACTGCTCCAGCATGGGTCCCCCATGGGTGGCAGCTCCCACCGGATCAACTGCTCCTGCGTGGGCTCCTCTCCACGGGCTGCTGTGGGGCCTCTCCATGGGCTGCAGCATCCTCAAGGCCAGATCCACCCACTCCATTGTGGGCTCCTCCATGGGCTGCAGCGTGGAGATCTGCTCTGCCGTGGTACTCCATGGGCTGCAGGGGGACAGCCTGCTCCACCACGGGCCTCTCCACGGCCTGCAGGGGAACTTCTGCACTGGTGCCTGTGGCACCTCCTGCCTCCTTCTTCACTGACCTTGGTGGCTGCAGGGTTGTTTCTCTCACATTTTCTCACTCCCCTCTCCCAGCTGCTGTGGCGCAGCAGGTTTTTTTTCCCTTTCTCCAATATGCTCTCCCAGAGGCACAACTAGTGTCACTCACTGGCTGAGCTCTGGCCAGCGGCAGATCCCTTTTGGAGCTGGCTGGAACTGTCTCTTCTCTAACACAGGGCAGCTGCTGGGCTCTGCTCACAGAGGCAACACCCCACTACTAAAACCTTGCCGTGTACGCCCCTTACAGAGGGACACTAAGCATGGCCATGACACTGACACAGGTTTTCCAAACTGAAACAACCATAGTGAGGAGGTGTCGTGGGCTGACTCCAGCCAGCAACGAAGCACCTATCCAGATGCTTGCTCATTCCCCACTGCTCCCCCGCCCCCAGAATGAGGGAGAGAATCAGAAGAGCAAAAGCACGAAAACTTGTGGCTTAAGATAAAGACAATTTAATAAGTGAAGAAAAGAGGAAAAAAACAAAGTAATGCAAAAGCAATCACTCACCTCCCACCAACAGACTGATGCCCAGCCAGTCTCCGAGCAATAGCTACTCTGACAGATCAAATCCCCAGGTATTTTGCTGAGCATGACACTATATGTCATGGAATATCCCTTTGATCCATTTGGGACACAGCCCAGGCTGTGTTGCCTGTCTCTTAGCTAGCCCCAGCCTACTTCTTGGGAATGACAAACAGGGAAAGCCTTGACGCTGTGCAGGCACTATTCAGCAACAGCTAAAAAAAAAAGAGTGTGTTATCAACATTGTTTTAGTTAAAAATTGACAACACAGCACCACACATGCTGCTATAAAGAAAGTTAATGCCATTCCAGCTAAATCTAGTACAGGAGGAAAAGCAGCTTACATTTCCTCTAGCTTTCACCTGCATCACAGCATGAAGTGCCTGGTTCTGTCAAAGCAAATGACACCAGCTTCTGCTGGAAGTTGGGGGGCAGGCTTCACCGGAGAAAGATGGGGTATTTGGTGCAGATCCTTGCAGCCTGGTCATTCTGGCTGTTCCAGGAGCGACTGATTCCCCCCAGCTCCTCGGGCTCCCAGCACAGTGGGTATTGCCAGATTTGACTCAGCTGAATTCTCCTGGTGTGTGATTGTATTGAGGTGTGCGCTGGAATGAATGTTCCTGCATTCAAAGCTAAACAGAGCCAGGATTACCAGGAGAAATCCATGCTTACGCAGAAACTAATCATGTAGGTTCTTGCATTTTGCAGCCTCCTGTCATATCTCTAATTCTGTGCCTGAATCCCACAAGCTATCTGTAGAGCAGCATGGAGCCTCCACTGCTTGGGTGTGTGTCCATTCCCTTGCACATCCCTCTCAATGGAAAGAAAATATTTCTAGGGTGCCTCACCTAAAATAAAAGGCTCAAGATAGGGCATGTGAGTTGCTCCCTAAAAGCTTCTGTTTTTTCTCTGCTATAAAGGGAGCAAGGACATTTGCCACCAATATCCAGTTACATGAATTGACCTCAATTTTTAAGGACTTTCATGTTTTTGAAGTTGCCAGAATCAGAGCACTTGAAGAGAGAGAGAACCTACAGATTAAATCCATTCTGGTAGTCACAAGTGTCAGGCACCAATGTCTCCAGTTCAGAGCTCTGACTTTTTACTGGGGCATGATTGGCTGGGTTGCTGGGATTGCTCATTGTAAAACTCTGCCTTCCTCAGCTCTAGAAGCTTGTAATAAAACTGGGAACCAAGCAGGTTATAACACAGAAAGCTCCCAAGGGCCTGTAATCAGAGCATCTATTTCTGCCTCTTCTCCTGCCCCCTAGCTCCAAGTTGAACAGTGCAAGCAGTTACCTTGACAGTATTTTCTACATCTCCCCTGTTGGTGCAGGTTTGCTGCTGGAGACTGCAAGCTGAGCTGCAGTGAGGATGACAAAGAACATTTTCAATTCAAAGACATCAGGGATGGATTCAGCTCGACCTTTGAGAAGATCGTCGAGTCTGACCTAATGAAGGGCACGTACTACAGCAGCTTGGACTCTCTGGATGTCCTCTCTCTCACAGACGAGACAGACAGCTGTGTCAGTTTTGAGGCCCCACTCACACCATTGATCCAACAACGGGTCAAGGAAAGCCCAGAGCTCTTGGAGCAGAAACTAGTGGCCCAGCAGAGAGAAGCCCTTCACCACATGGCTGCTGATAAGCAAGAGCAAGCAGCAGCAAAGTCAATGGAGGGGGATTTTGGGAGCCCTCTCAGGCACTCAATTACCAGCAGCAGGTCGGAGAATGTGCTGAGCCGATTGTCTTTGAAGAATATCCCAAATGGGTTCCATGTGGAAGGTTCGGAGGAAGACGCCACCAAGATCATTAACTCCATCAGGTAAGGCAGTCCTTGAATTCCTTCAGCAAAGGGAATTTTCCTTGCCTTACAGGGTCCCAGCCCAGGAGCAAGACTGAGAGGACGTCATAGAGGTGGAGGTGCTTTTTTTTTCCCTTGTGCCTTCTCTCATGTACTGTCATCGCAGAGAGGCCAAACACCCACAGGACAAACTTTCCTATCCATAGGTAGAGACCACAGCTGAGGCCCAAGGTCTCATGGCATTAGACCAGCCAGTCTGTGTTTGTCCTTCCTGCTCTCAAACCCAGGACCCAGTGCTCCACATGATCTGCAGGGTCCCACAGTAGCACTCTGAGCCCAAGAAAAGCCAAGGCTCAACACTTTGTGCTCACATTTGCTCTGGAGGGCACCAGCATTCATCTGGCTGCTCAAAAATCTCATCTGCTCTTCAGGCAGGCAAAGCCAGGGCTGTTCTAGGCAGACCACTGCCTTGTCTGCCTGACATCTTCGAAAGTCCGTGGCAGATAAGAGTTAATCAAGCAGGCTCCCAAATGTGCTTTGAAGAGCAGGGCATGTCTCAAGGTTTCACTTAGGTGTAGAGGCCTCCTGAAGAGCTCTTCTGCAGGCGGTGAGGAGATCAGTGGAGACATCGCCCTCTGGGGCAGCTCAGACCCAAGCCATCATCCCCAGGATGCAGCAACTTGGCTGCACTGCAGTTCCTTGTGTGAGGAAGCTTGGTGATGAGCAGACAGGTCAGGGGAGAGCCAGAGCAAGTGATTATGTTCAGCTAATTATTAGGTCTTCAGTGAGGCACACTTCCCAAAAATATGTGAATAGGTGCCATAACTGACCTTGTGCATGAAAATGAAAGGATGCAGCCCCACCCTACATGGTGCCAGTGAGATTGTTCAGGATGTCATCTGTGGCAGTGGCTGGCCACCATGCTGGCTGCTGGGAGAGGAGCAGCCCACCAGTAACAGTAGGCCTGGTTCCTCTCAGCTCGATGCCCTGGGGGCCCAGCCACAGGGCTTTGTGCAAGTGTAAGTGCATTTTCTCATCCTCAGCAAATAATCTGAACATAACAGCATATAATCTATACCTAAACTTTCCTGAATGTCAACAGCTCTCAAAGAGCTTGGTATTCCTGTGACACTGTCCAGATGGATCTACACTTCTGGCAGTCTCTATATCCATTCAGGACAACTTTCCATACCAATTGCAAGAGAGGAAACTTAGAAAGCTGATGGGTCTCCTTGTTTTGAATGGATATGACCTCATTTTTTAGCGAGGAGTCACTTCCTCTTCCATCTCTTTGCTACAAGATTGAAATTAAACTGTACTATTTTGAATGCATCACCATACATTTCTTTTGACTTGAAATGAAAGAGGGTTTGTCCAATGCCCAGTTTACAAATGTGTTGTGTTTTAATATTTTTTGGTTAGGACAAGAAGAAATCAAAATGTGGTATTTTCCATGGGCTTCATCAAGTCACATTGCTGCTCCTTGAATTGTTTCTTGTTTCTGTGTAGTGATGCCAGCTTGAAAGATGCACTGTCAGACTCTGACTCCGACATGGGCAGCACAGAGCAGCTTGACCAGGGAAGCACAGACACCTTGGCAAATGGCTGCAGGGCGGATAGTGAGGCTGCGAAGAGGCTGGCCAAGCGCCTCTACAACCTTGAAGGGTTCAAGCGCTGTGATGTGGCACGCCAGCTCGGGAAAAAGTAAGTGGGGCTTTGGGGTACAGCCCCACTGGGTCAGGCAGTTGACCAAGATAGCAGCACTGAATGTGGCCATCAGAAACAGATCTGTGGAGGGGAGTGTCCATGACGGCATGGTGGTGGTGCTGGGAGGACAGGACAAAGACAGGAACGGACAAGCCTACTGTTACAAGGGCTTGCTGGTTGGAGTCGGGGCCATTTGAGATCTTCCCAGTTGAAACGGGTCCAAGTCCAATGCCCTTGCAATTTGATGCCTATAAGTTGTTTGCATGTATTGGGCATTAATTGCCACAGTTGCTGCCTGCCAGAACCAACAGCTTCCTGCATTTGGAAGAGGCCCATCAAGATTCCTAAAGCAATCCCCAGGCTGAAGAATTTTGCATCCAGATCTGCCTGTGTTTAGCTGGAGTTCCTGGGAATGTGGTGGCAGTGAGTCTGTCCCAGTGGGACAAGGCAAAAGCCTTATAAAATCTTCACAGTGGGCTACCTGCCATTCCCCAGGGTTTTCATGTCTGCACCCCAAAATCTTCTTGCTGCAGTGCCTCCTCACCCAGTCTGTGTAGACAGTGTGAACCACAGGGGTTTGATGGAGGGCCAGGTACACAACAGAGGTCCAGGTCTCTCAGCTGGTAGATTTGCCAGGGGAGGGCAGGAGGGAAATAGAAGTTTTTATTCAAACATCAGAGTTACAGTGATTTCTAAAAGAGCAACAGTAACAAGCATAGGAGTAACATGATTTTAGAATGCCAGTGGGTATGAGGACACCAATCCCCAGAATATTTCTCTTGGATCAAATATAACGTGTTGCTGGGTTTTTTTATGTCCATGAAATGGCTCACTGCTGTCCAGATCAGTGGGACACAACTGTCCCTCAACAAATACCCAAGCTTCCAGCACCGAGGATGGTCTATGACTCAGCTTAGTCCTGGGAAAGCAGGATCCCATGAGTGATCTCCTAGAGAGGCTTTTTATATCATCTGACAGGATCCTCGTTCTCCTTTCTTGGTTCTTGTAGCAGGCGCATCTCTGGTTGCTGCTGCCTCAGGCCTAGCATCCTTTCTTGCAAATCTGCCATGCCAGCTGGCTGAGTGGGGCAGTTTCAAGCAGTGAGTCTCTGGGGGTGCATCTGAGTGTGCCCCTTTGCCAGTTCCTGCAATTTTCACTCATACCTACCATCCTCACACCTTGGGAAGCTGCTTGGTGACCCGTGTCTGGGACTTGATGCAGCCTGTAAGAGAAAACAACTTGTGTTTTGGTCAGCTGAGTTTTTGACAGCTGGATCATTTCCCAGCATAAGACCTGCATAGAGTTACAGGCTTTTGGACAAAGCAGGTGGATTTGTGGAGTAGGACAGGAAGAAGGATGGGAATAGGTATATTTTAAGCTGGTCTTGCTCACTTAAGACAGTATAGGACCAACCTACATTTGTGGGAACAGGGTACATTTAAGTGATGCTTTCAGGCCAGCTCCGTGTAGGAGGTGGGCTGTCTAGGAGGGTTGTTTGAAAAGTAAAAATCTCATTTTTAGGCTTCTTAGCTCCTTTTTTTCTTTGTAAGCATTGGCAATTTTCTGAAAAACAAAAACTCAACAAATTTGTCATTGTCAAGCAAGTAAAAAAGGTTTGATGATCAAGAAAATGGAGGTTGGATATCTCCAAATAGTTTCTTTCCAACTGACACAATTATGTGACATTAACTCTAAATCTAGAAATAATCTTAGTCTCTCAAGAGCATGCATTTCAGCAACTGAGTTCTACATGGAAGATTCTTGTTGCTGAATTTGTCTGTGGCATCATCTCAGCTCTGTTACTACCCCCAGTCACACATCTCTTGCTGGATGAAGGCAGACCTGTCTCAGCTGCCACACCATGAAGATGGCAGCACCAAGCACTTGAAAGGTTTCCCAAAGAAGTGCTGTGCTCACAAAACCACAGAGGCAGCAAAGGAGCAGGCAGCAGCATGCAGAGTTGCAGCATTGCAATGCATGGAGAACTGGGGCTCTCTCAGAGTCCCATGGGCAGCATAGCCTGGCTACACATCTTGCTTCCCTCCTCTGGAGATTAGGTGAATTTTACTGAAGAAAGCTTTTTATGGAACCTGTTTTTTGATCCAAGTGACTGTGGCATAATAAGTATGTTGGAAAATACAGGCTTAGCTCTGCAGGACAGTGTGATTCAGTGCTGTAAAACAGCACAAGACGCATCCATGTCCAGCCATGCAGGAATGAAACTAGGAGAAAAGGCCAGGACCCCTGTGTCACCCCAGGGGTGCCCTGTGGCCCAGACAGGTCAGTAAGCACTCCTGGTGCCTAGACCTTCCCAAACCAGGAAGAAGAAGGAAGCATCAAACAGGAGTGTAAGGCGAATGGTCAGTAGAGGCTGTCTGTGTGGTGCAGCCATCAACAAGAGGATGCCAGACTTGTCCCCATGGGAAACCCCTCGCTGTTCTTGCAGTGATGTCTCTGTCATATCTGAGTTGCGTGCTGGAAGTGTCACCCATTCCTGTGGGAGAAGCTGGGACAGCACAGAGAGAGGGAAAGCAAATTCTTGAATGAAGAAACTGGAGCAAGCACCTAAGCCCACCTTAGAGCAGGCCATGGTCTTGCCCTGGCCAGTATTAGAGTTTTGTGTCCCAGGCATGCCTGTGGCACGTTGACTGGGTCTGGAGCTCAGGGAAGAGGGTCCCATCAATGCCATTGGGCTGCTGGCTAGACAGAGGAGTTTGTTGCTTCCTGGGGGCTGGCTGCCTTCAGGTGCCCTGCGACACCTTCCGGTTCCCTTCCCAGAGTCAGCAGTCTCTGTCTGGAGCTTCTCCAAGCAGAGAGAGTCCAGGTGAGGCACACTGGAAGGCATGATGGGTTGGGGAACTGCTGTCACTACAGAAGCTGTGATAGACCACTGCTTGCCAGGCTGTCTGTGTCCTGGGGGTCATGAGTTCTGGCCATCAGCAAGACCCAGTGAGCTGAAAGACAGGCAGTGAGCCTGCCTGCCCTCCCGGGCTGCCCTGCTGGAAGAGTGGGGTGAAAGGGAGCTTCCACCCACCTTCATCTGCCTGACTACAGATCTAGTTAGGAATGTGAATTAGGGTGTAGCTCCCAGTGTAGACCCTGAAAATGCCTCGAACAATTCAGTCCACCCAAGGTCTGTGATGGGCTATAGACATGCTCTTGTCCTCTGGCTTTAGGGAGCCTTGGGCAAGGTCAGTCCTTCAAGTCCGTCTTGAGGTTAAGTGGGAGATGCTTTGTTCTCCTCTGTTGATCGCTCCTGTGCAGCAGTGCATGGCAGTCTTTGCTGTGTGCACAGTGCCCAGTATCCAAGCAGATTCCCAGCAGAACTGGCAAAGGGATGCCCGGGTAGAAGGAATCAGAACTTTTCTTCCATGAGACTGCACTTGTGAGGTGGGACCTGACTTGTGGAAGGGCGAGCATTTACTACTTTCCAGCACTGGCACAGCCAACGCATGAGGTCTTCTGCAGACTTAGAGCTGAGAGGATCCCAGAGGAGGCGTGGGGTTTGCTTGGTTCTGCTGGTTCTTTGGCACAGGGGTGAAGATGTGGTGACATCTGCTTTCAAAAATGTGGTCATCTTTGACTTCTCAAATCACCCAGCTGTGAAGTTCCAAAACAAGTGGAGAAGTTTCCCCAGGTAGCTAGCAGGAATCCATGCACTGATCATAGCAGCACTGCTTCAGACAGACTTACCTGGGCGGCCATGGGGTCATGAGGCCATGTTCTTTCCCAGAGCTAGCAATCGCAAATGGTAAGATTGTTTTATGATTGTGAGCCTCGTGGCTTCGGATGGCTGTGAAATAGTGGCCTGCACAAACTTCAGCACTGATACTTCGGTTCTGCCTCTCAAAACTCAGCCTGGACCTCTCCCCTGAAGCTGACACACCTCTCTGCCTGACTCCACTGTCTGCTGTGCTTCTGAACGGCATCCACCCCAGAGGCTTTACAGCATCAGCCTCATAGTCAATGATGAAACAATGCTGTTGGAAAAGCAATAAGAATGCTGAGTTCTGCCTGTAACATGTCTTGGAGCGAAACTGGATGTGCAACACTTAGCAACATGCTTTTCATTTCGTGGGGAGAAGGAAAAGGAATTGCATATGGGCAAGACTGATCATATTGAGATCATCTCCCATTTCGTGCCAGCATTCATTGATCATTCTTGCAATTCTGCTACCTGAGTTGTGCAGATAGAGGAGCTTAACACCACCCATTCTGGCATTAAAGGCAGCAAATCTCCAAGCATCCTTCAAAATCTCCAAGCATCTTCCTTCATCCCTGGAGAAGCTCTCAGGGGTGAGTGGGGCCAGAATCTCCACTGAGCTCTCCTGCACCCTGACTGCTCCAGTTTCCCAGAGGCATCCATCTGATGTGCAGGCTAGGGTGTCTGAGGGTGGGATTGCAAAGAGACATAGGGTGAGGTGCTGTTGTGAGAGAGTGGGATGGGAGCCAAGCTGGGGTGGAGAGCAGCAGGAGTAAGGGGACACATCCAGCAATGGGAGAGGGCTAGGTAAGAGAGAAAGCACCTGGCATCCTTACGGCCTCCTCCTCAAGCTGTGTGGCCCTGGCTAGTTTGGGTGGAGGAGGCTCTGCCTGGCCAGCAGCATGGCAGAGGAGTGCACTGAGGGCAGGCACACCTCATTCTCAGGTGTCTAAGGCTGGCAGCTGCAGTGCTAGGCTGTGGGCACTTCAGGGCCCTTTGGAGGTCTCCCAGCAGCCTTTCAAGCTGGGAGAAGGTCCCTCTGGGTCTGGGATCATGTCTACATTGTCATGCTGGGAGTTTGGGCTGGCCAGGAAGCAGCAATCTGCTGTTCTCTTGTAGACAGTGTCTTCTTCCCTGATGAAAGGGCTGACTGCTCCCTTTTTAATTACAGTAACGAATTTAGCAAGTTGGTAGCAGAGGAGTATCTCAGCTTCTTTGACTTCACTGGCCTGACTCTTGACAAAGCACTCAGGTGAGCTGGTCTCTTGGCACTCCCGCTTCCGGCCTGGGCTGGCCAGAGCAGAGTAGTGCGGTGCGTTTCTCCTCCGGGCTTCCCACAGAGGCTGTCTGTGTGACGAGCAGGGACTGGGGGGAGGTCTGGGTTGTCATTTAATTTTTACTTTGGTGTCATGTTTGGCACAAAATACTACCACAAAAAGTGGTATTTGACAGGAGGGCCCACAACCTGCTTCCCCATGGTGGAAAGCAGCTTCCCCAGTAATCCTATTCTGTACAAACTCAGACCAAGTGGGAGCAACTTCTGCCCTTGGGATGGACAACCCATCCTGGTGCTATTGAGCCGGAGGTGGGTCAGATCGCAGCTGACAGCGTGTTTCCCTGCACAGCTCAGAGCTGGCTCCATTGACACCCTTTGTACTGCACCTGCAGGGGCTCAGGGATGCATGGGCTGGGGGGGGGAGGACAAAGGCTTTCCTGGCTGCTCAGAGGCTCCCCTTTCCATCTCTCTCCTTAGTGTGGATGCTTCCCAGCAGATTGATCCATGACACCTTTAAGTATCATTTTCTCTTTGCAGGACGTTCTTGAAAGCATTCCCACTGATGGGAGAGACACAGGAGCGGGAGCGGGTGCTGATTCACTTTTCCCGGCGATACTGCCAGTGCAACCCAGAGGAGAGCACTTCTGAAGGTACCACTTTCCTTCCCTGGCTCTGGTGTGGCACTGTTGCACACTCACAGTGCACCTGTGTCACAGAGCCTGCACATAAACAAACCACCCACAGCTTGATTAGCACCCACTGGGCAGACCAGGCTGCAGCTTCTCCTTTCTCTGGGGTGCTGCCCTGCTGACCAGCCCTGCCCTGGGAGGGAATGGGGACACCAGGACATGTGTCCCCTCGGAGCCTGATGGTCTGAGTGTGGGCTCCCAGTTATAGGGACACTGCAGTGCAAGTGAGCTGTGCTGAAGGTAAGCTCCTCAGCTATGGCCTGGCTTAGTGGCTGTGCTTTGCCCGGCACCAGGGGAGGCAGTGAGTGGTCCTCAGGGATTGCGAGTTACCACAGCTGTGGCTTGCGGTGGTGCTGGCTCAGCCCACGATCTCATCGATAGAAAGAGGTACGACTGAATGGAAGAAGACATTTCTGTACAGATTGAGAAAGACTATTGGCTTGCCATGCACAGTGGTTGTGTTCCTTGCTTTCTACAACTGCAGCAGGAGAAAGCAGAGCTGGATAAAATCCTGGGCCCTCTGGAATTGCCTCTTTTGTTAGCCACTTTCAGTCCTTCTCCATTTTTTTTTTTTTTTTTAATAGAGGTACTTTATTCTACTTCTTTTTTTTTTTTTAATGGAAAAGTTTCATTCCCAGTACACATGTGCATGTGCATACATCCAGACATGAGCATGCCCAGGTTCACACTTACATGAATATCTCTACACATTTGCTTACAGGCATCTAGAAATGCCCCCATGGGTGGAAATCAGGCTGCTGAGTTGCTCACAGCCAGCCTCACGGAAGTGCTGGTTATTCCTCCTCCATCCTCTTCAGTGTGCAATATAGCAGTTGGACCTGAGAGCTCCTGCTTGTCTCTGCTTTGCAGGCTCCCCAAGGAGCAGCAGTGCCTAGGGTCACACAAACCCTCCAGTTCTTCTGCCAGGCTAACTGGACACAAGCTATTTGCAAACAGAATGACGTCTTCACTTTTGTCTGTGGTATCTGAATAAAGTATAGGTTTAGATTTTATTTTCCTGTGTTTACTTTACATGAGTGTGTGATGTTTTCTCCTGCTGATTTGAAGAGGACCCTCCCCTGGGAAGGGTCCTCAACATGTAGACATTAAGCTGCAGGTTAAACTTTCAAGGCTCTTTTCCCAGGAGTGCTTCCAGCAGCCATCTCCAGCTGAAATATCCCAAATGCCCAATCGTGACCTCTCTTCAACCCCTCCCCTCCCGAATTGATTTCCAACTCTATTGCATCCACCTCCCACCGCTACAGACAAGGGCCTTGGGACCCTTTCTCCCCTTTTGGTCCTCAGGTATCTCACTTCCACTGTGTGGACAGATACATGCACACACCAACCTGAGCAGAAGCTGATCTGGAGCACAAGGCAGTCAGGCCTCTGACTCCATCCCACACCCTTCAGCATGAGTCTGTTCAGAGGGCAGCGAATAGTCAAACAATACCCAGCTTTGCCATGGCAACATGAGTTTACGTAGCTGCTGATGGAGCCACAATATGACAACTGTTCAGGAGAGAAATTAGATACCAGCTGTGTACACTGTGTGAGAAAGTATCTGCTAGTACAAAAAAGGACGAACCCAGAAGGTTAAACTCTTCAACAACAGCATGGCCCTCAGTGGAGATGTCACTGCTGCTGGTAGGACCTGTTTTGAAAATGTTTCAATCCTGAACAGTACAAAGCTCTTAAGAGCAAAGAAAAGAGGAACTGAAACACATCACTGCTGCCACTGTCATGACCTGTTCAATAACATTTAGGGCCACATTGTTGCCTGTGATGGTGGCAGCACATTTCACAAGGCTGGGCAGGACCACTTTGCAGACCAGATGCAAACTGAATGAGTCCCAAGCAAGACAGAGCTGTCGTCAGTGTTGAAAGTGAATGGGACTTGAAAAATACAATTGCAACCCAATCCAATAAATATGTGCAAGGCCTGCAGCGAAGCAAAGTAGCTCCTGCAGTTCACACCTTTTGCAGGCATTAGATGTTCAGTGATTTGAGGAAGCTATTACAAGCTCTGATGCTCTTCCTTCAGAAAGCAGTTCCTTCTTGTTTTATTCAGCCTAAACTGGCACAGAGTGTTCGATCAAAATGAAATTTGAGCCCCTACATGTTGTCTAGATGTCTAAAGAAACACCTGTGGCTGTGATAGTCTATTGACATAGAACCAAGGTAAAGCCAAGGCAGTTTTGTCTGGAGATGATCTGGTGGCTGTGAAGGTCTTAAAGCCCTCTAAGACATTTTAGGGCATTGTTATGTGCAGATTCAATAACTCCTCCACTGATGGAGATAGAACTATTGCAACACCAAGGGTTACCTCTGCCTGTATGACAGGATGCTGCAAACAAGGGTGGCAGAAGCTCTGACCTGCTGACCACTGAGTGGGGTAGTAGGCTTTTCTCCTGGGGCGCTGTATCTTGTACATGCTATGAGTGCTCCCTTATACTGAAAAAGCCCAGATATGGAAGAATTATATGTATGTGCTATGACACTGTTTTAGCAGAGAGAAAATGTGAATGTGACTGAGCAAAGCAACAGCAGGTGAATAGCAGGTTTTGGGACACCAGTTCCACCTTGGGGCCCTGGAGACCATGACCTACCTGACCCAAGTTATACAGTAAAGCAAAGTAAAAATGTCAGCCCCAAACCTCCCACAGATGCTCCAAAATACGCGTAAGGAAGGCACTTTGTTCCAAGCCCAAAGCTACTTCTCATGGAAGTGAGGAAGTGACTTTCTTTAGAGGTGATTCTGTCTTGAAGGGGAATGTCCAGGACAGCAAGTCCCTGTAATTGCCAGCCCTTTCATATGTGATGTTCCTACAAGAAACCCTTCCTTTCTCAGAGACCATGGTTCTTCCTGGAAAGGGGAGAAGCTAATGGGCTCAGTTACCGTCATCCTGGGCTCATGTGTCTTTGGTTGCCTTTACCTGGGCGTGTTTAGAGCTTGGCCTTGAGCATGAGGTCCTCAGGGCATGGTCCACGGAGCAGCACATCAAGTCATGCCAAGAGCAGGGCCAGAGGCCAAGGCTGTAGCATTTTGGCACCTTGGCCCCTCCCTGGTGCTCTCTAGCCGCTTTGTGTGGTCATTGCGTGGACCAGTTCACGTGCTGGAGTGCGTTTGCGTGTGGTGAGATGGTACATGGAGACAGACAAGTCTCTTGACCTTGAACAGCTTAAGGACTCAGCATGGTTTTGAAATAACAAAAGCCATCAGGCTACCAGGTACAGAACAGGGTGCTGTGCTGTCTCAAATGGAAGGGAAAACTTTATGTGTGTTTTATTTAGTCAGAAAACCAAAAATGCTGCGCTCTTTTGTAGTAATAATTTTTGTTGGGGGACTCAAGAGCTTGCAGGCTGCCCAGGAATGATGGCTAAAGACCTCAGGACAAACCCATGTGGTGACTGTGATCAGCTGGGGGAAACTAGCTTAAAGTACTCTGTTGCCCAGGGTCTCTGTTCCATTCTGCAATGGTGATGGCACAAAATGGACATGGGGGAAATGGAGATGGTGCCAGCAGAAAGTCTGATCTTTAGAAAGCCATTGACAAAATTGCTTTCAAGCCAATTCCCTGGTGATCATTTCAGGAAAAGGTAAAGTTTGAGGGGAAAGATGGTATATTTTTTTAAACTACCATACACAGTTGAAAGAAACAGGTATTCTTTAAGGTCCAAAGACATAGCAACTAACCTTGCTTTTGCAATAGGTGGGCTGCCAAGACAGAGCAAACACTGAAACCACATGGAAAGGGGAATAATAATAGCTCTCTGACTGTTGTGTGTTTCAGATGGGATTCATACACTTACCTGTGCCCTGATGCTGCTAAACACAGACCTTCATGGCCATGTAAGTAGTACTTGGAGTTGCATCCTTCCTTCTTTACCACCTAGTGTAGAGGTCTTTCCCCTTATGCAGTATGTATTGCTGGTAACTCAAGATAGGTTGGCAGAGGGTACTCTGACCAGCTCCAGGGGGAATTGTGGGTGCCAGGCTTAGCCCTGGGGACTGACCTTCTCTTAATGTCACTGCACTCTCAAGCCAAAGGCACATATGACAGCAGTTATCCTATATAGGCGCAGGCAATGGAGCTTTCTTCCCAGGACCTACAGCATGCATCAGCCCTGCCCCAGGTGGTCTCATGGAGAGGTCTTCACTGCCAGTCTCTGTGGAGTGGCAAACAGCAGCTCCACTTGTGCTGCTTGATCTTGTGGTGCAGACACGTGAGGCTCCCCTCATCTGCAAAACTGTTGCAAGGGAGTCATTATCTTCATACAGGACCAGATCTGATCTTTCATAGCAAGTCCCAGCTGTTCCTTTTCCACAAGACATTACAGAAAACCACTGGAAAGCATCACATCAGGCAGGCCTCTGGATAAAGAGCAGGGTGAGCAGAACTCACTGCCCAAATGTGTGACGGAAAACAGCAGAGGCTATGAGAAGATATCACACATAGGTTGGATTTGTTCCTAAAACATCAGCTAGATTGTTCACAGTATATAGAGAGGAGAGCAGAGTGGGAGGAAAAGTCACTGCAGAGGGGAGATGGGACTGGGCGTAGGGGACACGTGGGGACACTCTGTTCCCTTGGAGAGTCCTGCCATAACATGCAGCAGGGAATAGGTACAGACTCTGCACCCGGCTCGCTGCTGTGGAAGGCTGTAGGTGCTGTTGATGCGGATCTCCTTCCTGCTCCCCAGCCTTGTGGTGAAGACATACAGCATGCCTGTGAGCCTCAGGGGTCTGTGCACAGGGCTAGAGGAACTCCTCGAGTCTCAGATCACTGAAGCACCTTCTTTCATAGCCCCTCTGAGAGCTTAGACCTGGAGCCACAGACTCCCCAGGGCTTCTGCGAAGGTGGAGGGGGTGTTGGGGGGGAAGGCTTGTTATAGCAGCCTGCACGTGTGAAACCTAAACTAGTTTTAGTCCCTTTTTCTACCCCACAATCCCATGATTTCCAAGATGTATTATAGAGTCCTCTTCTGCCTCCAACTGGTAACAATTTGTTTTGCATCTGCAGAGACTCGCCCTGATTTTATCTTTATGAATCTTTTAACGAGATGGTGGTAGGCGATAACCTCTCTTTTTTTTGCATACTGGTTTGACCTTTGAGAGGAGCCTGTTTCTGTAGGGCTGAGAAGATGACACTGCATGAGTGCTCTTCACATATGATGGCAAAGATGCGAAGGCCACTAGCTTCACTGGTGCCATCCTGACAGCCCAACTGGGAGACCCTCCCCATGGTTACACACAGCTAATGCCTTCATGACAGCGGCAAAGTCTGAACACAGCAGTCGATGGAGGGAATTGCTGGTCTCAGCAGGAGCATCCTTTCCAGATGTGCACTGTGGCCTGCACCAAGTTGGCTACAGCTGCCGCAGCTTCATCCTCTGGGGAACAGGCAGCCTGTGACCAGTGTCACACTGGCTCACTCCCACATGGCTGCCAGTAACATGTCTATCAAAGTGTCTTTGCACATGGTGAGTCAGCAGTGGGGCCAGCTTCTGGAAGGGTCTAACACAACATTCATCATTCAGCTGAAAAGGTTGGAGCCAAGGAAATACTTTCATCAAAGCATTTACTGCAACAGCAAAAGCGGACTGTGGCAGAAGACAAACTGTGCACCTCCACTCTAAAAGAATCTAGTTTTGTCTCTCTCTCTCTTTTTTTTTTTAATTAAAAAAAAATCTAGAAAGTGTCTGGGAAGGTAGAAATTATTGAAAAGGCCAAAGAACCCCAAGCCTCCAAAACCTTATAATTTCAACTTTTCATTGATAAGCTGGCTAATAAGCCTGGTAAGAAGAAATGATATCATGCTATCTAGGCAAGGAAAAATATAGCTTTCTTTTGGCCAGGTGTAGAAATGCCTGAACTTTTCTTTGAAAAATCTTCTCTTTATTTTTCCGCATGTGTAACATTAATTTCTTCTTCTCCTTCTCCTCCTTTTTTTTTCTTCCTTCTGCTCCTGGAACCTCTCTTTCTGCTCTTTAACCCTTTGCCAGGTGGTAAGTGCAGTCATTCTAGTGTTTTGCTTTAAAGAACTAGCTTTTGACTTTTTTTTTCTGTTAAA